>JAVKLA010000005.1:4917633-4941923 GCA_034782735.1 Sagittarius serpentarius | reverse complement strand
GGCTGTGTCCCCTCCCACCTTTCCTGTGCCCCTCCAGCCTTCTTGCTGGCTGGGCATGAGAAACTGAAAAGTCCTTGGCTTAGTCTAAACACGACTGAGCAACAACTGAAAACATCAGGGTGTCATCAGCATTCTTCTCCTACTAAACCCAAAACACAGTACAATACCAGCTACCAGAAAGACAAATAATTATATCCCAGCCAAAACCAGGACATGAGATACTATCAATAAAGGTGAAGCTGTAACATTAATTTACACAAGTCCTCCCTTGGAGCAGGTCCACACATGCAGCAGAATGGGTTTATGCTTCCTAAGCCCCACCATATGGGTGCTAGGTGTCAGCCTGGTCACTGCTCAAGCTCGAAGCAGCCACACTGTGCTGAGCCAAGGACAGCCTCAGGTGACTGGGCTTGTCATGCCCTCAGCCCTCTCCCTGCCCTGTGTCTGTAACTCATGATGAGTGCGGAGCGCTCTTGCATAGAGGAAGACCACATCTGTACTGGGGAATGGGCTTTGGCTTTTACTTACCTGAGGATGCAGATGGGCCCTGTGTGGCATTTGATGAGCACTGTGGACCATTTAACAGCCCTTCTCATCATGTGCTGTATGCCATGCAATGACACAGAGCCTTTGTGTGACTCCATCGAAAGCTATAAGGGAATACGCTTCCAGGGCCAAGCCACAGCATCCAGGGCTAAGTCTAAAGACTGAGGTCCCTGTCTTCATGTAGAGGGTCTCTTGACAAGTAGCATTTGCAAAACACACAGTACCTCCTTGCCTGCGAGAGCCGCATTCCACTGCTGAGCTTTGATCAATGGGCCTGTTAATATAGAAGAGATTCAGGTTTTAATTTTAACCAGAGGAACGGTTGAACCAGGCTATGGGTGATCAGTCACACAAACCCGTGTCTGGATTTAAACAAGTGACATGTCTTCTGTAAGTTGACTGGGCTGCATTAACTCCCTTAATTCTTTGCAGGTTGCACGCCGTGTTCCAAGACAGGCCAAATTTCTGCAGAGGCTGGTACGTATCATGCTGTGTCTTTATTTTACCTCACGGGAATCATACTTGCTCTGTGTATATATGTGTGTGCGTCCCTGTGCGCAGGAATGAACTATGTCAGTGGTGATGGTAAAGCGAGATTCTAGGTAAAAAAATCTTCATTTTGATCAATGCAACAGGTACAGGTTCTTCTAATACTTCCCAATCCATCTTCTCGGCCTCAAATCTGGAGAGAGAATAACCAGTGTTGCAAACCTTAACTATGCAGTGAACACAAGCCTGATGAAATCTCACTGAATTTGAAGAAAAAGGGAGAGTTTGCTTTGAAATTTGAAGATCTCTGTTGTTCTCTGCCTGAAATTTACTGAAGAAACGAAGAAAACAAGGAAGCCAATATCCTTCTTTCAGCATGAGAACCTACGCTTTAGACATACAGCAAATCTGTAAGATCTGGCTGTACTGCTGCACTGAGAGTTGCACAGCTTAGATCAAAACTTTGGCTAAAGAGGCAGCCAGTGAAATTGCTGTTCATGGCCAGTTATTTTTCTGGCTTTTCTGAGGGATGGGGGCTTCCCAGTTGAGAACTGGAGGAACTCATTTCACACACTGACCAGCCATCACGTGTTAATATCTTCTGGTCCCTTTGATCTTTGACAGATTTGAATCAGCAGCCTAGAGGAGAGCAACTCTCAGTCTTATTACCAGTTTATTACTTCTAATCTGAGATACGGTCAATTTGTTTTGATGAAAGCAACTGATAAAGGTAAAAACATGCAGTATGTTTCATTTATCTTCAGCTGTCTTCTGTCTTTTCCGTTTGATGTAAACAAGCATAAAATCATTTGTTTGGCAAGAAAATTTCAGCTCCCACTTCATCATAATAACTAGGACACCTTCATAAAGCATCCAGCCAACCTGCCTCATAGCAGTGTGCTAATCTGCCACCTTGGCATTCCCTAGCTTTGTTTTTAATAGGGGTAATAAATCACAGTAATAATAATATTAAACAAATGGTTTGGTTTGTTTTTTCCTTTGTGCTGCCTCTCATCTTCTGAAGGCCTTAATAAAAAGTGGAGAAAACAAACAGGCATTTGCACAGCTGTAAGTCAGAGCATCAGGCGCTGATGGATTGTGCAAGAGCTCCAGGGAACGCACAAGAATCGCAGCTTGGAACTTGGGCTGCCCGCCAAGCCTGACCTAGCAACCTGTTTGGAAACTGCCTCTGCCCCCACCGTTTATATTTTCTATATACAAGGGATGGCAGATCCCTTCCAGGGATGGGAAGATGAAGCAATTCTTTCATCCTCAGTTGTATGTAATGCCCTTATTCAGTGTCTGCTTTCTCCAACAGCAACTCCTAACCACCAGGAGGAGGAAGAGGTGTCGAATGCCTGTTTTTCATTTGTTTTTGCTGTTCCAGAGTCTGTGAGGATATCAGAGCTGGAGCTTGTTCGGTGGGATAGAGAGATACGACAGAGATCAGTTGAAGCCAGCAAATAGTAGATTCAGCAAAAAACTCTAACTGATGTGGTTCTTCATATAAAATATCATTAAGCTGTGGAACTCCTTGCTACAAGATATTGTGGATGCTAAAAGTTTACATGGATTCAAAAAGCAACTGTGTAAAGTCGTAGAAGAAAAATCCACAGAGGTTTACTATGCACAAAAATATCACCCTTGGTTCAGGAGTTCCTTCAGCCACAAATTACTGAAAACTAGGATAATATTTGTGGGTAGTATCCGTGCAGGTTGGACTGATTTTACACTCTTCTCCAAGCATGTATTATTGATCTCTGCCAGTGACAGGCTACAAGGTTAGAATTGCTTTTGTTCTCACCCATTACAACCATTCTTATGTTCTTGTCATAACAAGGGCAAGTCCATGTCCTCTGTCATATTCTAAAGACTTTCTGACTCAGGTGAATCCATCACTGCATTCACAGTGTTACACTCTGTGTCAGATCTGTCACTGCAGAACCATTTGTATCTCAAGTAAAATGCAAAGGGCTCGATCCTGTTTTGCTGATGAGCTGTCAAGTATGTTTGAACCCACAGCATATGATGAAATGCAGAACATGGGAGTGGATGCAGAAGATCGGGAACCAAAGAATTTGCTGTAGTTTCAGATTCTTTCTTTTACTTCTGTTATTAAATCCTCTATATGTCTTGATATGCCACAGGCAATTAGTGGTGTGGAAGACTGAATGAAACATCAACTCATTATATTTGGAAACATTCCTACAACACTACATCTGATCAAAACTCCCCATCCACTGCACCTTCAGGATAATGAGACTGTAAAGCCATGCCTATGTATCAGGGAAAGTCCTAGGAAAAGCAGGGTCTAATTCTAATCAACAGCGACTGAATAAAAACCTAAGGGCCATTAGATCTGAGCAGATGTGTTCTAGTCTAGATCCAATGCACTGAGCTGCTGAAATCAGTGGGACAAATCACACCCTAGAAGTGCTAATTTCTTGCCATTGTGCTCCATGTGAGCTGAGGCTATGCTAAGCAGGATGTACGTGGATACAGAGCACATCACACATTCTCCAGCTGTTAAAGGTATCTATCATGATTAGGTTCATTTGAGACATTTATCAGAGTCTTTCCATGCCTTGAAAAAGTAGACAGGTGGGGCTTTATTCCAAATGTCTTGACAGTTTTGTGTTTGTTTCCAGTGGATCCTCATTCTTCCATTTGCTTGGAATTCACTAGCCCAGCATTTTGGTTAGTTGGATGCTCACTTATTGCTGCTTCTGATGCCATCAGCTACTGCAGAAATGTTCCTGTTTCATACTTGCTCATACAAACACTTGCTCCCTTTGTTAAGCAATTTGTCAAAATTATTTGCATTCGGAAAAAAAAAATCCTGGAAGTACAGCTGAAGAGCACATTCTTGTCTTCACAAGTCATATGTGACTGTGACTTTTTATCAACCTCAATAGGAAGAAGTCTCTGGCTTAGTGAAGTTGCTCTGTATTTGCAATGTATTAACTTCCTTCTGCTTTTGAGGGTTTGGTCTTTGTTTAAGGCAACGTACAGATTTTTTTACATGGGCTGCTTATAGTTAAATACACTGAAGGCTTCCAGGAAGAAAACTGTTGACATCCCTGGAGACATTGCTGTCAAAAAACAAGTTAGACTGGAGAAATGCTCCAACCCAGGACTTCTGCAAAAAAACACATTCCCAAGAAGCAGAAATTGGCTTTCAGCTTCCATTGCTACATCATGTGTCATTCATTGCAGTCTCTGCTGCTTCTCTGCTGGAAAGAATCCAGTGTGGGCTAAAAGGCTTAAAATATTTTACTTGAGACGTCATGGTGTCAGTGTTTCTTATTAAATCTCTTCTGTCCATTGCCTGAGACCTCTAGGATGGATTCTTAGCCCAGGAGGACTCAGTTGACTCCACTGACAGCATTTTTTATGTTTACATAACTTATGGATCTGATTGTATGAATTTGAAGATGATGCTTCATAAACAGTGATCTCAGTCATTCAAGGGGTCTTAGATCTGTTCTTGTGCACTGTCCATGGAGCAGTTCCTCTGACATCAGTTCTGGACCCTGTGGAGACATATTTTGGTCTTCTCAGGCCATAAGGGACTAATCCTGATATTCTCAAATGGTCAGTTGAAGGGTGCAATTTAGGATACAGGTGGATTTCGTCAGTGTGTTTCACAACATAAAGGCTGGCATAATCAGAGCTCTCATCCTTCCTGGACCCTTGCCAAGCACTGGAGAATGACTGTGGCCTTTGCTCTTGTGTGTGAACAAAGGCAGTGCCACGTCTCTGGTTTACCTTTTGCAGCTCACCTGAAATTTTAAGGGCAAGCCCACCTTGCCTGCCGTTGACTGTTTTTCATAGGGGAGTCTAATAGTCATAGGGTGGTTATCTGCTTGAGCATATTAAGTATTAAAGCCATTGAAACATTGAAGGGGTGAATTATCTAGCTGTCAGTGTTAATAGATAACCTTTTGATACCTACAGGAAACCAGGCCTCGGATGTCTGAGTTCACTGTGAAATCCACAATCATTTCTCGGTATGCCTTCACCACGGTATCATGCACAATGGTGAACAGCGGATCTGAAGCACGCGAAGGTGTGTTTGAGATGCAGATTCCAGCTGCAGCCTTCATTTCCAACTTTACCATGTAAGTAAGTAATGCTGACAGCTGAGTGGACAATGGTTCTCCCATCCCACAGTGAGATTTCAAAAACTAGCTAGTCTGCAGTAGGGCTTTTTGCATTTCTTCTGGAAAATTAAACCATGCACATACTATACTACATCCGAGACTGGTCATGGCCCCAAAGCACAGAGCAAGTCCTTGGATGACAAGACTGAAGCCCTCAATGTACACGGGGAAGAAAATTATTCTGTTTCCCATCTGAGTGTCTTTTAATAACTTCCTTCTCCTCCTTTCTTTGATTTGAAACAAAAAAATCTCTCCTAGCCCTCAGAAACCTTTCCAATTGAAGTTTCAGCAACACTGGCATGTGGTAGTTATCTGGCCTAACTGACTGTGGTGCCTGAGAAGCTCTTTGATGTTCCAGGTTCTCCATACTGTCAATGGAGGAGGAGAGTCAACTCCAAGTAGCAGATGTTGACTTGCTTTTGGAGGTGCTAGTCATTCTCTGTGTATAACAGAGCAAGCAGAGGGCAATGAAGCTCATACTGAAATGACTCACTAAGGAATAAATTAAGCTCTTGGTGTCAAAAACATGTTTGGTTTGGTCATGCTCAGTTCCCCTCTGTGTGTAGATATTGGGGCCACAACTTCGGACCTGACCATAGCAGATAGGGGCCCAGCTCTCTTAGAAAGACTTCCATGTGGGCTGAATAGGAGGAAAAACAGTCTTTTGCCATCGGCCAGCCAAAATGTATGTTAAGGGCTGTTTCCTTATGGAATCCATGGCCCTGTAACTCATTTCCAGGGAGAAGCATTTTAGTTAGGGAGGCAGCTAACTGAGAGCAGTCATCCTGAATATTGCCATGTGTATTGACACAGATGGTGGATCCTAGACCAGACAAAAAAAAGTGCTCATTGGGATTCTTGGCAATTGCTTTGCTTTCTGCTTTGCATCCTTATCCTTTGGAGATTGCCTACTGAACTGGCATTTTAGAGAAGTAAACTCCAGGACTAAAAATGTACTCTGGTGGTATAACCAGCCAGGGAACTTCTAAGTTGGCTTCTGTCTCAGTGACGTGAGTGGACTCGAGGAGAGTTACACCAGCAGCACACATAGCCTATTCATATGTGCACAGTCTGTGAACCCTTCTATAGCAAGCTGCACAGCTGTCACTGTCTATGGGTGCAGAGTGGTCATGCTGACATCTCTGGTCTCTCCAGGAGCATTGGCAACAAGACTTACTACGGAGAGGTTACAGGGAAAGAAAAGAAACATAGCAGCAATGACAGAGCAGGGCACAAGAAACCTCCAAGCCCCACAGATGGAAGGTAAGTGTTATGTGTTTGGCTGTGTTCCGGGAAGCGACATACTCTCCTCCTATCTTTATTTTGGCTGCTTTGACATACTCATGCATGGATTTATAGAAAGAAGCAGCTAAATAGAACGTTACCTGCACTGCCTGGTGTCATTCCCATACTTCAAGTCATGTAAAATTGCATGTGGCCTTCTCTAGCCCTATTACACAACATTTTCACTTCCAAGATGCTCCAGGATGTACTTGAGAGGGAAAGAAATCTCATCACTTCCTGAATAACAGGCAGGAAAATTAAGGCACACAAAAAGTCAATGAGATACAACTTCAAGACTACAAAGTTAGTCAGTGGTAGAACCACAAGTAGCCTTTTGCAGTCACCTTTACTTGCCCTATTCTCGGTGCTTGACTGCGTTTAGTCCTCTTGGCCAAGCACTGGCAGAAAGTCTCATCCCTTTAGTGATCTAAAAGCCTGTATGTTCACCTGAATGCACTTCTTCAGCAGCACTCTAGTTTCACAGGTGCCCAAATTCCCACAAATAGCTCTCAAAGATATGTGTCATTGGATGGATTTTGCTGCTCTGGAAAATCCTACACTGTTCTCAGTTACCAGGGATAGTAGCAGTATTCCAGCATGAACACATGATCATGAACAGCTGAATAGACTGTGAATTTCAGACCAGAGAAATGATGAACTGTGCGGAGGGAGAGGTCTGACAGAGATCTGAACTCGAGTGATATGTGGAAAGAGAATAAGGAATTTTTATTTTCTGTCTTTCATAGAAAAACTAGAGAAAATTGAATGACATGATCACCTGTCAGGTTCAAAATGGCCAAAAATAAACTATTCTTCATATAAATTGTGTTTCTTGCCACTGGCAATTGTGGATGCTAAACTTAAGGTGGGTTCAAAAAGTGACTAGATGAATTCATGGCAGGAAAAGTCCATCAGGAACCTTTAGCAAAGGATGTTGTCTCAGGATCAGGACACAGACTGGCAGAACCTGAAAGAGCTCTATATTTCTCTTGAAGCACTGTATTTCTCTCGTCATGCCCTGTTGCATCCTCTGCTGTAGGTGATCATTACCTGTCACTGTTAGACCACTGGTATGACTCAGAGATGTCATTCCAACTGTTCTAAAGGCTAACATTAAAAGAAAATCTTTTTATATGAATTAGAGAAATCAAAGTCTCAAATCCTTTTCAATACTCACTGAATTGTGGGCATCACCAAAATCTCACATCAGTGAGTTCTGAAGTTACCCCCACATGACATTAAAAGTTTCCATTCTTGTTACATGGCTTTTTTATTTTCCATTCACAAATAGGAGTGCCTGGCATCATATCAGTGCCTGGTAGCTGGACACTACAGTGCGCTGTATGGGAGGTAGAGCATATTAAGTTCTCTAACAGAAGGGCAGCCGAAGCCAATAAAGGCTAAAGGTGGGAATTCATCTCACTTCAAATTAGTCAATGGAAAGGTGACTGTCAGTTGTACACTGGGTGACTGATGTCACACTGTGGCCAACTGGAAGAGGAGAGTCCTTTTAGAGAAGTGTCCAGTAGTAGAATTGTCATAGGGGTCCTATTTCTCCCCATTGAGTATGTAGCTATAAACAGCCAATACTAGGGAAGAGGAATTCATTTGTACTTTGCTTAAGATATTGCAATGAGTCCACAGTGGCAAAGTCGAGAATTAAATATGGGTCTTGCAAATCCTCTGTGTAAGAAACCAAGAGACAGCCTTTCCTCTGGCCCTGTTCCATGTTATACATGTCTGTCTTACTCCTCTCCGTAAAAGCCATCTCGTCTTCTAAGACCTTTCCTCCAGTGGAAACCTTCTATATGCCCAGTGCTTTGTGAAGCATTACAATGTTTTCTTTCTTGCTGCTTTCACATGATAGGAAATACTTTTATTGGACCAACAAAATCCAGATTCATCCTTCACTGGAGGAGGTGGCGTGTGACGTGTATGGGGTGTGATAGTGTCTTTGGGTTTTCCTTCCAGGGAGAATGGCTATGAGACATTCAAAGCTTCTGTCTTCATTCCTCGCAAGATGCAGGCCAGGTTCCTACTGCATTATGAAGAGCTTTTGCAAAGGCGACTGGGAAAATATGAGTATACAGTCAGCATCCGGCCCCAGCAGCTGGTGGGGAGGTTACGAGTGGAGGTGAACATCCTGGAGAACTCGGGCATAGTTTCACTGGAAGTGCCTCCTCTCCGAAACAGCAAACATAAAGGCAATGGGAAAGTTGAAGGTAAGGAGAGATTTTATTACCCGTGGTTCTGTTACTCCTTGGGCCTTAATCACTTCGCAAAAACTGGACTGGCGGTGTTGGGAGTTCTCCAAGGTAATCTTGGATAATTGTGTAGATTGGTGTTTCATTCACTTTCCCTCTGCTCCAAATGAGGCATTAAACAAATCCCCAACATAGTATTAAAGCAGCATTGTCTAGGATCAAGACTATTAGAAACTAGAGGACACGTGAAGACAAGAAAAATGAATGCTAGCAGCTCATTAGGCATAAATTATTCTGGCAAATTCAAACTATGCCTTTAGTTAAAAAGATACATTTTTTACTTTCGCTTCTTAAGTCTTGCTGCACTCACTGTATGACAGGTACATTCCTCCCAAGAGGTGGCTGTATTTGAGTGACAAGCAAGTCTCTAAGCATTGCAGGCCATCAGCAATTCCTATTTAGAGATCTCTCATTCACTGGCAGGGCAATCTCCAGGTTCATGAAAGCTGGTATAATGGCTAGAACGTGAAAGGGATTTCGGGATTATGAACTCTGTGCAGTTCAGCAGTGGGAATTCAGTCTTATCATAAAGACTGATGGCTTTTGTTCTATTTTGTATAGATGACTGTGTCTGTGGTATCTGTGCATAAGCATGTAAGAACTTTGAAGCTAATGAATATAGGGCTCATCCCATTCAACTCAATTGGATTTTTTTTTTTTGCTATTGTCTTTACAAGCTTTGAAGTGGGCCTTCAGGCCTTGTACTCAGCATTTGAGCAGGCTCTTCCCTGGTTCCACATCTCCTGGGAACTGTTTATTTGAAGTGAATTGTTTTTTCCATCCATCCATGCCAAGGCAGATAGGAAATCCTGCATTTTGGAACATGGGAAATTCCAAGAGGAAAATCCATGTTTTGCCAAAATACTAAGTGCGGTCTGAGTATCTACTCTTACCCCCAACCGTCCTCGCTCGCTGTTCAGACAGTGTAAAGGTAATTTTTCTAGTGTAAACTAACAGCGAGGAGCACAGGATACTGTGATTGCTACATGTTGACATGTTGATTAAAAACTCTTACCAAAAAAAGAGGGTGAGTCTGACCTGGAAGCAGGATATAGAGTCTTGTGGGACTTGATCCTCAGTTCGTCTAAGTGACATAATGCCAGCAAAATCAGTGGAGCTGTTCATGTCTGCCACTTAAAGATCCTAAAGCTTGTGAACTAGAGTTAAACTAATTGCTCAGTGTGATCCTACTGATTTCATCCAAATCACAGTGAAATCAAGGCTCTCAGTGACTTGGACTAGCTTTGTCTCAAGCCTCATACAGCTAACTAGTCTCCCTGCTGTACATCCATGCACTGTGTGATAAGTGTGCTCTGCTCTTCATCAGGAGAGACAAGAAGCCTTTTTCACCTATTGGGAGGTATCACAGTGCCTTGTGTGATATGGTTTCCTGCAAAACATCTGACATTGATCAAGGTTAGAGACAGACTAAGCAGAGCAGACACACAGTTGGTCTAGTGCAGTATGGAAATTCCTGTATATAAATGACATACAGGGAAAACTCTCGTAACTTGCTCTCCAAATGGCAATTTGTGAGCACTGATCATTCTTGGCACTGTGCTTCAGATTTAAAACAGCTCATATAAAAATGTGCCCAAGCTCTTAAGATTCCATAATCCTCCCTAGCCAGTAAAATGTATATAAAATAGATGTCCCATTTCAGGATGGGTAAAGCAACTGAAACTCAGATTCCCTGTGCTTTATCCTTGCCCAGGATTCAATTACAGACCCTTTCTATCTGGAATTGCCCTATATAGTTGGTGAAAACTGTTTGCTGTGATGAAATCACTGCTATGGAAGTCATTGAAATGCCAAACACACTTTTGGGGTCCATCATAGGCAGTCAGGAGTGAGTTGTGTCTCTGCCAGATCAAGTCTTCATTGGTACTCAGGTGAGTGCCACTCAGATGAGTATATAGGGTTAATGAATTCAGTAGGTTTGCTGACTTTCTTTCTGACCTAAAGCAAGATGAGGAGATTAGGACATTACCAGCAGCCAGAACAAAAAAAAAAAAAAAAAAAGAAAGAAAAAATAAAAGAATTGGCAGAGGGTCTCAGAAGGGTCTAATAGGTCATAGAGAAGGACAGCTTGTTTTGGAGAGGAGGGATTTACTGCTTGTGACCTCTTCTGGCCGCCAAGATCAATCACACTCGGAGATGACAACAGGAACTTCAGGCATTCCTAAACACAAATGGAAATCACAAGAATACTCCTAGGGAGGGCAGGGCCAAGGCAAGGAGCATTTCACTTGGAAATCCACTATATTCCAGTCAGCTGTCATCTCTCAAGCTTGATCCCAAAAGCAACACATCTGAGTCATTAGATCTTCCCTGCAAAGCGTTCTTGCTCATATGACACCTAAAGACCCAAGAGCATGAGATCTGCACATCCAGTGAGATCTCCAGGGCAGGCTATGGATTTCTAAGTGAAAGACAGGTGAATTGCAAGTCTTACGTTTAAAGAGTGGCTTCTTGGCAGACAGTCTGCAAACTGGGAGTAAACCAGGAAGAAGACAGTATCTGGTCTCTTCTTGGATTCCTGTGGCTTAAAACTCTTCAGTATCACTTGACTAGAGAGCATGGTAGCAATCTAGTAAGGAAGCGGCCAGCAAAGGATGCCAGACCAGATGCTGCCATGCTGTGTTACCTGTGGTGTCCCAAATGAGAAGTCATGTCTTAAAAAAATGACCATATAAGGAACAGAGGCCTGCACATTGGAAAATGGTACTGCCTGACTGGTTTGAGTTTGAACATGTCATGAAAATCCTCTTCCTCAATTTCCTATGTCTACAAAGTCGTCTAGAATATCTCATGGTTAATGATAAAATGTGAGATTTTGATAAGTATTAATAAATCACCTTGAGAGTATTGGGTGAAAAATGTATTGTGACATCAAGTCATCAGGTAAATGGCATTCTGAGTAATATATCCAAGCACCACAAACCTGAAACCACTGTGGAGGATGGGATGTAGCTTCACAAGTCATTTAGACAGTTTTAACTCTGACTGACCTGGATAAAAAACTACATTCTTTTTCTGAGTACAGGGTCCTGAAGATCCAGTGTAGGTTAGGCAAATTAAGTTGAAAATCAAATAGGTTTGGCTTTGGAGTCATCCACAGCTCCAGATGATAAGCATCAGCAGTGACTGATGTTCATAAATCAAATGCCAACCTGTTGTGGCAATAAACGCTGTTAGCAAAACTAATGAAAAAAAATAATGACAATAGTTCAGATGATCAAAAGTGGAGGAATGGCTGATCTGCCTTTATTTCATGGACTAATCCTCTTATATTTGTGGTGCTTTCTACATGCCATCCATAGAGCCAATGTACTATGCAGAAAGCATAGTGATAGAAAAAACAATTTCTCTGCTTAATGGTCATTCAGGATTTGCACTTTTGACTCCAGCCAAAATGCTAGTATCCATACGGTCTGTGATGAGCAGAAGAGGTAAAACTTAAAGATCTATAGACTGAAGATGTTCCTTGATGAGAAAGAGTGAAGTACACTTTTTTTGCCATTTATAAAACAGTGCAGAAATCACAGCAGTAGGAGCAGAAGCAGTAGAGTCCAATTCTGCCTGGTTTTGGCTGTAGGGGCCCAAGATACAAAGACTGGACTTCGTTTCACAAACTTCCAGTGATTTATGAAAAGTAGAGCTGTGGTTTGCTACAGATAGAGGCTCTTGGAAAGTCCTGCGTACATCCTCTGTGAATATGGAGCAGAGGCAATGTGATGACAGGTCTTTCCAGGGTATTTCCTTTGTCAGTGACTCCTGCGCACACAGCTCCATCTGGGATTTGTATTTTTCCCAAAGGAAGATACTAGGCACGTGAGTTTTGGCAAGTGATCTTTTGGCATGTGCACATGTTCTCTTCTGTCACATACAAACCCCAAAACAGGAGACAGTGAGGCCAATGATCCTGGCCTTCTCTGGTGGCCTCAGAATGGAGCCATTTTCTGAATGATGCCCTACCCAGCATTCTCAGGGATGACTGTCCTTATCCTTTTCCTCCAGCGCAGCAGTGTGAGAACTAGTCATGGGCTTGGGCAGGGAGACACTAGGCTGCTTGAGAATGACTATTTCTCTTCAAAGTCATAGGTCTCAGGAAGGTTTTTATTTCTTATCACAGTTGTCTAGAAGTTTCCACATGTTAGCGGAGGATGAACTTTGTATTTGAGCTCTAATCTTGACTCTGCCAGTCTCCAAAATAATTTAGGTTTAACCATTCATCATGTGAGGAATACAGTTTCATACGAAAAATGTTTTTTCCTGCTCTGTTTACTTCTTTAGCTGAATTTAGTGGAAAGTTTGTCTAAAGGCCCTATTAACTACCTCAGTATGAGCACAGACCAGCTTAGGTCTTTGGAGCTCATATATGCTCTGTACTTTGCAATATCTCATAGATTTTCCTCTCTCAGTCACTTGCTTGAAAAGATCCGGCCCAATAAACAGAGGAGAGAAATTGTGATCCACATATCAAGTGCTGCCTAAAAAAGAAACCTGGGGAAGACATGGTTACTGTAGTCAAATATATAAAAGGCTGCTGCAAGGAGGAAAAGAATACTGTGCTTTCTGTGTCAATAACAGAAAGGACAAGAAGCCATGGGTTTATAATCCAGAAAGAAAAATGTAAATTAGACATTGAAAATGTCTAACAGTGAAAAAGTGAAGCTCTCGAAAGGACTGGCAAGGGCAGGTACTGAGTTTCCACTGGAGGTCTGGAGTGTTTCCAGACCATGTCATAAAAGCAAGTACGAAGGGATTTAGTCTGGGAACATGGAACAAATTAGATAACCTGTCTTCCAGACCTGATTTCTATTATTCCGGGGGGAAAAAAAGGTATTTTGGACCTTTTCTATCAGACTATTTTTTGGTTTTAATTTCCATTCTGGAGATGGGAGATGAGTGGCTATGAAGAAAATGGGAGAGATTCCCTGGCTCTTCTTGTCACTGACAATGGCTATGTGAGGCAGCCTTGGAAACCTCCGCTCCTAGGAGTTCCTAAAGCACTGTTTGTGTTACAGGGGATGACATTTCTCACCTCCAAAGAGTGTTTTGAGGAGTAATAGAGGAATGCAATGTCATCCATATGATCCCATCTAGATTCCACAGTGCTTTACAAAACTGGATACATGTGATTATGCCCATTTAACAGGTGGGGAAACTGAGGCATGGAGTGGCTACTTAAATCAACTCATTTCAGATGGTCAGAGTCCATAGAAATGCTAGGACTGGAATTCAGGCTGTTGTGGCACACAGCATATTGTGCTCACCCATCGATGTACTTATGGCAGAGAAACACAGAAGTGAAGTCCAAAGGCCACAGCCACAGATGTATATGTGCAGCAGATATAAGGAGAGAGCTTCTGCTTCCACTGTGAGACTTTCACTAACCCTGATGTGATCTGGTCAGACAGCTTAACTAACGACAGTGCTTGCTTTTCAGCAGTTGAGGAGAAGTAATGTAAAACGCTCAAATAGATCAGAAAATATAAATGAATTGTTAAGCCATTTCTATGAATTCTGGGCATTTCCCACACACTGGCAGTTAAATGGGATTTTGGAAGTGATAGAAGACGGAAAATCCAGGAAGGCCAATACAAGAAAATCTGATGCATTGTGTATTAAAAACATACATCTGTTGATTCATCAGATCAAAGGGCAGCTATAAAAGTAAAAACAAATCAAGATGGAGGTAAATCTTATAGAGCTATTGATTTATGACTTTTCTTTGCCAGGAGAAATCTGAACTGTACACAGATTTTAGGAAAAATGTCAAAGCTCTGGGTAATAATTTTCTAAGCTCCCTTTAAGATGCAACACTAGTGTCCTCAAGTGATTTCAATGTACTAGCTGGGACCTTTCTCTCTGTTTTGTCAGGATAAATGGATTGGAATTGGCATAGTCAGAGAAACCATGATGCAGAGTCAATTCTTGACTTTACTGAAATTGAGTAATATCTGTCATTCAACCTCCTTGATCAAGAATTTTGCTGATGAATTTGTTTCACATTCCAGGTCCTCCAACTATAATTTATTTCTGTAGAATTTGGGCCTATGAGAAAACCGTCCCCTGCCTCAATAGTAAGGTCTTGTGCCTTGTCTGTTCAAATGCACTTACAGGACAGCTATAAAAGTAAAGCCAAATTAACGTGGAACTAACATCCTAGAGTACTGTTGATTATGGGTCTTAGTTTCATTCCTTTGCCTAGAGGAGTCTAGATTGTACATAGCACTTTAGAGTAAACGTCACAGCTTTAGCTAATCATTTTATAAACCCACAAGAATCCTAGTCCCGGCATTTCTGTGGACTTTGACCTATGGGAAGTCAGGTGGGTTAGGTAACCCCTCCATGCCTCCATTTTCCTGCTTGTTAAATGGACATAACCATATGTATCTGATTTTGTACATCACTGTGGGATCTGGATCTGAGGTGGATTGTGTTCAATGTTGCATACAGATGTCACATTGCATTCCTCTAATGCTGCTGAAAACACTTTACAAAGGTGGAGAAGTGCCACACCTCATTACATAGACAGTATTATAGGAACCCCTGGAGAGGAGCTTTCCAAGACTGCCTGCAGCTTGTCATTGTGATCAGTATTGTTAATGGGGTATAGCACATAATTAAAATTATCCTAAAGCAGATGTCTGTGTCTGGCCAGATGTATCATACCCTAATGTCCCCGGACATTCTTGACCTGATCTCCATTGAGCATAATGGGAGCCTAGAACGTAAGCTCAGACGTAGGTACTTGCATTGTAAACACCTAAACTGGAACTGAATCTCACCCATCTGTTCTTTTCCCTGCCATACCACAGACGTCTTGGGCCATCTTTGGCAAAGATTTGAGACTCCCACACACAGTACAATTAAGCAGCTGATTCCCACCAATTTTAATCGGCACATGAGCACTTGCAATAGAACTTCTGTGGCTCAGAGGAGCGTTGAAGTAATCGCTGTGAGAGTTGAAGCACCCAAGAACATCAGTTGAGAATCTACTTTGGTGTTTTCAATAGCTAGTTAGGATAAGTGGCAAAGCCCTCAAAATCTAGGGATGTTCAAGGCCAAATCTGACCTTTGGTCAGTCTCATGTAAGGGTCCTTATGGAGTTCAGAAGGCATGAACTGTTGACACACCAAAAGAGAGTAAGGTGGGTTTTGGCCACACAGACAAGAAGATATCTCCATATCCCTCAACTTTAGAAAATGAACGCAGCTAACAAGACAGGCACAGGCTCCTTGAGGGTGACTCAGACCTAAATTGTTGTCTTTCTCTGAGGTGCCCTCTGAAAGGCACATCTTTCGTCATTGACTCAGGAAGGGCTCTCGGAGATGAGGCTGAGTTACGTCTCAGGGATGCAGTTTGCATGACTGCACTAGCAAGTGTTGGATTTTGTCTCAATCAGTAAGACTGAACTTGCAGCAGCTATACTGACAACTCTTTGCTGAGCATAAAGGCAGCTAAGATGACTTGTTCAGATGTAGACATTACACAAAAGACGCTTGTCAGATCAAGTGATTAATTGCTCAGATCAATCCCACCTCACATGCCTACAGTACATCTGAACAAGTCACCTCAAGAACTCTTTATAATCAATAGGGAGAAATCTGCAGTATGATTCATCTAATCCTAGAGGAAATGTTTAAACAGGTCAAATGAATCATATTTGCATTGACTGTCAGGATCTCAGGTATAGGATCTGCATTCTAGATGTCTAGAGTTGGCTGGAATGAATACCACATACATGTCTGAAGTTGTGTGTTAGTTATTTGCAGAAAGCAATTAACAGTCATACAGAGAATATCTAGCCTTCAAGTTCAGTGACCTCCAAACAGAAGTGAGCACAGGAATTTTGCCTAAATGTTTATTTTCCTGATAGCATTGCAATGTTGGTTTCAGTTCAGAATTAGAGGGGAGGTGTTATTAAATTCATATTTTATCACTGGTGAGCTGAATCTTTAATCTCAGTATGTAATTATGCTAGTTGACCTGACGCCATGGTAATACTGCGTGTGCTGTGCTTAAACATCTGTAAAACATTGGGAAAAACTTTTAATATTGTGGTTTTATCACAACAGGTGATGTTTCTCCTCCTCCTTCTACTGTAGTTGGACATACCAAAACCTTAGCTAAAGTTACATTCAATCCCAGTGTTGTCGAGCAAACCAGGATCGCCCGAAATGGCATTTTGGGAGACTTCATAATTAGATATGATGTCAACAGGGAGCTGAGTGTTGGGGATGTTCAGGTACTGTACACATGACTCATCTTTTCTGTTTTATTAACTGTACCTGAGATGTTTCAATTGTCTTGCATGCTCCAAATGTCCTAGAAAATTTTTTCCAAGTGCAGGCTGCTTCTCCATCTTGTAAGAACTACGCAGAATAAAACAAGTCAGTTGGCAGCCACAAGATGTACTTAAAACCCACAGGTACCTACTTCATTGTGTTTGGTTTTTGTATCTGCTTTTCAGTTTCTCAGTATACTGGCTGTATATGCCTGGATACAAGGCCAGTTCCCCAAATGCATGTTGAGGTTCTGATCCCTGGGTACGTACGTTATGTCCTTACTGCATTTGGAAGGAAACCCCAATGTCCACCATGGAAGGAGATGTGGAGAGCTCCAGTAGGCTCCCCCAGTCTGGATAAACAGGGGACCAGGATTAAGAGGGATACCAAGGAGCACTCATATCCTCCAACGTAGACACAGACATTGAAAGCAGGATCAGGTGTACCCAACCAAATATCCCATAAGATATGTGTGGAACATTGCATCATCATCTGCCTTCAATTCCTGACTTCCTTGCTCTTCCACAGATTCTTAATGGATATTTTGTGCACTACTTCGCCCCCACAGACCTTCCTCCGTTGCCAAAGAATGTTGTATTTGTGCTTGACAGCAGTGCTTCCATGGTGGGAACGAAACTGAAACAGGTGAGGGCCTTGAATTTATTACAGACTGGTTGGCTCTAAGGTCAGAGAGAGCTTGGTTCGGACTTTGTCTCATCAGATGGGTTCTTCTGCAAAATATTTGCTATGGCTGAGGCGAGAGGAGGCTCTGAAGAAACCTCAAGGTGAGGTGATTTACCTGCAATGAGAAATTGTCATGTTAGTGGGAATGGGATGGGAACAAGAGGTGCAGAGGAGTTCATCACTCTGAAAAAGGTCAGTGCTGTCAAAACTGAGCTAGGATGCTGCATATAGGATTGTCTTGGGCAGTTCTGTTCTGGGCGGTTTGAAGAGAGGCAGAATAGGGAGAATGCCCAACAAAGTGCATTCAGCAGACCATTGTATCCAGCTTAACAGCAGGGAAAAGATACTGCTGTCTTTAAATTACCTTGGCAAACCCTTAGCAATATATAACTTGATGGGTTCTGTTGAGAGAAAGGTTGGTTTGTCCTATTTGAAATTCTGAGTCTTTCAGCACAAATCTCAGACATTTTTCCAGGGCACAGATCTTGACATGAGCCAACATACCAAGTTGAAGGGCACATCACCAATGCTTAAAATTGACCTTTGATATGGAGGGTTCAGTCTGGTGCCTAAACGTTTTTGCTTCTTCAGTTCTCTGAGCTGGACAGATGGAAACCACCTCCAGTTCAGGAGCCAAGCAGTTGGCTTGGAAGGGCATCATGCCTGGGGGAATGTATTTGTTCTCTCAACACAGTATTATCAGTCTAAACTAGAAGCACAGGTGAATTAAGACTTCAATTCTGTTCTGAATGATTTGACAGATATATCTCAGGTCTGCACTCATACTGGAGAGGTACGTCCAGTTTCCATATTATATATCTGTGCAGAAAAGGAGAAAAGTCCTGGTAGGGTTAGTATTGTTTCCTTCCATTTGAAGACTTGCCCCACAGGCATGAGATATGAGAAGTTAGTTGGCTTCTCTCTGTTGGATGACCACATCTTTACCTTTTACTTTCTTACCATGGCTAAGCTAATGACAGTGGAAGGTGACACTTTCCTCATAGGTTGACACCAATATGGGGCAGCTTCAGCTTGTATGGATGGTGTGATGCTGTAATTCTACTAGAATGACTGGAGGCCAATGGCTTGGATTTGTATCTTGGCCAGTTAAGGAGCTCTGATTAGTCCATTCAGGCTCCTTGGTTGCCTGCCTGGAACATGGTGATATTTCTGGAAAGTGTGGTTATTTGAGAGTTTTCTTTTTCCCTTGGCCACCAACGCTAGCCCAAATGTTCTTGACAAACACAGACCATGGTCATTCTCTAACAGTTCTCTGTCTTTGAACAAGGACATTGGGGGTACATATGCCTTTCTCTTTCTGCTAAAAACTTTACTATCTGTTTTCAATGGTGGTCATACATCTTAATTTAGAAGCTGTGCCCCCTAGTAAATCAAATTATCCCCACTGTGAGCTAAAATAGAGTATGACTTTTATGGTTCCTAATCACCTTCCCCAGTGACTGGAGTAGCAAACAGAGTTTTTAACAAATGTACCTCTGTGAGTACTATGCTGAATGAGGTCTTGAATGAAGATGCCTTTGAATCTTTACAAATTCCTGTGGATAGAGCCTGGCTTTTAGCTTTCTGTTACTCTTCTGCTGAAAAATTCCTGTGGATAGAGCCTAGCTTTTAACTTTCTGTTATCCTTCTGCTGAAAAATGTCTGCCTTGCCTCGCAGAATAAACAGATACTGCACAAATGCACCCAGTCCCGCATGCTGAAAGCAGACAGTCAGTGATACAGCGCTGAACCAGGGAGATTAAGGCTCTGAGGGGCTTTGGTGCCAGCGTGAGCTGCGCAAGTAGTGCCTTGGGTCAGCAGATTAACTCTGTACTATGAAAGCTTTTATTCTCCTCCTGAGCATATTAGTGTTTCTTTTTCATATACTTACTGGAAACAATATGGCCAGGGATTAACCCTTGAAGGTCTACTTCATAGCCTAGCCAGCTCCTACTGCTAAACATACATGAATCTCAGGCTAATTAGCTACAAATCGGTGCTTCTTGAGTCTGAAGTGAGAGAAGTGTCTAGCCAGAACCTTTGTTGAGGTTTTTGCCCTGATATCTCAGATATACTCTTTTTATGGAAAACCACTGGTATGTTATGGAAGAGTGCTATGTGCAGGAAGCGCTTAACTTCCTCTGATTTCAACTGCTCCAGAAAATAGACCTTAATCAAATTACCGAAATCATAAAAACCCCACACAGATTAGTCAAGGAAAGACCAAAATGTAGGACTGGCTGAATAATATCCCTCTTCTGGTACACTAAGGAAGTGTGATCAGTTACAGCAATGACCCATGTCTGCTCAGTGGCCTTTTTACCCAATTGTTGTTGTTATTAAGATGTTTGTTAAATTACAGACACCTCCCCTGGTAGCCAGATATGTCTGAACATAGGAAATGCCTCCTTTTCTTCTCTAGGACTCTTGCAGCTGTGGTGATGATCTATGGTGGTGTGTAGAGAGCTGGGAACTCCCATGAGACTGCCTTTCCTCATTTTCCTCTGCTGAGTCACATGCAAGATCAGCTAAAAATACAGTCAGCACTTGTAAAGAGTGCTCTTGCAGGTCAGCTGCGGTAACAGAACAGTTTTTAGGGTTGTATAAGGAAGGCTAAGAGACATTGGCTGTGCACAGTTTTCTGTAGTAACTCAAAGAGATTTTGTACTCTTCACTCAACTGCTTTCATGAAGTTAATGGCAAAGTGACTCAAATGGGTCAGGATTTCAGGCATCCTGCAGTTCCCACAAGCTAATTGTGAGTCATTTTTTCTTTTCCTTTCCCAAGGTTTTCCTTTTCCTACATGACTTTTTGTCTGTTTCTGCCATCCCTTTCTTCCTAAGATATCTCAGTCTTTGAAGCAACAAGATGTCTAGAACTGGTTGCAAAAACATATAGTGAGACTGGTTGATCAGCTTAAATCAAATCATTAAGACCCTTGAGACATTCCCGTCACATCACTGAGAAATATATTAGCTTTGTGGGGAAGATCAGCTAACGTGTGTATTCCTCCTGCAGTTTTCACAGCCTCTGAACTCTGGTGAAGTCTAGCAGACTCAGATGTGTTACAGCAGTCCACCTAGGCCTTTGCGACAGTCACCTTCTAGCACTGGCAGGGAGATAAAGTTCAGGAAGAGACAACTCTTAAGCATGATGATAAAAAAATTCTTCATGTGTTCAAGACTTTGCATGTCATTACTGCTGTCCCGCTGGCAAGGAAAATACTGGTTTTGTACTCATGAGCTTTGTTTCTTCATTTGCAAAGAGACTGTGAGCTCTGCGCAGAATAGTTGCTTTTAACAGGAGCCAGAAGAGCCTGGGGAACAGGGTATATCTGCAACGTTTACTGGGAAGCAAAATGATTTGCCCTTTGAGCAGTCTGACCTGCTGATTTTTATGGTACCTTAGGCCAGGTAGAGGGCGACAAAGCAGTTTTACATTGGTATAACTAGGAGAAAGAGGGGCCAGTTATAGGTTCACTACTTTGTGATTACCATGATTATCCCCAGCTTCACTAAACATGGTGAAAAAGGACCTTTATCAGTCTGCAATTCAGTGTTATAGAACAAGCATGTTCCAAACTATGAATGTGTCCACAAGAGGATGGATTTGCAGGTATTTTGCAGACATGCAATAAAATGTAGTTGTTTCAACCACAGATGCATTTCACCTTACCTTTCCCACAGGCAATAAATGCCCACACTCTCAGTTAAACAGTTGGCTACACCGCAAGCCTGGCAACTTGTCAATGGTAGCGTGCCAGACTGTAATTTTCTTTGAGGTTAATTGTGCTAGGAGGAACTCAACTGAAGCTTGGACCTGCTGCGTGTTTGCAAATGCTTCAGTTTATTTGCCTGCATCCATCCAAAGGACACTGTCGGTACCCTTGATCTGTGACCCACACTGTCTGAGCCCTTCTGAGGGCCCAAGTGCTTTATATACCCATATCCCTAAACCTCTGTGCCTCAGCACACAGACTCCGAGTAGTTTCAGGGTGGTGAGAGAGCAGACAAGCACCTCACGCTCCATGTTCTCACTCCAGACTCCACTGACTTCTGTTGGTTGCTGCAGAGCTGGCTGTGGGCCTGTTGACTACTAGTCCAAACAATGGCTGCTGCCCAGGAGAACTACCTTAAATCGCCAGGGGACTTTGGAAAAAAAGCTAATTCTAATTACAGCCTTTCGTGAGTTTAAAGCTATTGTGAAGAGGAAAGATTTGTCAGGTTTTCCATTTCTATTGGAAAACAACAGCCTGAGTGAACGAAGAGCTGTATGCAGTGTCCCCAGCACTGACAACTTCATGCAGCTGCCTCCTGCGTGTGAATACACGACAGCTGTGTCATCTCAGTCCTCCCTGTAGATGTGAACATGGAATATAGGAACTACTACAGTAAGACGTGAGATCCATATAGACCTTAATTGTCCAGCTCCACGAAAGGTGCAAGTACCTGTCATGCAGCAAAATAATCTGCCTTCCCCAAACCCTAAAATTTCTAAATAATGACAGGGTCACACAGAGAAACAAGTAACCTTCAGAGCAAGATGCCCTCAGATGTTCAGGACAAGGAGCATCTGCTTCTGGCCTCAGGACTAAGAGCCAACATACCCCCAGCTGATTTGCTCCATGCTGAGGCAGTAAAAGTAGATACAGTTTCCCAGGAAGACCGCAGCCCACCTGTAAATGGCTAGTCCTTTAACTGGGTTCGGAGTAAATAGGATAAAAAGGCAAGCACAGAGTTTGTCATGGACATGCTGCTGAGGCTTGAACTGAAACCCCATGAAGACACTGAGAGCTCTCCCAGGGGTTTCAACAGGGCCGTTGCTGAATTCATCGAAGGATGAACTGAAAACAGGTGCTACTGAAGTGACAGACACAGCCCAGTGATCACCAGACAAGCCCATAGTGAAAAGGAAGGGGCTAAACCAAGCTGGGAAGTCAGTCCATGGATCAGGGTTATTGAGATCTAGGACCAGGCATAAAGCTCAAGACAGCTACAGCATAGCTCTTGGTCTGAGACTCAGACTAGGCCTGAGAGCCCAGACTGGAGCTTAAATGGGTGGGAGGGGGTGGAGGCCCCAGGTGGGGCTGGTCGGAGCCATTAAAGCCTATTAGTATGCTCAAGGCTGTGGCCTACACATGCAAGTCTGTGAAGCTATGGGTCTGGGCTTCTCTAATAGTCCTTTCCGAGGTGGAACTGTGTTTTTGCAGTTGCTGGAGTGATACCTGGAAGCCAAGACTTGGCTTTCTCTTTGTGTTTTCATCATGGATTGCTTAGGTAGGTTATTTTCGTTGTCTGTGCTTGTTTCTTTGCAGTCTTGTCTGTTTAGCTGGCAAACCCATGGCTGGGCTTATGGCTGTACAAGATCCCCCAAGTCTAAAAGACACCTGATCTTTGCCAAGACTTAAGCTATTAGTCTAATACTGCTTGCAACAACACTGCTATTTCCAAGTAAATACTCCTTTACCCTAATATGGGGTGTGTACTACACATTGCTCAGCTGGGACAGTCTGCTTCTAACTGTAAAGGGCAGTTGAAGCTCAGAAGTGCTTGTGGGACCTTGTGTGGAAGCCTGCTGAGTGAGGTCTTCCATGTTACATTACTGTATAAAGTCATCAAGCAGTGTTCATAGGCAGTTCTGACTTTGAGGATCACATGATGTAATTTGAGGTCCCTTAGGAATGAGGGATATGATACTGTGTCATAAGGAGAGAGCTTTTTCTTGGGTAGCTACTCTTGGTGTAGTGACTTCATCCTCTCCGAAACATCTGCTCTCTTCTCTGCAGAGTTTTGGGCAAAGACTTGGCCTGTGCTCATGTCTGACGCAGTAGCTGGGGATGGAAGTGAGCAGGGGAAGTGTTGGAGGCAGGGATGTGCAGGAGGGAGTGGGGATCCTGGAGATGCTGAGGGGATTTGGAAATGGGGAAAAGAGGAAGGGGAGCAGGTGCTGGAGGACTGTGAGGGCCCTGTGGCAGACTCTTAGGTAGGAAAACAGGCAAGTTTGCTTTTTTTGAAGAACAATTTAGTGCTCTTGTATTGCTTAATGCTAACCCTGAGCAAAAGTGCTGGGTCTTTGCTCCAACCAACTATTGTCACCATCCCTCACTCACTGGAGATGAAAATGCGGAATTTGCATCTGAAAGTAAGAGTTCAAGGAAAAAGGGCCTGGGCTATGAGAGGAGGTGGCTACAGAGTCACAGCTTTTGCAGAGGGATAACAGATACTTCATCTCTGTGGAAGTAGAGCACTCCTTTTCATGGAGAAATAACACCTCCTCCCTGAGTAGGAATGCTGCAATCTATCGTTGGTGAAATAGCACAGATCTCTCCATGGAGAGGAAACATCTCTCTGTGAAGGAGCAACGTGTCTCCTAGCAGGCGACACACACAGGTAGGATGTTCTGAGAAGGGGCTAGTGTCGTGATTTAACCCCAACCAGCAACTAAGCACCACGCAGCCGCTCACTCACTTCTCCCCCGCCCAGTGGGATGGGGGAGAGAATCAGAAAATAAAGCTCGTGGGTTGAGATAAGAACAGTTTAATAGAACAGAAAGGAAGAAACTAA
>JAVKLA010000005.1:4899876-4917533 GCA_034782735.1 Sagittarius serpentarius | reverse complement strand
TATCAACGTTCTTCTCCTACTAAACCCAAAACACAGCGCTGTACCAGCTACTAGGAAGACAATTAACTCTATCCCAGATGAAACCAGGACAGCTAGAATGGTTCAAACCTGGCAGGCTTCTGACTGCTGAGGCAACCACTGTGAGAGAGTGGCTGTGTGATGAAGAATGGAGGTTAATCGACATGAAAAGCATAGCAACGTGTGTCTCAGTCCAACTCCTGCTGCGTACTGTAGCAGCTAATGGTTGCTGAAATTGAGGGGGTGTGCCATGGACAGCCTCTTGGGCGTGTCAGCTTTTCCCAGCACTGTGTCAGTAGTTGATCTGTGTGACAGAGAATGAAAGTCCTGAGTTGCTGGAACAGTCTTCATGCACTGGGACTAACTCCATCTTCTGAGGATGGGCAGAGGGAGACATGTTAAGCTCTTCATTGAGGGCATGGGGCACTTTCTGCTTGATGTTGACCTTTTTGCTGCTAGCTCCATGGAAATTATTCGTCATGTGGACAGGGTGGGGGTTTGAGTGTCTGACTGGCATGTTATGGGATGTGATCCCACTTAAAATGAGCTAAGCACAAGACAAGAATGTGGCCTTCATACACTGCTGTGTCAGTCTGGCTGTATGCCCGGGTAGCCCTGTTGTTTCCAGTGGGGTTATTTCAGTATGGCACTGTGAGGCAGACTCTCAACTTCTCCCTTTGACTTATTGTACAGGAATGTTTACTGCTTCGAATGTAATCCATACTGTGCTGTTGATAAATGCTTGAAGTAATGATGGTTGGTGCTGATAACAGCTTGCCTCCCTGAAACTTTGTACAAGCATTTATTTATATCCTCAACGCTGCAATGAGATTGCAAAGACTGAGCATCGACTCTGCTCTCTGGGCACCTGAAAGTCCAGTTCCTGAGAGATCAGATCATCTTGCAGTTTTTCATGTATTTATCCTCACCATGCTGTTGGGTGCTAGAGAAGTGAGTTACCTCAACTGATACCTAAACTTGTCCACACCCCTGAAGACAATTTTATCTTCCACTGAGCAGAAATCCAGTGCTTAAATGCCCTGGACAAATGTGGCACTAAGTAATTTACTCAATGTTAAATGGAAAATCTTTTTCAGAAGAGGCAATAGTAACAGTTGCTTTAAATGATGGGAGTATTTCTTTTGCAGACCGGGAAACTATAAAGCAACATTTTCTAAGGCCATATAGGGTGTCAGCAATGTTCAAGTTACTAGCAAGGGATCTGTGATGTTCAGGCGGGAGAGGCTGGCCCATGGACCGGAGACAGACCTTTATTGTCCAGAGATCTACGACTAAACTCCCTCCCGTCACAGGCCAGTGTCAGTGTAAAACAAAATGGTTGTTGTCCAGAATTGTGAAGGAGTTTTCCTTGGTTACGCGATCACTGCCTACCAGGAAGAAAGCACAAAGATACATTGACAGGGAGAGGGTTAGTTGCCGTCCCTGAACTGCACGATGCTCCCTGCAGAGGAAGAAAGGGCAGATTGTCCTCCCCAAGAAGTAGATGGAAGAAGGTTAAAAAACCCAAGGATACACTTCTGGGTTAAAATCCATTTTTGGTACAAAAGTTGCTGTTGCTGGCAACTGGCATGAGATCTGCATTATACGGGCAGAAAGGAAACTGGGACATAGAGGAAAGCAAAACTCACAAGATGTGGCTTCAGACCTCAGCAGGAATGACACTGCCCAAACCTTTGCTCCCACTGTACCTCAGCCTCTCCCTGTAAAATGGCAGTGGTGCTCACGCTACCTTTTCCTTGGCTACTGGATCCCAAACCAAGTCCATGGCAGTACCTCGTCTGACCTCAATAGCACCATTTCAGGTGCAACTTTGATGCCAGCCTTTCCTTAAGTCACACTATTAATCCTGACGGACTATGGGCAGATTGGACCAGATATGGCTGTTGTAGCTTGGAAAAGCCAGCTCTGGACCTTTTTATGAGCTGCCTGTGCATGTTTGGAAAGGGAAAGATATGAACAAAAGCATAGAGGATATTGAAGGGGAGTGGGGAGCTTTTCTATTTTTTCTCCCTGTGCTTCCTTGCAGTGTTTTGCCAAACAACATATTTACGTGTACTTTTCTCTTCCTCGTGGTATGAGATCTAGTTTCTGAGCCCTTCTCTGCACTGTTGCGCCCTCGGACAAGTTACTGGACAGAACTATGGGTTCCTAATTCCCTTTAAGCTTACATCTTGTGCCTTAGCTCCTTTCTTGTCAGATATGGTCTCTGACAGGGTATCTAGAAGGACAAAGTAATGGCTGCTGAAATTTTGTCTTCTAGTTGTGGCATCCTTCGGCATATGGTTGTAGATGGTCCCATGTCTGCTATCTGCAGACTGTTCTTGTGCATCTCTTTCAGCTGATGGGTGCTGTTTTCCAAAGGCTTTGGTTGTGAATGCTTTCATCTCTGCTAGCCATGCTCTTTAGCCTGACTGGTCTCAAGCCCATGTGGTTCCCTGGTGCTGGCTGAAGCTGGAAAGGGGCTGTGTCACTGGTGTCGATGGCTCGCTGCCCAGCTGTTGCGAGGGCAGATGGCAGCTGTGTTTGGGTGTGCAGGGCAGCTGAGGATTGCCAAGTGATCTCAGAGGCACTGGTGGGGTGGGTGCTGGGAGCACTCCCTGTGCATCCAGAAGGCATTTCCAAGGGGGGCCGAGTTACACTACAGTGCTGCAGAGACCCGCTATCCATACAGAATTGGATTCAGCATGAACTGAAAGTCTTTTGATTTTTTTTTTTTTTTTTAATGGGCTGGCATGAAGCTTGCACAGAAGATGTGGGCCTAGGATGAAGCACTTACAAGTGCTCCTAGGCAATGGAAAGTGTGAATACGTGGGCTTGGGACATGCATTCTAATGAGGTGCTTGAATCCCCGCCTTGCTTCATAGCAGGGCCAGTATCTGGCAATGCCACAGCATCTAACAACCACACATTGTCTCCCTTTGAACTGCACAGCTTTCAGGGTAGCCAGGCTTCACCCCCATCCTGCTCCTCAAACAAACAAGAGACTGTGAGAGAAATGTCACCGGGACTCAGATTCCTCCTAAAAGGTGCCCAGATGGTCTGACATCATCCCAGATGTCTCTGAGGCAGCCTTTGACCCAAGAAAGGGCTGAAGGCTCTCTGCTCTTCCATGGGAGTATGTGTCTTCCCATGCTTTGCTCCACCAGTGTTTAAGCAAAGTGAGGTCTGTCAGAGCTAGCCCCACGGGCCGGGTACAAAGGCGACAATTCACAGCCAAACTGGAGTGTAGCTGAGGGAGTTCTCTCCCTGCTATTGCTGGGGATTGTACAGCCCTGAATCATCTTGGCCATGATGCAGGACCCTTAGCAAGCAAGAACCAGAAAAGCAGCAGTTGTGTTACGTGTCCAGGTGTTGGTGTGGAGGTAACAACGAAAAGCAGAGTGATGGCTGGGAGCTGGTGTGTCTCTGACCTTGCAGGCTTGAGAAGACACTGTTTGCACATAGATCATTTAGTGTGAGGCCATCTTCAGCCTCTTACCATTTCTGAATCACAGATAAAAACAGTGATCATTCCCTGGCAGCCACAGTCTCCCCACCTGCCCCCAGCTGTAGACCATGATTGTTCTGCTCTAGGTTTGGGGAGTGATATTTTGTAGCCCTGGAAGTGGCTGTTTCAAGCCCTAGATGCCAGCTGTGCTGACAGGTCATTCACCAGCACTGTTTGACAGCTCAAATGCACTGGAGTGGCAATTCAGTCTCAGCCTCTCTGCTCAATTTAATCTGTGCTACTTTGAGGGCAGAAGAGGAATCTTCTCCCACCAAGTTATCCTCTTTTAAATCCTCATTTAAAATGTGTCTCTGACAGCTACAAACCATTCCCAACTGCAAAAATGGATTTTTTTTTTCAGCTGTTCTGCATTGTTACTTCCTGCCACCCTCTCCTTTAATCCTTGCTCCACCCGCCACACAAAAACACATCTACCCAGGCAAACACATTGGGAGAAGTGTTTTACCTTACAGCACCTGTCATAAGGGCGTTGGATGCTTAAACTGGTTTTCCTCAGTGTGAGTGGGTTAGATCTGTGCCCAGCTTATTCCCAAAATGAATCAGTGTCGTATGTGCAGCCGCAGAGGAAGATTGGGCCCTCACCAGGGAAGCAATGGTTAATTTTCTGCCTCGAAGGAGAGTGCCTTTGGCAGGAGTTTCAGTGCAATGACTCACTGGGGCCAGTCGGGAAGTGGAAGTGCAAAGGCCCCATCAGCAGTGGAGCAGCTTGGGAATCCCACGGCAGCCTCGGCCCCTAGCTCCTGGGAGCCAGGAGAAGTTCCAGCTGTAGCCTTACAAGGCCAGAATGAGAAACCTGCTGCTGTGTCCCGACTGGAGCTGCTGCCAGGCACTCTCTGCACGAAGAGCTTTGTAAATCCTTGCCTGGGGGCTGGTGGGGACTGGAGGAGAGGGCTGGGTACCAAAAGCACTCAGTCATAGCTGCCTACTTAAGGATTTCAAGCAGTGCACTTCTACCAAGATATTCTCCTTATTTAAAGTTGCTTTTGCCTGCCAGCTCCTGAATCATATCCAGGCCTCCGGAGGGAAGTCATGTCTCTCTCACAGCCCATTTATAGGTGAGGAATACTGGTAGCAAAGCGTGTGTTGCCACCCTTTGAGGACTGTAGTCTTTAGGGTAAACCTGAAGGTCCTTATGGGCTAGGGGGGTGGAAACGGAAACACACAGGATGAGCCAGGCAATTCAGAGCACTCTGGAAGAGGTGGAGAGCCAGTTCAGCTACTTGTGGCTCTGGTAAGCACTATAATGCTCAGGACTGGGCAGGATTAGGTCTTGAGGTGAGTCCCACCTTCTTGTTCGTTAAAGCTGCTCAGCCTCTTGGAGGCAATGCTGGGAGACAGGCACTTCCAGACAATGACTCAGCCCATCCTAAACCCTATCCAAAACAGATGGGATGGATTACTCTCTGGAGGTGTCTTTCTGTGCCTGGAGAGGGATTAGATGCAATGCCTAGCTTTCTGATGACTGAGTTGGGAAAGCTGAATCCCACCCTTCATTTTTACTGAGGATGAGGTAAAAGCTACAGGAGAATGAACCATATAGCCTCCCTCATTCTGTTTGCTTTGGAGCAAAACCATGTGCACATATGTACACTTGTACATATGTCTATGTATATATATGTAACATAAATTCAAAGTTGGGTTGTTTTTTTTTTAAATTGCAGAGACAAGCACATGATAGAGATGCCAGAATCCAGGCTGTTTGTGCATGTGCATTAAAATATGACCTCTTTCCTGGAAAAAACTGACTCAACTGTAACAAAAATGGGAGACAAAAAGGAAAGAGAGAATGAAAGAAGGGAGGGGGAGAGAGATGGTCCCAGCCCCACATTTGGCCCCTGCATGAGGGTGTGGGGAAGCACTGCGTTTCCTAGGAAAGTCTGCTCCCTCCTGACCCTCCTGCAGTTCTAGCTTGGATGCTGTGTACACACAAACTGCACTGCTGCTCTGTGATGTTTCTCCTTTTCTTTTCCCTTTCTTTTGGCTGAACATAGGCAAGAATGTCAAAAGGAATTTCTGAGCACACTGGAGGTGAGATGCAGGCTGTCTGCATTTTGTAATGAGAAAGGCCTACTGGATCGAGAGCTGGAAACTCCAGGTTTTGGAAAGCTCTCCATTTGTGGCCTTGGCAGCATTAGTAAAGTAGTCTGTCCCTCGGTTTTCAGTTCTGTAAAACGGGAATGTGAATGTTTGAGTGCCCCTCTGAAGGGTGATGTCATGTATTATCTGATGCATTTTTACAATACAAAGGCTATTGTAAAAGAGGAGATAAGAAAGCATAAAACCTTCCCTTCTTTTTCAAATAACTGTTATTTAGCTCATCTTAGCAAGTTCTCTATGGCCTGTTAGACTGGGGAGACAGCCTTCATGTTTGGGGGAGGCATTCATCTTCTTGAAGGTTTATTTGGTAAACACCGTGTTGTGAACCTACTGGGGTTCTCCCCTTCTCTTTGAAAGCGCTTCTTTCACCAGCATTTGGTTTAGTATTCTTATCTATGAAACCTTCATAAAATTCATGGTGGTGAGATGTGGAGCAATGTTCCAGCTAAGCAAATGGAGGGATGAATCCTGCGATCCCTACAAAGGAAAATGGTTTATACAGAGGACAGAAATAGGCAAGGAGGGACTCCAGACCTGGATCTAAAATGTTTGAAGCTATAGGAAATATTTCCCTTAACCTCAGGTGGACTGGAAGCCAAGTCACCAGCTGGGAAGATTAGAGATTCCACTGCGGTGGGTAATTTGTTTGCAATTGCATCATTGCATCACCAGCTTCAGTGCAGAATCCAGAGGGATACTGATGATGCAGCCTGATCAGTCCTTTGAGCTCCTTTCCAAACTGTCTTTACATAGCAACATCTGGCCTAGAAACGTGGTTTCCAGCACTGCTGAATACCTTTTGGTTTTTTTCTGGACAAGCCCTTCATGTATTTCCCTGATAGGCATGAAAGAAACCTTTAAATGCTGGTGAGTCCACCGTATTATTTCCTGTATAGCTTTCCTTGGAATTTGAAAGGCTTGGTGGTAGCCAAGAAGGGGCAGAGCTGAGAAGCTGCTGATCCCTCTGCTTACAGATATTGCTTCATATTCCTTGCATGTGTTTTGCATCCAAATAGAGGGTATATTTGCACGTACAGAGGCTGCTTTTGGGCATCTTCTCTCAGCTGGTCTTACTAAGCTGAAGTTTGTCTCCATGTGAACACAGCTGCATGGCTGCTAAATCAAAGCTGGTCACACTGGGGAGAACTGGACACATCTGCACTCTTCCTGTTGTCTTATCCTCAGTGGTCTGTCTTTCCCATCACCCAGGAACCTTAACCTCTCTTGCTGTGAACTCGTCTTGATACCAGCTTTCCTCACTCTGGTTGCCTATATTTACATAGTATGACGAACAGCAAAGCAATATAATGTTGGCATGTTGCTGGAAAACCAACGTGCTTGGGACAAAACCGACTAGCAGGTAGAATCTGCAATGACTAGTCAGGGCTTCTTTTTATATCTCATTCATCTGAACGTACTAGCTTAAACATTTGTGAATTGCTGGAACTATTCATTGGCGTATGTATATACTCATCGGTATCCTAATTATGAACAGACTATGTGCATCCTTGACATACTTAGAGGTATTTCATCTTATAAGTAATGTTTTTAACCGTATGCCACTTACAGCTTACTGCAAGTCTAGAGGGCTTCAGAAGAACTCCATGAGGTTTTCGCTATTAGTCAACATTATTTAGTATCCCTTAGTTCAGAGCATGGTTCTCCCAGTCACTGGGAGCTTTTATCCTAATTGTCATGCATGACTGTTATGCTTAGCTAGGTCTAGGCATGTGTCTCTCAGCTTTGCAAGATCTTTTGGGCAAGAGTTTTTCTTTTATCTCATATTTGCATAGCGCCTGGCACCTCAGAGAGGCCTTGAGACAGGGAAGGACGTCACAATTTTCTTCATAAGCCAAACTGGCAGTGTAGAAATATCTATAAGATCAGTAAACATCTTAAGAACTCAATTCTTGCCTGCTAAAGCAGTGACATTTGTGCCTACTGATCTCTTTTCTCTTCTTTTTCTAGACCAAAGAAGCTCTCTTCACAATTCTCCAGGACCTAAGGCCTGAAGACCACTTCAATATCATTGGCTTTTCCAACCGAATAAAGGTCTGGCAGCAGGACCGGCTGGTGCCAGTTACTCCAAATAATATAAGAGATGCCAAAAAGTACATTCATAACATGTCGCCTACTGGAGGTACGATGCAGAGATACGAACGGGAGTGATTTTGCTATCCAATTAACTACAACAGAATGGAGAGTGGTGAATGTGGTCCTGTAGCTTGTACCAATAAAAAGACATTGGGACTTAGGTCATATGACAAGGGGGCCCCTTCCCCACCTCCACTCTGGGTTATGTGACAGAAGGATATGTGTCCTTTGTCAGTATATATGAAGGGAAAGTGTCCTCAGATCCAGTCATATGACCTGATACTAAACCCAAGTTGAGCCCATTCTCCCATTTATCTGGTGAGACCCTCAGAGTGGGAAAGTTCCCAAGGTTATTTCTTGAGAACACAGGAAAAAATACTATATCCTGGTGAAGGACACACAGGGCCAGTACTTGCGCAGTTTCTGAAAGCCTGTGTAAAAGAAGGCACGTGGTTTTCTCTGGGCTGGAAACTTCACGAATGGACTGCCCAGTGTGGGCTGTGGGATTGCCTTCTGCAAGAGCTGGTTCCTCACCTAGTACTGTCATCTTCTTGTCTCTACCAAGGAGCAGCCTGAATGACAGTTAAGAACTTCTTGTCCTGTTTTGCTTTGTGCCTTGTTGCCAGGAGTGAAGAGGGGAGAGGAGGAGACCCCAGAACAGTGGCAGAGTGCAGGCATGATTTGGGATTTTGAATTTGATTCAGTGGTCTCCAATGAGGCTGTGGACACTAGTATAAAAAAACATAGTGAAGTTTGTAATCAAACATACTTTGGCAGCTGTGCCCATTCTAGCTGAGCATTCCCCAGGTAAGCAGAGAGCTGCAAAATGACCTATGCAAATCCTTCACCATGCAAGGAGTCACAGCTGGTTGAAGGTCAGACAGGGCATTTCTGTGGCTGCCCCTGAGCAGTGACCACTCCTAGCAAAGGAAACTCTGTGATGGAAAAACACAGCTAACAGGATGGTTTGTCGTACTGTTTGTATTGTGAGAGGAAGAGTTTAGGAAGTGGTCAAGGGACCTGCCCAGTTAAACAATTACCAATAGCGGAACTAAACTCAAGAGTACAAAGCCTTTTACTCCTGAAGTGCCAAAAGAGCTGTGCAGGAACCAGCTGAGTTTGCCCATGAAACTGCCAGAAAAAAAAAAGTAAAAGGAAATGATTAACATGGGTTCAAGAGAAAAGTGCAGTGATTCTCCACTACAGGCCAGTGGTACTTTAGTTTTGGCTAACTCTGCATTTTCCCTATAAAGGTGCTGTTGCTTGAGTATTTTTCAGTGAATGTGAATACACTGAGGCTCAGAGATCAGACGCATGAGGAACGTGCTGTGCTTACACCTCTATGTCATAGTCACACACCAAAGAAATGGGAACAAGATATTGCTGCTAACTATTTGTGCATGTGGCAAAAGGCAGTTTTCAGTGCTTGGTAGCTTCTGTGATACGGCTGGGTTTGAAATGACACTATCATCTGCCATATGGGATGGTTTTCTTTTGTTTCTGGGGAAAGAATTCCTTCTGAAATTTTGGATCTGGATGGAGACTGAGAAAGTATTAAGATATTTAGGTGCAGGGTTTTGGTTCAAAACCATTTTGCAAAAAACACAGTCTGGATTTTGAGGACTTTTCAGAAGTCTTAGCCCCTTTTCTGTGCTTTGTCTTGCTGCAGTCACTGGAGCTGTGCACGCTAAGTTTCTAGGTACATGATGCATGGTTAGACCTGCAGCATATCCTTGCTGATGACCTGCCTAGATATCCCCTTCTGGACCCTTAGGAGGAGTATGTTGTGTGTGGCTTTTAACTCATTATCACCTGCTTTTTTTTTCTGAGAGCTGTTTTTAACCCAGACATACTCATCTTGCAAAGGTTCCACAACCACTCTCTCTTTGCTTTGACTAGCCCAAAAAGTACATGGAGCAAGGAGATACCTGTACTTATTTTCCTGCTTTCTTTTTTCTGAACAAGCAGTAGGTTTGAATCCTTTTCATGGCTATTATTCTAAAGTACATCTGTTCCCTTATTTACTTTCTGTCTTGTCCCTCTCTCCCCACTTCAGGCAGCTCCATTCTTCACTAGCCAGTTTTTTTGTGAAAACAGTCCTCAGCTGACAAAGCAATTTTCTCTTCACTTTAAACTTTGTTAGCCCCTGGGGTTTGAAGAACAAACCCAACCACTTGTTTTCCCATTTGAAGGCTTTTTTGCTCTCTTCAAATCTTGTGCCCTTCAGACAAAATGATCAGAACTTGTTTTCCCAGTTCAGATACCATCTGGGAGAGTCCCTAATTAATTTTAACTGTTTTTCTATGTACTGGCAGCACGTGGTATGTGCTGTGACTCTGCTTACCACGGCTGACTATTGTACATTGAGACATTCAAGGATACAGTGATTTCACGTAATAAACTGCAATTCATAATTCAGTTCATAAGACTATAAACAGCTATCCCAAACTGGTGCTGAGTAACAGAGCTGAACTGAGTTAAAGGGCTAGTGCAACCTCATGTAGAGAAAAGGAACATCCTAATGAACAGAGATGCTATCATCGTACTAAAGGGAGCTTAGGAAAATTATTTGTACCACTTTTAGAAGTGAGCTAATAATTTTGGTACCTTCCCAGGGACTAATATTAATGGTGCTGTCCAGACTGGTGCAAAGCTGCTAAATGACTACATTGCTCAGAACGACATTGACGCAAGGAGCGTCTCTTTGATCATCTTCCTTACGGATGGGAGGCCCACTGTTGGGGAAACACAGTCATCCAAAATCCTCAGCAACACCAAGGATGCCATCCGTGATAAATTCTGCCTCTTCACCATCGGCATTGGTAATGATGTGGACCACAAGCTGCTGGAGAGGATGGCACTGGAGAACTGCGGCATGACAAGGCATTTCCAGGAGGATGACGATGCAGCCAGCCACCTCAAAGGGTTTGTTCTTTTTCTATGCTTAATCTGCATTGAGTCCTGTGAGCAAGGGTTTTGGGATGGAAAATCCTCTAAGGAGACATCACAAGGTGGGAGTTTCTCTGAGGCTCAGCTCTGGTTGGGAGAGCCAAAGTATGCTCGGATACTGAGGATGCCTACCCAGAAATTGTCTCCTTCCTAGCAGACCCCATCAGCTGTACTGGAGCTTCTGAGCCCCTCAGAACAAGGCATTTGTTTCCCTAATTCAGATAGTTGTTTTGGGCATGTAAACCTGGAGAGGTGGGAGGTATGAGCGCCACCTCTCCCCAGGTGGATGGAGGGAGGAAAAGATACATTGCTCACTTCAAATTGACAATATAAACAGCAGGGAGGGACTCAGGAATGGAAATGCCAGTTTGGCGCAGAAAATTATTTATTTTTGAAAAAGATAATCTTATGCCCCAAATCCAAAATATTTTACTTTGAAAAATACACGAGTCATTCCTGGGATAATCATGTATTTGCTTCATTCCCTCCTTCTTTGTGACCCAAACTCCTAACAAGTTTCCTGTAATCCTCATCATTCAGTAGGACCAGAGATTATGTTCTTCTTCTGTGATCAGGGAGCTGTAGTCCAAGGGGAGACCCTAGTGAGGAACAGCAAAAAGATATCTGAACAACAGCTCTGTCTAAAATGTCAGGCAGCGTGTCAGTACTTCCAGGCAAAAATGTTTGTCTTTCACTCCCAAAATGTTAGTGTTTTGAACCTCAGAAACCAAAAAGAGACACTCATTGAGCAGAGGCCTCTCACCTAGCTAGTGTCTAATTCATCTGGAGTAATGAGACCATGCACCTTCCACTAGATCTGTGGCGGTTATGCATGAACAGGAGCGTCTTCCTTTTAAAGTGGATTTTGTAGATCCATCTGCCACTCCACCCATGTCATTTGCTTCTCAGACCATGCATTTTGTATAGGAAGTGGCGTTCCCTGGCAAATGAAGGATGTGCTGATTGACTGGGCCACAGGAACCCAGCACTGCAAGTACTTGTTCAAACACCTCTACCTGATAAACAGCTCACTGTTTATCATACTCAGTAAGGGCAAATCCATTTGGCATCTGGTGCCAAATTTATACAGAAAGGCACAATCTCTTGCTGGAGCCCAATTCAAATCACTGTTGGAGAGAAAATCTACATGGATGCCAATGTAATTTCTGATTTTTGCACTCAGTGGGTTGTATTTTTGCACAGGTACTTCCCTGCATTGTACTATAAGACAGGTTGTATCCCTCACTCGATTATTTGTTATACCCTGGAAGTTATTTCACAGAAAGTTCTCAGGTTTAATTCACTCATGTTTTAAAATGCATCGAAGTCTCTACATCAAAGACACTGAGTGCTCAGAAAGACTTTACAATAAAGCCAGCCAATTCAGGCTTTGGGTTTCCTTGGAGAGAGAATAAAACAGAAAGTGTGATTCTAGCTTCCAGGCAATCTGTTTAAGCAGATGTGGAAAAATAAGTGCAGCCTGAACTAAAAAAACGGCTGAGGCCAGTTTTTTGTTTATTTACCAAATTTGAACTCAAATGACTTGCCAAGAGATGAAGAGTCTGGCATTTAAATGGGAAATATGGCATTCTTGGAGCAGCTTGGGAAGATCTGTCAAAAGCGCGTCGCTGCAGGGAAAACACAGTACTGTAAACTTAGGCCTTGCCCCCTTGTAAAGGCTTTCTGGCCTGTCCAGTGCAAAGTATTCTCAGAAGTATGGTAGGTCACGCTAATAAAGCATTATAGGGTTAAACTCTCTGGTTCCACGGAAGTCATTGCTTGCTCCAATAGAAAGTCAGCAATAAGGTAGCAGTGACTTCTTTTCTGCCAGTCCTCCTGTATTTAGCAGCTAGGATTCCTCCATTCCTTGGAAATGTCCTCATTTATGGAGGCATAGTGAGATTCCTTCTTGATTTCCTTTCTCCTCTGACCCTCAGAAAACCATGTTCCTGCCTGTCCCACACTTACTGTTCCAAACCATATTATCTAGGGCTCTTCCAGTGAAACAGAAACTTTGGTTCAGATACTCTCCAGCTTTGGAGGGCCCAGCATCTTGGTCTTACAGTTTCTGGCTTTGGAATACCATGCATAATACCACTAGAAAATTTTTGGTAACAGCATCTCTTCAAAGTACATTTTGAAATAACAAGGGTGCTTTCTGTGAGCCTGAGAAGCCAATAATTTACTTTTGATGGACAGGCCCTCTTAAAGAAACTTAAGTGGTCATAAGTATCACCTTGCAGAGCTCTTGAATCATAGCGTGAGGTAGATGACAGCCAGACCATGCTGGGATGCTCCTGAACATACTTAAGAGACTCTGTTTAGATGCCTCAGAAACTCTGAAAGCTAAAATGGGGCAGAGAATAATTCTGGTTGAAAGGGACCTCTGGGGGTCATGTAATCCAGCCTTCTGCTCAGAGAAGAGCTAACTTCAAATTTAGGTGAGATTTCTCAGGGCCATGCCTACTCAAGTTCTGAAAATCTCTAAGGGTAGAGACTCCCCCATCTTTCTGGGCCCAGTTACAGTGGATGCAGTAGTTAAATTTGGAGCCTCATACCTCTAACTGCTCCTAAATGTCTTAGGAGGTATATTAGATAGTGTGACTGTATCCTTGGCCATGTGTAAGTGCAAGAGTGTGTGCATACACTTGGATGAACAGTAGTAATAGTGAGAAATGTGTCTTTGTTTAAGGTTCTATGATGAAATAGGAACACCCCTTCTCTCTGACATCCGTGTTGATTACCCTGAAGACAATGTGGAGCAAGTCACCCAGAACTTCTTCCCTAACTACTTCAATGGCTCTGAAATTATAATAGCTGGCAAACTCATCAACCATACCTCAGATAGTCTCCATGTGGAGGTGACTGCTAGCAACTCCAAGAAGTACATCCTCCTCAAAACAGATGTGGCTATTGACCTGCCAAGCAGGAATGACATCAGAGGTGTCCCTGGCCTGGAAGATGGTAAAGGTGATAAAAATTACATTGAGAGGGCATGGAGTTACCTCACCATCAAGGAACTGCTTAACTCCCGGTTGAAGAGTGATAACAATCAGGAGAAAGACTATTTGATGGAGAAAGCCAAGTCGATGGCCCTGACTTACAATTTTGTTACTCCCTTCACCGTTCTGAAGATGAGAGAGGCTGGGCTCCATTCAGAACCACCTCAAGAGGAGTTTATCAGCCCTTCTACTGATGGCATTGGTGAGAAGTTGCAGAGCTTGCAGGGACACAAGGCACCACCAGGTACGAGGGGAAAATAACCATGTGCTGGTAAGAAATCTTTTTGCATAGGTAACGTCTCATGGCTGACTTCGGCAACAGGGATGATCTAGCCAATGAACTGAGGGGGGGGTAAACAGAAAGCTGAGATCTTCATATTGATTTTGCTAATTGTGGGTTAGGTGACCTTGAGCAAACCTTTTAGGCACCTGACTCACCCCCTGGAAGCACTCACTGCTCTGTTGAAACTATTAAAGAAAAAAAGGTTTTGTAAATGAAGCTCAAAGTAGCTGCAGGAATACGTCCCATAATCTTGTTGAATAGTATTTTGGGAACATTATTACACCATGGCTCTTTCTGCTGCTCAGTAAGTAATTGTAACAGCCTCCTTCCCCACTTCTAGGTATACGCAGACAGCAAGATAAACAAAGAATTAAAATCTCCAAAACTTCAGGTCAGTGCCTGTTTTCATGCCTTTAATAATCAAAAATAATAGTGGTTAATTTATGGAAACCTCAGTTGCATGCCACTGTAGTATAACCATCCTGACAGATCAGCCAAAATCCTATTTACTAGACCTGCAGAGCAGGGAGGAAAATGGAAACAAATCCATAATACACAGAGGATCGGTAATGAGAAGAAATGAGAGGAAATATAGCAAGGCAGATGATTTACAACACGGGATTCTCATGTTTGAGACTTTTGTAGATTAGGCGAGAACAGGAATCACGTTCTCTCTGTACTAGAACTAGTCAAAAAACATTTTGTAAAGTAATGTTGCTGAAACATAAAAAATGTTGTCGAAGGAGGAAAAAAAGAAAATTCTAGTGTTTTGCTATTTCCTTGTTGGTTCTGCACCTCTACTTTTAACATCCTTTTCATACATTAAACACTGAACAATAATCCCAGATCAAGAATTTAGACTTGAATTTCACTGGATAAGGTCAAATTTACCTTAGAAACTAGGGGTTTGGCTTGTCTTATTATTAACAACAACTATCTGGTGGTTGATGACAGGTCAAGGATTGTTAAAAAATTAAGGTCGTGGGATTGTTTAAAAATCTGCTGTTGACTGCGCCAATCTGATATTGAGGACCAGGAAGGTTCAGTGTGAGGTGTGCCCATGCAGCAGTCCTTGTTTAGAAGATACATTTTTGTGTGTTGTGGGGGATGTAGCCTCCCAACAGAGTATGGAGTATAAAACACCTGCATGACAGTTCCCGTAAATCACTAAAATGATATTCCAGGAAGAAAATATCCTGATTTTCACCTGGACTCCTTTGGGTTTTGAGTTTTCATTGACAACCCAACCTCTCCGGTGAGAAAAACAAAACCAAATAAAATAATCTTTGTGAAAAACAAAGCAAAACTTGGCATTTCCTGGCAACCTCCATCTGACCCTCTAAAAACAACAAACCGGGAGGTCTTAATAGAAAAGGGACAAGCACACTTTGAAAAGCAGTTTTGTTACATTCCTGGACGTTGCATTTTTTTTGTAATTCTCTCATATTTGTCTCTTTTTCCATGTCTTCTCAGCGGATGGAGACCCTCACTTTGTCATTGATTTTCCCTCCAGCAAGTTCTCCATCTGCTTCAATATTGATGGAGAACCAGGGGACATTCTCCGACTGGTCTCTGATCATAAGGAATCTGGTGAGCAGCCAAGCAAAGCAGTTGCGTGTGGAGGAAAGCTGCAGTGCAAGGCCAGCTCTCTAGCAATAAGACTAAGCACTTAGATGCTTTGTAGGCAAGAAAGTGGCAGGAAATTAGAAAAAGTTGCTTTTCTGGCCAGGCAATGGAAAACTGGTGCATGCCAGTTTTCTGCCTCTAACCACTTGCATTAGAAGGGGAAGTAAACGGTTCACTTGCACTTACTGACCTCCAACTTTATCATAACTTATGGGTAAATTCAGAGTAAGCCTAAGCAAGGAGGAGGCTTGGCCACTGTTACGTACACAATTCATCTACAGAAGTGTTTGTCAACAGAGAGTTCAATAGAGAGAACTGGCTTTTATGAGTATCCAAACTTTTCCTAGTTCAGGTCTTCATTGACTGGAATCAAGGGAGCAGCAATTGCATGTAAACAGCCCACAGCCCCACTTGAGTGCCTGAGGATGGTGTTGCACCCCTTCAGTCCAGCTAGATTCGAGAGCTCCATTCCTGATTGTTAGACCCAGGATGGTCTGGGGGTTGGGCTTGACCAGTGTTACAACAGCCACAGCTGAACGAACAGCCACAGGCATTTTGCATGCTGCATGCAGTGTTTGCACAAACCATGCAGCCACCTCTGTGCTGAGAGATTACACAAGGGATTCGGTGTTCTGGTGCAACTTCATCAGCCCTCTAGTTCCAAAGTTACAACATTCAAATAAAAGATTTGGACTCACCAAAATAGCTCTGTTACTGGAACTTCACTCTTTACTTACAGTACTGTTCACTTCAGGACAGAGCGAAGTATCCAAGCAGGCTAACCAAGCACTGAGGCCGTTTCAGTGAAGAGGCTACCAAACTGGTTACCAAGTCATAAGAACCTTGAGAAAACCCACACAACTCAGGACCTGCTTTACCCAAGCTGGTCTGTTCCTCTGGGGCCCAGACTGTGGTCTGATCTGATCTGGAATTCTAAGCAGGGCAGCTAATAAGGAGATTATGTCCTGAGCAGGGAAACAGTGGGAGGAAGGGGTGTCGAGACCAGAGACAATGCACAAACTTGTTTTACAAAGAAGATAAACAACCCCACAATAAAGTTATAAGAATTTTGTTCTGTGTGGCAGTGGTCTAGCCTCCATATTTCTGCATTCATGCCTGCCTTAGCGAATAAGGTCCAGCTCCTGGCAATGTTTCCCTTACAGTTCTTTTACAGACTGTATTTGTGCTACTGCTTGAATGATTCTGTGGCCCAAATCCAGAATGAGCTTGAGGAAAAGAGGCTCTGTAGCACTAGCGAGTTGAGTCTATTAAGACAGAAATGAGAGATTTCCCCCTGGGAGTGATGGGACATGGAGATACTTCATCTCGTTGATGGCTTGGGTCTAGCTTGGTTTAGCAACAAGCCTCCTCCTTTATTGTTACTCTCTAGTAGGTGTTCAGAGGCCTGTGGGAAGTGAGATGCTGTCTTATGGACAGCAAGTCACAGAAATCATTAAAATGATTGGGAATCTTACTATGGACATCCAGGCTTTATTTGACTCAGTGGGATCTGCACCTTAGACTACTTAAAAGTGGTTATTTGGGGGAAAAACTGAGGGAAGTGGGAAAGGCAGCACTGATGAAGCTGGAAATAACCCGATAGGAGCACAGGGTTCAGGTCCTCTTCTGCAGTGACATGAGGAGAACCTGGATGTCGTACACCGCCACCTGAAGAGGTTCAGCACTTCAGACTCTTGCAGGTCAGGCTATTCCCTCTACAGGTCTTGCTCAGTCTTTAGTGTGTCAGCCAAGGTTGTAACCCTTACTCTGTGGCTTCCTAGGCTAATTCTCGTTAGGAGTCAGGTAAAGAGGGACATCAGACTGCAACTGTCTACTACCCTGAGATTCTCTGAGGCAGCAGCATCCAGATATACCCAGGTCCTCTTCCTAGAAGTTCAGTCCCTATGCCAGTTGGTGATACGAGGAAAAGCAGGCCTGCCAGCAGCTTTTCTTAGTCCTCCAATATCTGGTATGTTTGCTCAGGTTTGAGTTACGCGTCAACACATAGGTGGTCTAGGTAAATCATACCATGATTGGTCAGGCTACAGCAGTCAGGAAG
>JAVKLA010000005.1:4862343-4888228 GCA_034782735.1 Sagittarius serpentarius | reverse complement strand
CAGCCGGCCTCACCGGGGTCTTCCCCAGGGGCTGCAGGGGAACCTCTGCTCCGGCGCCTGGAGCCCCTCCTGCCCCTTCTGCTGCACTGACCTGGGGGGCTGTGGGGCTGTTCCTCTCACATGTTCTCACTCCTCTCTCCAGCTGCAGTTTCTGTGCCCCAGCAACTTCTTTTCCCTTCTTACGTCTGTTATCCCAGAGGCGCTACTACCGTCACTGACGGGCTCGGCCTTGGCCAGCGGCAGGTCTGACTTGGAACCAGCTGGCTTTGGCTCTGTCAGACATAGGGGAAGCTTCTAGCAGCTTCTCACAGAAGCCACCCCTGTAGCCCCCCTACTACCAAAACCTTGCCATGCAAACCCAATACAAGGGCTGACAGGTGGGAGAATCTCCTTCCAGAGGCACCTCAATGTCTACCTTCATTTAGCATTCCCATAAGGACCAGACACCTTAGATCACCTTAAGTCATTTAAAAATCAGCTCCATTAACCAACCAGCAAATCAAACTCGCTCTTGGAGTATTCTTCAATACTTAAAAGCAAGCAGCATAGGTACTGGCATTCATCAGCATCTTCACTCTAGGGATCTGCCAAGTCACAGCTTTATGAAGGGAACTGGGATAGGTGCTGAACTCCGTGCTGATCAAAGACAGGTCCCCATGTAGTATATTAGCTTTCCTCCCAACCTTAAACTAGCCTCTAGTTTCACCCTAGCGGTTCTCACAAGTACTGCTGTCATTAGACCAAATTTTGCTTTAAGGCTTGTCCCTGAAAATGTAAGCCTTCAGAAAAGAAGCAGAAACTCACTTGCCTCCCTTGGGAAAAAAAACCCAAAACAAAAACAAGTTCAGAAAAGATCAAATAAAACATCAGTAAAACTGACTTGTTTTCCTGAGTGGAGGAAACAAAGAAATCACTGATAAGATCTAAAGTTTATTGGTACTTGCAAGGGCAAGGGAAAAGATACTCGGGTCAAGGGCAGGACACATGCAAAGCAGAAATAAGGGCCACACAGATGAATGCATCTCTCCAGCCTGAACAGCACTGGATTCAGACTGCCACTCTCGAGAGATCTCTTCCCATCCCACGAGAGAGAGGGCAATAAAAGACTGCGTGAGGATTTTCCAAGGCAAGGCACAAGTCTGAAACAATAGAAAGCTTTAGGACTGACTTGGAAGGAATGGTGAAATTCTTCCAGCCGTAAGAATGCGTTTGTCCCTTTCAGGGTTTCAGTGTAAAAAAGTTCAGCATTTGCTCCATTATAAGCAAGAGCCCACTGTCACGTCTGTGGCTCACCAGAAGAGCCTCCCAGTTCTTTGGTCTATGCTGCAGCTGTGGACTCAGTAAGTGACATCTGTGACAGGACTGCTGGTTGCTGGGTTTCTTCTTGCTACCCAGCTGGTCTACCAAGCCAAGGACAAAGCTGAGTTTTCCTGCTATCCCTACAGAAAATACTGAGTGTGGGTTTTTCACAGGTTAAATCCAACCCACCCTTTCCATTCTCCTTCCTTTCTCCCCTTCCTTTTCCAAACACAAACTGCTAGTTCGAGTGAAAGTAAAGACACTCTCTGTTGGCGAGATAGGCAGAGCGTTGAAATTCAAGAAGGCAGCATGATGGGGAGCTGTTGGCGCCTGCTGCTAGACAGCCCTGATGAACCCTGATAAACTGCAGGACACATTAGCCGCAGCCGGCTCTGCCCTGTACAGAGATGCTTCTTGGTCCCCCTCCCTCCCTCTCCCTGGGGCAGCAGGGAGGGAAGAAATTCCCCAACTTGAACAGGTTATTAGCAGCAACAAGGCCAGCAAATCCTCATTTTCTGTTTTTTGAGCCTAAATTCCAACCAATCCAGCTGTAAGGCCCAGCCAGCCAACATAATCTTCAATTCATAGCCTAAGAAGTTGACATATGAAGCAGGAGCCCATGACTATACCTCAAGGCCCAGTGCCAAAAACCAAGAGCTGGAAAGGCAGGTCACCCACTTCTACATTTCTTCATTACCTGCCTTCTCTGCCCAAACTATTTGTTGGGCCAGAGGCACAGGAACATGTCTGAGTAGAAAGGAACCAGTCCCTGTGGACTGTTCCAGGTACAAACCAGTCCCCTTAGTAGCTCCACTGCAGTGACAGAACAGAGAGTTTCAAGATGGACAGATGACCTGCACATTGAAGGTCTTAGCAAAAATTTGTCTGAGAAAGAGTCAAGTACTTGGAAGATGGAAGAAGCCTTTGACAATAAGAGTCAGACTGCAGGGGTCCTGTTTCCACCGCTTGAAAAAACTTGTCTAGTTGAGCTACCAGAAAAGCCTTTCCTAGCTTCTGGAGATTAACAGATACCTTCCCTTCAGATTATCCAAGACAGAGCTAGAGGCCACAAAACACTCGCTGCACCTTCAGTGGAGCAAGGCAGAGGATCAGCTCCATTTCCATGGAAAAACCATTAACTGCGATACCAACTGTGTATCCACAGCAGCAAGCCATCTATAAGACTAGATGCTCCAAATTTAGGTTTGAAAGGCTGGAAAGGAGATTGGCGTCTCAACTAGAGATGCTACCTCCTTACCCTTGTCTCTGGGCTGGTGCAGTTTTAACCGATCTTAAACCTTCAGGAACACACCAGTATATCCAGCAAGGCAGATCTTCACCACCACTTTTACATGTGGAGCAGACCTCCAACCTAGCTCTTTCAAGGAAGTACTGCTCTTGAACACCAGTCGCCACTAAGAAACTGGCACTGTGCCATAACCAGGGAGACCTTCGTGCCCAGAGTTAATCCACCTTCTCATCCTAGGTATGAGTTCTTAGCTTCAATGCACAACTATCAAGACACACTGGTACTGCCCAGCTCAGGCCTCTCTTCCCTCCTCTCTCCGAAACAATAGAAGATTTCTCCAGGATGCCCTGACCAAACACACCACTCAGGAAACTCCCCAGGGCACACAGTTCGCATGTTTCTAGTGACCTCGTCAAGCTACAACTATTCATCTGGAGGGCAGGCCAGGAGGAGTGACTCACTTGTCTCAACAGCTGCTCACACCTGCCTGCCCATCCTGCCAGAGGGAGGACGCCTCCAACCCCGCATCCCCATGAGCAGCAGCCCCTTCCCACCGCACCCTTGAGCCGTGGAAGCCATCGCTGCTGTGCAGACCGCCAAGCATGCCATTAAACGCTATTACCTCCATGCGCATTGCAATGTCACCAGTCATTGGCCATCCCACCCATGAGCAAAAGAGCACAGTTACTCTGTAGAAAAGAGCTCTCAAAGCAAGAGCTATTTCTGTTCATCCGGAATTCCTTGGCAGAAACTACTCCAGGAGCCAGCCCGCGACTGCCAGAAACTATCTTATCTCAACGAGTCTCGCCAGTGAACTGCAGGATATCAGCAGTCATACAGAGAGCACTTTGAAAGAGGGTCTGGGTGCCAGGGGAAGGAAGGGAATTCAACCCAGGAACTCAGGTTGTGGTCTCTGCCCAAAAGCCGATGAGAAGCACAGATACCACCTGCCCAGCAAATCATGCGTCATTAACAAGAACAAAGTCTGCTGGGACTGGAGCACTTCCTCCTCCCCATAACTTTTGAGTGTCAAGCTCAGACTACACAAAATACAGCTTCCTACAGCTAAGGGACCACCATCTGGCAAAAAAAAAAAAAAAAAAAAAAAAAAAAAAAAAAAAGCTAAATGCTGACAAAAATAGGATTCCCAGCTCGGCCTTGTCCTCTCAAAAGTATGCTACCAATTACAGTAAGGAAAGCAAGCTCTTCTAAACCAAGATTATTTACAATTAAAAATGGGAAAGAGACGGTGCACGGGTACCCTCCAGCTTCAGCCTGCCACTCCAAGCCCACACAGGTTAGTGCAAAAGCTAGCTCATCCCTCATAAAATACTGTCATCATTTAGGGCAACGTTTCAGCAACACTTTGTGGCCTGTAATATTGCTCTTTGTTACACAGGGCCAGATCATTCCAGAAGACATCCTTCTGTTGACCTCAGCTACAAGCATGGAAAGTCAGTTTTACTTAGAAGGGTCAATCACATGCATAAAACATCGCTCTAGGTCTAGGCAACATGATAATACATTGCATGATTGTGGTGAAGCACGCAGACCATGCCACAAGCTTGCAGTTTGGTCTCAAACACAGGACATCCCTGGTCTTACCTGAGATTCCTCAGTCCTCCTAGCCCGAGAAGTTTCTATGGATCCATTGATATCCAGGGTGTCCTTCTGCTTATATTTCCTCATGATCAAGCTGTCCACAACCCAGAACATAATGGCCTTGGGGAGAAAGAAGTTGCATGAATAGATTGCAGAGACCAAAATACGAAGTCATTCAATCACAGCTGTTTCTTCTCCTTTTGGTTTCCCCACATGTCCACCCTTGATCAACCTAATTTAATCTCTAAATTAACCCTGCATCAAGTGTGTCCATGGGGGTTGCATGAGTCAAATTCCTGAGATCCCTTCTCACATAAATCCTATTGATTCCATAGTTGAAGACCCACTGAAGAAAGGGGAGGGGGAAAAAAAAAAAAAAAAAGACCACGATAGGCCAATTTTCCACCAGGAAATAACCACTGAGCCAAGCTCCATCCCAGGTTCACCTGGTCCATCTGCATCTGTCACTGGTCAGTTCTTTGAGAACCAGAGTCTGCTTTCAAATAAGGAAATGCAGTCTGGGATGGGGAGGGGCTGGTAGCACAGGCAGGTAAACCCAACTTTGCCAATGCTGCATCCATTGCAATGTTCATGGTATAAAGCAAAAAGAGTTCGACTCCCTCCTTGTCCAGGGGGGATCTGAATATTAACACCTTGTTCTCACTTCCCATCTTAGCAGGAACTAAGCAGCAGGTCAAGGATTACCCAGAATCAGGGGAACCAGGAAAAAGCTGAGATTTCAAGAGGTTTTACCAAACTAGTTTTTCAAAGATCAATAGTTCTGGGTAACGTGAACACCTTGCTGCAATGCAATCTGAAGTCTAGCCAAATGGCTAGGTTGGCAGGCTGCGTTGCCAAAAGTCACCACTGACAAGCCATCCTATAGGAACTTAAAGGGCTTTGGGTCATTCCCACGCCTGTAGCTTGCTGCCAAGATGCAGCCCTCAGCTAATGAGCCGCAGCTTTCTTCAAAGAGTCAGCCACCCAGCAGCTTGGACAAGAGAGCAGGAATTAGGAACAGAGACCATGGCAGGGCAGCAGTGACATATTTGTGTATTCATGACAACAAATACTTGTTTCCACTCCACCCTGTCCCAGCCACTTCAATTACTCAAGGCTGCCCCAAGCCAGTTCCTGTACACGCTCCCCATTGCAGGGGGACCATAATTTCCAGACCACCCCACCCAGTGCTTGCAGAGGTGTCACTTACATTGACTATAAAAGGCACAACAAGCATGACCAGGACAAGCTCCAGCTGTGGGTTTGGGATGTAACCCAGGAGGATCTGCTGAAGCTGCAGAAGGGAAAGCATTTAGAAGCATTATTTGAACAGCTCTGGTGAGATCTTTGCTGCAAACTGGCTGCCTTCTTACACCAGCAGTCTCCTAGCTAGGGCTCTTCAGCCTTTGCTTTAGCCCAGCTCTTAGAAAGATTACTTGGGCTCTTCCTTTAGCCCAGCTGCCAAACACAGGATTTTGTACAGATCAAGAAATAAGTACTGCTAGTCTTTCAGTTTAACTGCCCATGACAACTGGTGGGACTTTCCTTGGCTCCTTGGAGCCTAGCTGCAAAATAAGGACACCAGCCATGTGTGATAAGCATGGAGAGGAATCCAACAGCATCTCTGGATCTAGCAGTGCGTGCTGCTGAACATCTTCATGTCCAAGTCAGCACTGTAGGCTGCTGGGTTAGAAGGACAAGCCCTTAACGGGAACAGATAAGTGCTCCCAGACTGCTGTAAATAACTCCTCAGCCAAGTCACATCAGCCTGTGAGGTACTAGGCACTATGTGTAAACACACTCAGTACTGGAGTTACTCATCAACACCCAGAATTGTTTTTTATACCCATCACACTTACCTGCCACGAGGTATGTGGTTACAACTGCCACAGGATTATTATTTTTATTTTTTTTAAGAGAGAAACTCATGATCAACACAATTACCACTGCATGAGCTACCATATAGAAGCACTTGCAGGGGAGGAAGGACAGCGTACTACTGGAATAGTTCTTTCCCAGTTAACCTCTAAGAGTCCCCACAGTTTAGGCATGGGATCACAAAACACCAACATGAACTGACTTGACGAGATAGCGTCAAAATCCTCTGACAGAACTGAAGTAGCTCAGCTGCCAGCCCAGCTCGTTTTATCCTTCCAAGGGTGGAAGAGAAAATTAAAGAAGCATCTTATTCCACTGCCTTTTGACTAGCAGGAGAATGTACCAAAAGCCAAACTGTTACAAAAGTTGTATTTCCCCAGACTTAAGTAATAGCTAATGATTACAGAGAGATGTCAACAAGTTGTAAGGATTAAAGACCTATGATGACAGGGACCACTAATAAGGCAAAGCTGACAAGAAACAAGCCACAAGAGCTGTGGCCAGAAAAATACAGCTCAGGAGCTTACCTTTGTCCAACCAGGGATAAGCAGGACAAGGCTAATCACAGTCTTCTCAAAAACCATTATCAGCAAGTAGAGGATACACTGGCCAATCCAGGCAGCAGCTTGTGGAGGGTCACCTGGGAAAAGAACATATTAAATCTGACACAGAGGACAGGAGAGAGCCTTGCAGAAAAGTTGCCTTATGCTTGACACCTGAGCTGATTAGAGGGACAGGGAAGTGTTTCCCTATTGCAAGTTTTGCAGCAAGAGAAATACTCAATACTAAACTTAAAATTAGTGGAAAGATTTTTCTACCTATAGCTGTAGGAGCACATGCCTGGGGTAGAAAGGTTTGGGGTCCCTGCTGGGTCTACGAGTCATTACTCCATTGAAGATCAAAACGTACCAAGATCTAAGCTCAAATCTTTCTAGGTTTTTTGTTTTTTAAAATAAAAGTAAATCTGACTTGTATTAGAGAGAAAATTTAACAGACTTGCATCCCTTACTAGTTGCAGCTCATTTTGCATCTTTGCAAACTGATGTAGAAAAATAAGTGCAGAAAGGCAAAAATGCACCCCACTTCCATTTGTGGAAAGTCCCTGTTATCAGGGCAGCTATTTGTCTTTCATACTGCAGTTGTGCTTTTGAATTAAACTTGGCTATAAGCAAGAGAGCTCTCCCTCACGAGACACCACATACACCACTACCACCTCCAGCCTTTTTTTCTGGAAGCTGGATCTATTTTTCTGCTCCTTTTAGGGCTGATTCTGAAATGGAGATGGCAATTAACTAGACCTCTGGTTAATGTGAAGGGCAAGCAAGTAACAAAATTTCAGACATGACTTAAAAAGCCCTACCTACCTCCCTGATGCTAACACTATCTGTTTTCATCTTCCTCCTGCCTTGCTGTCCATTCCACCAACCTGCCTCTGAAATACACCAACAGAACACCACTACCAAAAATCTTGCCTTGCATCTCCTCCCCCATTGCCTGTCCTTTCTAAATCAACTGCTTTGCTGGAGCAAGTCCTACAAGTGGCCCACGAGGCAGGCAGGCAGCTTTTGTAAAAGGGGAGAGACACAGCTCTGGCTCTGCCTGAAGACCTGAAATTCCCCACATTTATCCAGCAGCCTCAGCACTCGCAGACACTCCTGGGTTCTCAGGGGCCACAGCTCAGCAGTATCATGAGGGCCTACTGGACAAGCCATTCCTGGTAACTCTAAGGAGCCCGGATCAACTTTTATGAATCTTGGTCTGGATAACAAATATGTTCTCCTTCGCTTGGGGGAAAGGCTTTGGAGATGCCTTTTTCCCTCTCCTTCAGCTACTGATGGGCATTGCCAGTATCCACTCCATGGTATTAAGCTACTTTGAACTGGATGGATAGAGGGGTTTGAGGGGAGGAAGCCCTGCTTGTAAAAAGGTGCAAGTATCCCCTCTCCTCAAAGTACAGACCACTAAAATCCTCCTTAGAGAAAGCTTCAAAGCTCAGAAACCTCAGCATCCTACTCAAACGGTTCCTTACAAGCACGTGTTGCTTTGGGGCATCAGCTGTTTCTTTGTCTGGTACCCTTTTGTCAAGGTACCAGAGATTTAACTTCTGTTCACCTTGGCAAACCTAGAAAAGCTCTGCAGAGATGGGTTCCCTCCACTTTTTCCCCACTCTTCCAGTGGATAGGAGCCTCTTAGGAATAGCTCTCAAAATCCTGGCCATTTTGACTGGAATAGCAGACTGACAGTCCTTTCTGAATTAAAGCTAGCCCAAACAGCAATCCCCAAGACAAGGCACTGCTGGACTGACCGTCCTCTATACAAGGACCAGTAAGTATCGTGCACACTCCTCTATTAAAAAAAAAAAATAAATTAATGAGTCATTAAAGACATCACCTGCAATTTGTTTCCTGCCAAGCCTTACCCCACCCAGTTGCCAGCAACAGTCTGAAAACTTCTGGTCACCAATTTCAATATAAGAAGCATAAGCTTTCAGTTCTAAACAGAATTAATTTTTTTTTTTTTTGCTGATGAAGTGAACGGCTGGTTATGTGATACTTGCTGTCTGAGCAAGAGACAGAGGCTCCATTGCTCCAGGTTTTAGAGCAATTCACGCAAAAAGAATCGATGCTAATTAAATATGAATGTTTCCAATGGGGTACTTACCAAGTAATAAGTAAAAGCATATTTGCATTGTTAACAATGATAATGGTACTGTATCTATTACACGTGCTTGCTTCAGCCCTCTGTAAGCACCCTGACAGCTGGTTATCACCTTCCCGGGCTCATCAGAGTATCTCAGGTCTGCAAAACTGAGCTCCAGTATCTGGCTTAGGAAAGCTGCGGCATTTCCTCTTACCACTCAAATATAAAGATAACCCCTGGCAACATTCGTTTCCAGCATAATCGGGCCAAAATTTGGAACTGTATCTGTGCGAGAGAACCCCACCCACCGTGAGATGCCGAGGCTCGACATGCTGTCGGATGGCAGCGGACTGGGAGCTCTGCCCCACTTTTCTCAGCACGATACAGCTGAGAGGTGGCCGGGGAAGACAACAGAAGTAGTTTGCAAAAGCACATTTATCCAAACCACTGTGTAAACCTCCGACCACAGAGACCAGCAGCACATAACAGGATTTAGTAAGAGCTGGTATCCAACCAAGTCCAGCTCTAGGCAGATCTGCTTCCCAGCACGGGCAAAACAGGTTTGCGTGCGTATTTGTCCTCGTTCTGTCATTTGTTAGCAACATACCAAAACATTTGCCTCGTTGCAAAGCTACAGCTAAGAAGTAGAGGCAGCCAGCGTCTCCATGCCAGAGACCTCAGAACAATCACCTTGCATCCCAGCTTTTTAATTCCTCAAGCTGTGATCAAGAAGGAAGCAGAGGAGGGGAGAGGGAAGGACGGGGAGGCCAGGGGTGCAGGGAGGCTGCTGAGCTGGGAGGACAGCGAGCAGAAAGGGCCAGGCCAGCAGGCAACCGCACAGCGGGAGGGAAGGCAGGGGGAGCCAGGAAGGTTACGTGCGAGCGCAACCAGCGGAGCCCGCAGAGGATTTCAGAAAGCGCACGTCTCCACTCCTTGGCGGGCAACAGCTTAATGGGTGGTCTGCAGAGGAGACGGGAGCAGTGCTACAGGCAGCTGGCAGTTAAAGGCCAGTGTCGGAGAGGCTTTGATCCTCCTGAAGCAGGGACAGCACCTCCTGATAGACTCAGGTGCCTAGCTGTCTTTGGCACAGGTTAGGTACAGTGGGGCTTTTCGCCCCGTACCCCAAGACTGACCAATTCTCCTACAAACCCCCATGTAACCATCACGCATCAGAGCTGTGAGTACAAACAAAACAGGAAAACAAACATATCCATCGTGTCCTTCCTGCATTTGAACTCTTTCCCTTTTGCTCTGTGTTGTCAGCTGTGTTCTGCCCCCCCATGGGGAGACAGGACTGACAGCCACAGCACCCTTTGCAGGTCGGCTCTTCTGAGCTACAGTCGCGATGGCACTTGCGGAACACTTCCCTCTGGCATCTTAGCTTGCCCAAAAAGCAGCAGCAAGTTTGAGATGTCTCCCAAATACCTGCCCCCTCACACCCTTTTGGGGACAGGGGGTCACTACCACTCATCATCACAAACAGCAAGCTATGCTTCCTAGTTTTGCATGCGGTGCGCTAGACAGCCCTAGCCAGGTTTTGGCTAACCAGGCTGATACACAGACACTAGAAAAGGCAACCTGCTTCTTAACGCACCCTAGGCATGGACTTCCCCATGTCTCCGAGGTTAACAGCTCCTCACGCCAAAAATTTTCCCTCACTTTCAGTTCACAAGAAAGCCATCAAATTGCTCTTGAGTTTTCTTGAGGTTTGACAACCTTTGGAAAAGGAAAACCTTTTCTCCCTTTGCTAGAGAGCAGTTGTTATTGTGCAACTGCAAGGTCCCACCTAGGCAACCCCACTTCTCTGGGTCTGCCCCAGTTAGGCCAGCTTCACTTGCTAAGTGTACAGGGCACGTGCAAGTGGCACAGCACACCTGCACAACCAAGCAGGACAGACCTGCACCCCTTACTACCCACCACATCCCACCTTGTCAAAGGTGCCTCCATCACAGCGTGGAGCTTCAAATATGAGTATTTCTCACTCTGCTCTTTTCTGCATCACCTACAGGAGATGCTGTGAATCCCCTCCACAGTTAGAGGGATAATCAGCACTTCTTACGTGTCCAGGGTAGACAGCGGAAGGGTATGGAAAGAGACCCACAGACCTACACAGAGGCCAGACTTGGCCATCTGCTCTGTCACCTTCAGCAGCTCAGAACTGCTACTGTTTTGCAACCTCTTCCTCCTCCTTTTCCATTCTGAGCTTTGTTTTCAGACTACGGGATGAGGTGTTTCTGTACAGGAATCCGTCCTGGAGCACAGAATTAGACAGGACTTAATTTCCAGCCTCTGACAGGAAGATCAGAGGGTGCCTCCACAGTTACTTTTTACTGCATCTTGGTCTGCCAAGGACAGGAGGCTGCTCTGTACCAAAATAACTGGGGACAAAGATGAAAATTAAACAGCAGCGTGGCCCACAGGGCTGCAAGGAAGACTTTGGCTATGAACAGACAGTGGCTCATTTCCTCTTCGCCAAGGAGCTCAGCTGTCTGCTCCTTACCTCAGCAGGTTTGAAGTCATCCAAGGACCACTGATCCACTTCAGAGTGGCCGTCATCCAAGTCTAACTCACCACTAATTCACCTAACTCTGACTAATGCCAGCAACATACAAGCCACCATCTATTCAGGGCATTTCATCAGGGAAGAGGGAGCCTTTGGTGTGGTTCCCCGGACAAGCCCATAAGACAGATTGCACGCATCTCTTCCTTCCACAGTTAGGAAGCAAGGCTGGAAAACTTGAGCTGATCCCAGCTAACCACACACCTCATTTAGGCGCTGGCTTCCTACAGCAAGATGGTCAGAGGCATCTTTGGATGCAGCTTAAAGTCTTCAATGGATCAAGTACCATCTACAAGTGCTCTGCTCCACAGATGGGGGAGGATTCTTCTTACATGAAATGTTTCCATTACATACATCTAGGCGAGTGCCTACAAGACTGTTTCTGCCACACAAGACTGCCAGCCAGCAAAAACCAAACTGCTACCTGGAGGCTAAAGTAAAAAAATGAAAGATAGATGCCCTCCCCTTTGCTCTGTTCAGAGCTTCCCTTTTCTTGTAGGAGAGTGAGGAACTGGTCCAAAGGATCTTTGCAGCCTCCATACCACGCCTGTTAGGAAATTACGTGTATCATGCTCCCTTTGAACACTTCCAGTGTCTTGTCCCCGGTCCTAGTTGGAAGGTAACCCAGGACATCTCAACTCTACACATTGACTCTACCCACCAGCCTCACCTTTTGGCTTAATGAACACCCTTTGCTCAAACCTTCCTATAGCCATCTCCCACCCCGATAGAAATAAATATCCTCCTTCAACCCAAAGGACGCACACACTGCATTTAGGCTGTTCTCCTCCAGCAGCATTGCTGGTGCTCCCCACCATCAGCAAAACGTCCTTGGTGCAGACCTAGGACCACTGGTGCCTGCAGCAACTCACACAAACACGTCTCGCAAACTCCACTCGTGCGTGGGAGCCCCGACTGCTCGCGGAGCAAAAGCTGCACTGCTTGAGGTATTTGAGTTGTTACCACACAACAGGATTAGTTTTAATCCAGGCTGCCTAATGTACCAAGCTGTCAGCATAGCCCACACGTTACTGCCAGACAGCTGTATTTACAGTCTTTTTGGGGACTGTGTGTGCGCTGAGCAGGTAGGAAAAAGCTTAACTGTAGCCAAAGCGTGAGGGTTCAGGGGGATTGAGGAAAAGCAAATATTTGAAATCACTGAAAATTGTATTGGGTGACATGGTGGGGATAATCAATAAAAACCTCTTCAGAGATACTCAAATGGCACCTCCAAAACCAAGGGATCTAATTATCAATGCCAAGTACAGAGGAGGATAAGAAAGAGCAGTGAAGTGTCTGAATTGCAGAGAAGTGCTCACTTGGAGGGCAACAAGAGGTTTTCAGAGACTGGGACCCGATGCATCAGAGCAGCCAGATGGGTCCAGTGGACATCCCAGACCCTCTCTGCATGTTCTGCATCTGAACTAAAAGCGAGTGTACAGCTGGAAACAGTCCCCAGTTTGCAGTGTCACACCACTGCTCCGGGTCTTCGGTCCCTGGAGATACTGCTATTGCAGCGGGGTAAACACTGCTGCTATCATCCAGATCCAGGAGGTTCGAAGCTCTCAGCAGGGCTGCAGACCAAGAGAACTGACCACACACTCGACCATTTGAGAACGATCCTCAGTCCTCTCCTTACTTTTCCCCCCCTGGTCCTAGGGGTGGAAAGGCCAAGCGTGCCAAGGACAGGACAGCCCCTCAGGTTAGAGCTATTTTCAGCAGTGTTTCCTCAAGCGTTAGCAGCCAGCTCCCTTGGCTGCTTCAGGACGTGGGAATATTTGTTGTGGAAATTTTGTACACCACCGCAACCGGGCCAAAAGCAGCCTACACAGGTCCTCAGTTAAACTCAGCAGCTGGCGCAGAGCATATGCTCCTATAACTAATATAACTAAATTTGACCAGCAGAGTTCGACAGGTCACTAAACAGACTTTGAAAGCCTCCAAGCAACATGCCTTTCCATTTCCAGACAGTGAATGAGCACAAAGCATCAAGCTTAGACTAGTCAGTGACCAAAACTACAGCCATAGACAAGTCAGCACCCAGACGGGCATCCAGAGGGGCATTTTCAAGCAAGAACACCCTCTTTCTTACCCTCGTTTCTTAATGATTCTCTAGAGCATTTTACTCGCACATTGCAGAAACTCTCTCTTAATGCAAATTCATAGTATTTGCTTACTTAAAAGAAATACTGGAGTATCTCTAAAGTAATGTTTTACAGTTATTTAGAGTTATTAGACACAACTAAAATGCCAGGACACTGCAGCCATCCAGAGGCTCCCTCTAGGCAGCTGCTGATTGCCATGAGGGAGGGAGCAGAGGGCTGGAGCGATTTGGAGGTGGGGCACAAAGCTGAACCAGGCTTCATCTGCATGCTCTTGACTCCAGCCAGCATCTCCCCTGCTCAGTCTGTAGAGGCCCAGCAGCACCTCCAAGACCTTGGGTATCCACCTCCCAAGTCCTTTACAGCTTAAAATCTGCTTTGTTCTCCTCCCTGCAAAAGTGTCCTACAGGGAAAGCGCCTATAGACGTGGCCTGCTGCTACCCTACTAGAGCAATGGTGCACAGAGCATATGTGGAGTTAGCTTTGAGTATGTATAAGGCAACCATTGTTCTCCAAAGCCTACCTGAACCAAGGTGAAGAATAAACCTCTCCAATCTTTGATCTTAGGAGCCAAGCATCTTCAGAAGATACAACAGCCTTTTAAAAAGCACTTTCCTGTGCTTTGAGGCAGTCCAAAGAATAATCAAGAGCTGTTGAGCAAAGATGGAGAAACATAAGCATATAGGAGCCTTTGACTTCTCCGCTAGCTAAAAAAAACCAGGTCGTTCCTGGCTGCAACGGTCTTCAGCTAAGAGCTCAGGCACAGCAGAGGCTGATCTCAGAATGGCTGTCTCCTGGTTTTCAGAAATACAGAAGTATTTGATTTTTCTAAATAGCTCTGGACAGCTGGATGCTTAAAACAGCAGCATAGATTTAGGTGCTTTCCCTTCCCTTTTCTTTGCTTCTCCATTAATGCAGCTATTGCAGTCACACAGGGAGAACCAGCCAGGCCCACGGAGACAGGCATACCGACAGCAGAGCAGAAGGGACTGCTGGAGCCCAGAACAAAGGATAACTGCAGCGGTTTCCATCAGTTGCAGCGATGCAACCAAGAGTTGGAGGGTCAGAAAGGGAGCAGCTGCAATGATATTTCCACCCCCACCAACCCCCCAAAGACCACGCAGGTAGATCGGTACTGGCTATACTGGACAAAGGCACAACTGTTCTTTCCTGATGGTCAGAGCAATGGCACTCACCACTGTCTGCAACACAGATTTGGTGCTTCCCTGGTATTCTGCCCTTCCTCCTCTGCAGGCCTGCAAGAGATGCTTTTGCTCCTCAGGAGAATTGGGGAAAGAAACAAAGTCTGGTACAGCAATTAGACCAGAAAATGAATCATATTTCTGGAGCCTGTATTAAACAGTACAAAGTTTACTAGCATCTTCCAAACTGTTCTGAAAGTTACTTAACACCCGAGATGAGGATAGCAGTGTTTTCCTTCCCTAGCCCTACAGCAGGATTACATTGGACATGACACTGGACTTCTACCTAACTTTTCCATTGTGGTCACTCTGGCCAGAGACCTGAACCAAGAGCAGTGCTTGATGGATGAGATGTTTCATCCCCCATTCAGGAGCTAAATTCAAGCGACAGCAGAAGCTTTTTTTTTTTTTTTTTTTTTAACTAATGACAGCAAGATTTGTTCAGAGGAGTGAACTGTTTCTGTAGTCTAAGCCAGCCTTCATGAGGGGCCAGCTACAGCTCAATGGAAGTTCATTAGTGGTTTGCAAGGTTAAAGCAAGCTGTCAATATACTTCAACATTTCCTTGCTTCTGCTCAACTGCAGCCGTGGCATGTGAAGCTGAAGCTGTGCCCTGGGATGGCTGCGGTTGGGCTTTGAGTCCTTGTTGCTCAAAGGGGGAAAAATGCCAGTCCTCGAACCAAGAATATCTGGATTCCTCTGCTGTCTCATCTGAATGACTTTAGCACTCTGTGACTCCTCAGCTCTTTGAGAAAGAGCCATCAGAAAAAAAAAAAAAAAAGGTACTCCCCACCAGATGCATGCTGTCAGGATGCTGAACCTGCTCTGGAGACCCCTGCAGCCTTTAAAGCCACTCTCAGGTTTGTTGAGGGTCAGCCCTGCCATGTCCCACCATTTCAACCCATTCGTCGTCATCTCATTCCCAGTCTGTAGCTGCTTCTGCCGTCTCTCAAACTCAACCATCCCCTCCATCCTGGGCCATGACCCATTTACACATGCTGAACGTGAGCCTGAGTAAGAGCTCACAAGTCAGCGGGGGGTCTCCACACTAATCCTAGTTTGGTCCAAATTTCACCAGCTCAGTTACCAGGCCAGCTACTAAATACAAATATAAATACAGGCCAGCTACTAAATACAAAGGAATGAGACTACCTTCAGAACAGACTTAACGATCAAGGTCTTAAAGGTGTGATTGGTATGAATAGGATGTGTTTTCTAAAGTAAGACTGAACATTGGCTGTAACGTGAAACAGGCAAAGGGTTAATTTGTCCCTTCCCTGCAGCCACCCAGCAGCACTGCTCTCCTGGTGGCTGGCTCTGCTCTTTCTGAAGAGAAGTGCTACCCTCTGGTGGGGCTGGCTGAGAAAGGCTTTGCTGAAACTTTCCATCTCAAGGCAGGAATCGAAGGAGAGAGGCCAGAGTCGGGCATGCTTAAAATTGTGGTTTGGTTTTTTTGTTTGTTTGGTTTTTTTTGGTTTGTTTTTTTTTTTTTTTTTAAATCAGCTGGCACTCCCCCCCGCCCCCCCTAGTCACTTGAGAACTCAGTTTTGGGGCCAGGCTGTGTCCTGCTGATGCCTATTACAGCTCAAGGCTAATGCAAGAACAACTCCATGTTTTGAACTGAGAGGCCCGGGAAAAAACAACCAAACCAAAACAAAAGAACGCCACAAAAATCACCACCACCACACCCAAACACCTTAATTTATTATATGCATGTCCTGAGGTATATTATCTGCCCAAGGAAATGTTCAGCCTTTCGTCACCAACCTGCTACGCTCAAGTGTCCTTGGCGAGAGTTACCTGTGACCTAGTGATGTCCCAGCATTTACACGCTGATCACGACCGTGCTCTGTGAGCTCCTTGGAGAAGGGATAACAGAAGCAGGCTGCTCACACGTTTTATCCCCAAACTGTAGTTTCTGCCATTTCCTTCTCCCCATTCATAGCTGGGAGCAAGCAAGCCGCCTCTGTGCGGAGCAGTTGACACCTACCATATTCTCCGAAGACCAGGTATGTGTACTTCTTATGCTGCACGATCCAGGAGACAACCTTCACGCCAAACCAGATCAGCAGCATCCCCAGCGTGGCATCAAGGATGAAGTTAATAAGGTAGCTAAGAGCAAAGGAAAACTCAGGTTTCAACTGTGTTCTTAAGTCTTACTCAAAATCTTTTATTTCAATATGGGAATCCATAAAAAAAAAGCCCCAAGATTTAAAAAAATCCCCACTTAGTAGTCCAAGCTCACTTTCTCTTTTATTGGATTTTCCTATAGCCTTACCAGCAATTCTTTAGTTTAAAAGCCTGTTCCGCAGAGAAGGGAGCAGGTTCTGCCAACAATCTGGCATTGCTCATTTATTCATATAACATTAAATACGTCCTGAGCTAGCCTTGCTTAATATTTACCACCCCCACCCCCACCCCCCCGCCAAAAGGGAGGCTTTCCATTTGCAGCATCTCATGTTCTTATTAGGATGAAACCCCAAGTTTCAGGGAAGCTGAACCAAACATTTCTGGAATTTCATACACAAAAACGGAAGCTTCTTGGACACCACAGCTGCTCTGCAAACTGTGCAGAAGAGGCAAAAAGTCCATTTTACTGAGCAGCTGCAAGAGGCTCCTACAAGCAGAGACACAGACTGAGAGCCAAAAGGTCTTGGGAGAGGTGTTGAGCCCTGGCTCAACAGCAGGCATCCTGGGTTCCCCAAAAGCCTTCAGTTCAGGATCCCCACTGCAGATCCAGGAGCTGAACCCATCCCTACCAGCAGATTTGGACTCGACAGGTTTGCTCTGCAGCTTTGGATGTTTAAGCCTTGCTGGAGAGAACGCCAGAGGCAGGAGACCTGCAGGGACCTTCTGGGGCTTGCAAGGCCAAGCTCTGATCCAGGGCTTGGTATATTAATGAACTCCAGGGGAAAAAAAAAAAAAAAAATACCACTCGGACTAAAGTTTTCTGGCCAGTTTTCCATTATTGGAATACTTTCTGCCAGATCAGACCAGATTTCTACAGCATGAAGAAAATAACAAGCACAGAGCTACAGGAATGAACATTTCCTTTTCCAGAACTTGATACTGCTTCTGAATAAAGACACTGAAAATAACAGTCTGCTTTTGATATCCATTTTGAAAACATGACATTAGGTTTTTCTACATCCAAAGGCTCAAACTAGCTTATTACAGTTTCCAGCTGCTGAAATCAGAGCACTCCGATACAAACATGAGGCTCTGGAGGTTTATACTGGGCAGGACACAGTGTGCGAGCCTCAAAGTCCAGGGACAGGGCTGTAGAGTTTGAAGCTGCCTGGTTCAGGATGACAAGTCAAGCAGCACAGGGAAACATAAAACACAAATTAAGAAAAAAAAACAAAAGAAAACCCGAAGGACACAGCATAAGCACGAAAGGGTTTATTTTCAAACAGTGTCTGTTTAAAACAGAACGATAAATCATTTCAGAGGTTATATTTAGCCTCAGCCAAACTTGTGTCTGTTTAAAGAAACGTATCAAGGTGCAGCACTTTTTTATGTAAAAAGGAGATGGGCCAGAAGGTTTTCAGCAGCATTTTGAAGCCTAGAGGAGTTTCTCAAAACCAGATGCAAGTTCTGAAACTAAATTTGTAGCTGCAAAGCAGCTGGTCTGAAGTCAAGGTGGTATTTCTACTTTAAGTCCAAACTTTGGCTTAGAAAGCCCCCAAGTAGGACTACGGGAATACATGTGGTAGGTACAACAAAATATCCAAAAAAATATCCTTACATTGGACAAAGGCCTTCACCCACACCGTTAGGAAAGCATTCTCAATACTGCTCTCAGACCAGCCAAACTGCAAAGTCAGGTGTGCAAACAAATAGCACACTTAACAGTTGCAATTGCAGGGGACACCGCTGCATTATGTACTGCAGCTTTTTGCCAGTATATTTCAGGGTGCTTTTAATCACCAGAAAAAGCATGGTTGCACTACTTCATCTCCATCAGACCAGCAGATTGCAAAGACCAGAAGACAACCTAGACCCTGAAAGTAAGTTCAGCATGGTTTATCCCCACACAGGGCTTCAAACAGATCAGTTTCCACTGGGTATGACATTTTCCAACAGGCTTCCTTCTTCCTTTTACAGGTGTAGGACATGAATGCAAGTACCTTGTGTACTTACAGAGAGCAGGGGTCCTCTTCAGTGAGATCCGACAGAAAAACATTGGCAAAGTGGATGAAGAGGGCACCTATTGCTTGCTTGGAGGTATCATAAAACCTGGAGAGAAAAAAGGCAAAAAGATCTGTGCCCTGGAGCACCAGCAGCAGAGCGGTCACCCAAGCGAAGGCCCTGCATGGATCTGCTTTCCTCCGAGATGCATTCCTGATGCCCAAGAAGTTGTACGTGGTGAAAAGGAGCAGTTTGGCCAACTCCAAATACTTAAAGAAAGAAAATACCATTTCAGCACGTATCAGCTCAGTCTTGCAGATCTGCTGCCACGTTTTAGCTTGCAGCAAAGGGCACTTGACCCGCCAGTGCCCAGCCCAGCCTCAGTTTCTCCAAATCAGCAGTAGGTGCAGGGAAGGCGTTCAGCTACTTACAATTTTTGCACCCATCCACAGGGAACTCGATTGAATTCCCAAATTGTTTTAGAGGAAGAACCAAACCGAGGAGACCGACAGGCTTTTCATCACTAGCGTTGGCTGGTAGCTCCACACTGCCAAGCCAGCCTGACCATAAGCTGATCCCAACCGTACACCCACCTCTCGGCAGCCCTTAAATCCTACAATAAAGAGATGCTTTGTAGAGGTGTCCGAAGCTGAGAGCAATACCCAGCTACCTTATATCAACACACAGCCAACCATGTTGCCTGCTCTATGCCTGAGCTTAGCTGGGGGACACCAAAGCGATTCATCCAATTCAAGAACAAATATTGACCCCTTCTGGGAGACAGCCCATGTGCAGGTATGCCAGCAGATTGGAGGGGACCATAACCTCTCTGTTCAGTCACCTACGGTAAAAAGCTTTTCTGGAGGTAAAAAGCTTTTCTAGGCAGGGAATTTTACTTCTAGGGAGCACCAGCTACTTTTATGGACGTTTCCTCGGGAAGCGGCAGCAAAGCATTTCATTTAATGACTAAATACCATGCAGGATATTCAGAAGGCCTAGAAGATTGTTAGTATAAGAGAAAATAATATTACATATACATGGTCTTTTCAAGCTCCAAATTAAAAATCTCACCATATCCTCCAGGGACGCCTCTCTTCCTTCGGTTCCTTAAATCGTTTTACTGCAAAGAAAATTAGAGAGGTTACGTTAACCAGCAGAGCTGAACCGACACACATGTGCGGTCTGTGCCAATCTTCAATGCAAAAGTAGTAAAAAAAAAATAAAATATGGAGGACCCTCAGCATTTGCCAGTCTAAAGATGGGCAAATTCAAAGGACCTGGCTCCAGACTAACTAGAAACAATGCATGCACCCACAGGTCAGAAGGATGAACAGCAGAGGTGTTTGGGAGGTGGGTGTGCGTTTCTGGCACCCTTCAGCAGCAGCATTTTCATGCCCTGGGAAGTGACCTGAGAGAAGTTAGGGAGGGTTCATCACTACCTACGAGCCTTAATAATTCTTCCAGGCAAATTGAAATTATGGTAGCGACAGCAAGACGACATGGCCCAAGAGTCTGTTAAGCTTTTGAGTCACAGCAGCACAATAAAGCCATCTCCTCCTTGCAGCCAAGGGGACCAGAAGACCTTTGAGGAAGCAGGACCTTGCACACACCTCCAGCATAAAGGTACCAGCGCTGACCGCCAAAACCCTGTGAGCTGACATGGCTCCAAGCTTGCACCAGCTAGTATTAAAACATTATTTCATTACACGATATTTTGGACGCCCACTGGCTACCACTGTGGAGCAGTGGTCCGAGACACACTGCTTCAGTACCACCAACCATATGCCCTGAAAAAAGGTATCTGAAGCAACTCTACCTTCCTTGAAAACATTCAAGGTCAGGTTGGCGATGGCTCTGAGCAACCTGATCTAGTTGAAGTTGTCCTTGCTCATTGCAGGGGGGTTGGACTAGATGACCTTTAAAGGCCCCTTCCAACCCAAGCCATTCTGTGATTCTCTAAATGAAGTCACTCTGGCCATAGAGGGTTTTGCTCCTTGCAGCCCTTCACGTCTGTCCTCCCCTAAGGAGCTCGCCATTGCTGTCTGTTGCAGTTGCTGCTCTGAGCTTTCTCTAGTTACTACCTGGAGATAACAACAAGTTGGATTTTTACCTAGTTTTGCTCCGAGCAGGGTCTGAGCGTTGCAAAAGCATCTCAAAGCGTCCCCGTTAGTTTGTCACAGAGATCTGATGCTCTCCTTGGGTTCAATCAGCTTTTACATGCACAAATAGGAGCCGCTAATGAAAAAGTACTAAGTACCACATCCCACGCAGAAATAATTTTTGACTGTTTTGCTGTTGCTCCAGCTAGAAGTCCATTTCAGAAAGTACCAGCTACCAGGCCAACTCTTCTGCCTTTAAACCCACAGGTACCAATGCTCTGGAACAAGCAGACCTGGAAGAGGCTTTTCCACTACATTAGATTTATTAATTTGAAGAACAAAAAAAACCAACCAAACAAAAAAACCCACACCACACACGAAAACAAAAAAACCAACCCCAAACACAAAAGCAAAGGGCATTCAGAGGCACCGTCTTGCTTTGTGGTGGCCAATAGCTTCATCTAGAGCTAGAGACATCACCATTACAGCTGCTGCCCCCCAAGCATCCTGCCTCCAAACCTCAGGGAGACACAGAGGGTGCAGGTCCCCGACCTCGCCTTGGCTGCTGGAACCACTCTCCTCCTCACCAGTGCTAATGAGCGCAAGACGGACAGCGGGTTAAACCTGCCACAATCAGTTCCCAAACAGGCCCCCAGCTTGAACAGGATTCAGAGTTAAAAATAATGAGCTGTGACATTTTTGAGGGAAATGGAAAAAAAAAAAAATAAAAAAATCAGTAATTCAGTGCATCCTCTCTAACTCCTGACAGTCCAGCCAGGGACGGGAGCAGAGCGGCTGCTTGGTGGTGCCATCTAGTGAAACCAAGAGCCCAAAAGCAGCGGGTCACACGAGTGTGTGTCAACATGCAATGTATTCCCCTGTTAGAGAAACCACTCCAAGAGTACATACTGTAAGCATTAATCACCAAATCCTTCTATGCACCCCAGCTGTGCCCAATACCGGGCAGATCGCTGCAATGCGTACTGAAGAGCACACAGACTGCAGAAGCCCAAACAGACCATCAGTTAATCTATTTTATCATCACTAAGTCTTCAGCCTGTAGCCTACTGTGCTCCTTTAAAAAGCAACCAAAAGCCAGAACGGACACACACCATCCCACTAGTCACAGCTATCCCGCCCCCCGCGCCCCCCCGCTACATGTAATCAGCCGCTGTCTTCAAATTTAAAACCAAAGGGCCTTTTCTCACTGCTGACAGTTCTTTGCACATGAGGACACTTCCCAGGGCAACTTAGGGATGTGAAGACAGGGACGCAGAGTGCCACAGATGAAAGCAGGGACATCGGAGCCAAATGCTTCTGCCTGCTCTCCAGCGGGGTAAGGAGATGCACTTTTGCAGTCATGAGTTTCCTGACTGCCTGTGGGACGAACAGGGCACAAGCAACACCCCTGGCCCATTTTAGACCACTAACACTGCTGGTAAGGCCAGCACAATTCTAACCACAACTCGGTATCCAGCTCGCTTTCCAGATTTACACTCCACTCACTGGTTGGTCTTTCAGTTAATGAAACTGCAGAGAAGCTAACAGCTTCTGTCCGAGTAAAAACTGCCCTGGGAGAGCCAGGAACAGGCACACCACAGCAGCTGGTCCCATGGGCATCCCATAAAATAGCCCCAGGGAATGTGAATGAAGCAGGTTATAACCTGAAACAAGGCTTTTTCCTCCCCTGCTCACGGGGGGGAAATACACAGCTTTGACAGCACAACTCATACAGGCTCCACATACCAGAAGGCAAACCCACCTCCAAAAGCAGAGTCAGTGGCAGGCTCGGTAAAGGCTGGGAAGAAGCACCGAAACATTGGCTGGACACAGCTGATTTCCAAATAAAGGGCTCTTTGCTGTTCTGCATCTAGATGGTAATTAACAGATCAGTTCAGTCCAGCCGTAGCTGAGCTCTCAGCCTGCCAGCTGGAGCCCTCCGTCTGCCCCAGGGGACAGCCTGGGCTCATTCCCCTGGGAAATGCCTTCCTGGTCCAGCCTGGAAGGATGCAGGAGCTTCCCTGCCAGGAGCCTTGACATTTCAGAAGTACAACTTTGTACTTCTTTTACTGGCAAGGTGACAGGGCGATCTATGAAAAGCCAATCCCCCTAACTGCAGGACTTCAGTCAGGCACACGCAGGGTCTTCAGTGCCACTCTCAAATCCACAGAAAACCAACACTCCGATGACCTGACCCGCTATTGCCATTAATGAGTAACGAAGCAGCAGTCACGTCAAGTTACGCTAGGCATTGCTGCAGCGGTTTGTGTCCTATCCCTGCCCACAAAAAAAGCCTGGTTTCCCTTACCCAGCTGAAGCACACCACGAGATTCCCCTGCAGCAGCGACTTCCATCAGCACAAACAAGGTCTATCATCACTGATGCCCTTCAAAGGGCCATTTGCATTTCACCCAGCCACAAGCAAGAGACCCATGGACCCACCAAGCTGTTTGAGTAGCCAGAAGTATTTAAACTGAACCTAACGAGCCTGCTCAGCTCACAGGGCAAAGGGAATGATGCTGCAGAGAAGCTGTTGGGAGGGATCTGCAGGCCACCAGGCCAGCTGACCACTAGCTTGACCATGAGAGCACCAGGGATGATTTTCATTATTGTCTTAATGAGAAGTGACATGTTATGTATCCACAGCCACTCAGGCTAGAAATACAGTAATTCAGTGTGATAAGATGACAAGTAAGAGGTAAGAAGTTAATGGTGTGGTGCCTTGTTGAACACAGCTTGTCATGCCTCATTAGATTTAAGAGAGTTATCCGAGACTGTGTAATTATCAGAGACAGTAAAACTGTTGTATTAAAGATAAAAGCTAGTATTATAGAGAAATAATTAACTGCTTAATAGGGCATTTACTGTGCAGAGCTGCAGCAGGCTGTCTCCAAATTAAACCAGAAATCCAGCCAAGATTACCAGAGCTTAAACAGGCAGCAGAGTTGTTTGGTAGCTGTGACCCAGAGGTTAGGGGTGATGCTAAATCCACATAAAAGCAGCACTAGGTCTTTGAAAACTCCAGGAGCTGATGAAGTCTTCTTTGAAGCAGCGCTGCTTCTGTTACGTTTTGGGAGCACAGCAGGGCTCTGGAGCAACAGAGCAGAGCAGCAAGTGCAAAGTGTCCCTCTCCTTTTCCAAGCCCTGCAGAGAGCCAAGCCATGGCGGGCACAGCCACAGGCTCAGCTGGATGGGCTTGGAGAAAGGCTGAAGTCTCCTTTGCTCTTCTCAAAACGCATCTCCACTCACTGGGGTCAGCTCAGTTTTCCACTGGCTGTAAGCATGGCTACCATGGCTCAAGACAGATCAGTCCACCCTTAAGATTTATTTTTAAGAAAAGTTGTGCATGCTTACGCGTGCATCAAGCAAACAAGAAATGTACGATTTAAGTTCTAGCGCCTATAACAAATTAAAAAATTTAGTGCGCAGAGCTGCACAAGATGGGAGAGACACCCCCCCCCCCATCCAACTAGATTAAAAATGAGACTAGCATGTACTGGGTCTACACCAGGAATTTGTCTTCTCAACAGTGCCACCAGCCAGAGCGTCGATTATTTTAACTCTGCTTCCTTTCTCAGCTTTGTCCGCTTGTAAAGAGAGCTGGCTTTTGCAAGGAAGCAACGTTACTGCACATCTCTATGGCCAAGCGACCTTCCCAAACTGCCAGACACCTGCAAGCCTAGGGAGGGTAGCAGTCTGGAAAGCACAGCTCCCCCAGCTTTCTGGCACGCATTTGCTCCTCACAGACCCACGCGCTAGTCACTGCTTTTTAAAGTCTTTGTAAGAACGCTATACAGAGTACGGACTCCCGATCTCACTTTGTGCCTCTTTACATCATCACTAAGCAGGAAACTAGTCCTAGTAACAAATGAAGAAAGTATAATTCACAGGAACCTTTAGCTATCCCCCCCTCCCCACCACCATCTTTCTAAGGGGAAGAAAACACCAGTGGAAGTACAGGCAAGCTTTCAGATCAATCTTTGAAGTCTAAAAGCAGCAATGAACCTCAAAGCTGAATGCAGGCTGGGAACAATTGCTCCATGGTTGACTTCAAGCTTAAGAAATCAGCCTCAACTCCCATTTCCACTGGTGGCGTACAGTCTGCATGTTTGCAGCATCTTTAAGGCAAGTCCCAGCTAGTGTCGATGGCCTACTGAGTCACCCCTTTTGTCACAGGGCAGGGCTATTTGTGCTCTGAAGAGCAGCAAATTTCGGAGTTGCGTCAAGTCAACTCCCTCTCCCGACAGCAGAAAACCACCCAGTGGTGCGTACCGCTGCTGCAGAGACACCGCAGGTTGATAGGAGATGCTGGGCGGAATAACGCTGAACACACCATGTTCGTGGCTGAGGGCCCTTGCAACAGAGCAGGATGCTACAGCAAGCACCATGAAAAAACAAGCTGCTAAATGGCAGAAGACGGAGACTGCTTGTCCAGGTTCTTCCTGCAGGACCCAACCCTGCACTGAACCTATTTCAACCTGATCCTGAATTATTCCACTTAAATTTCAGTTAACAGTAATGTATGTGGATGTCAACAGTAAACAGTTCACACTGTAGAAATGCATTTCCTTCAGAAAGGCTTCAAAGACAGTCCTCAAGGACAACAAAAGGAAGCCTCATGAAGTCCCAACCTGAAGCATACAGGCTGCTCCAAGGCGCACAGCAGCGTGGAGGTGAAGTGCTGCGTGACCATTTAGCCTTCCCACATGGTCCAAAGCATCCCAGGAAAATGCTGGGCAGGAGGGAGGAAGATGCTCCTAGAAGAGTCAGGAGAAGGGGACCCAGGTCCATCTCACTGAACAGGAGCAGAGCACCCCTGAGATGACAGCCTGCCTTCTTGAGTTGCTGTCCTCCTCTCCACCTACTTGGCTGCAGTTACTGCAGACAAAAAGCCATGAAGTTAAACCAAAAGGAAGATAAGTGACAATCTGAGTGACATACCCTGCCCATGGCTGAGAAAGGGCAGGGCAGGAAACAAAATACTCCCAGGCCCTTCCTCTTCAGTCAGGGACAATAAAGATCATACACACTTGAAATTCCCTCAGGACCACTAGGCTTGGGGAGGGGGGGGGGGAAGTTCGACATCTGAATAAGAACCCACGAAATGGGGGGGGGGGGGGGGAA
>JAVKLA010000005.1:4841917-4854216 GCA_034782735.1 Sagittarius serpentarius | reverse complement strand
GGAATGGAGATGGGGATAGAGATGGGGATGGGGATGGAGGTGAGGATGGGGATGGGGATGGAGACAGGGATGGGGATGGGAATGGGAATGGAGATGGGGATAGAGAAGGGGATGGGGATGGGGATGGAGGTGAGGATGGGGATGGGGATAAGGATGGGAATGGAGATGGGGATGGGGATGAGGATGGGAATGGGGATGGAGATGGGGATGGAGGTGAGTATGGGGGTGGGGATGGAAACAGGGATGGAGACGGGAATGGGGATGGGAATGCAGATGGGGATGGAGATGGAGGTAAGGATGGAGATGGAGGTGAGGATGGGGATGGAGACAGGGATGGGGATGGGGTTGGAGATTGGGATTGGGATAGAGATGGGGATGAGGATGGGGATGGGGGCTCCGGGCAGGGACTGAGGTGCCAGGTTGGGGAAATTGTGGTGAGGTTTGAGGTGCTGGGTAGAGGGAGTCCCGGTGGGCGATAGGGGTGCTGGGCTGGGTGGGTGGGTGGGTAGGGGTCCTGTTAGGGTTTGGGATGCTGGGCTGAGGGAGTCCCAGAGGTGTTTGGGGTGCCAGGATGGGAAGGCCCCAGCAAGGTTTGGGGTGCCCTGACTGGAGAGCTCCGGGTAAAATTAGGGGTGCTGGGCTGGGGAAGGCGTGGCGGGGTTTGAGGCACCAGGCTGAGGGAAATCCTGGTGGTGTTTGGGGTGCCGGGCTGGGGGAGTCCCAGCAGAGCTTGGGGTGCCCTGATGGGGAGGTCCTGGCAAGATTTCAGTGTCAGGCTGGGGGTGTTCCAGCAGGGTTGGGGGAGTGAGTGGGGGTCCTGGCAGGGTTTGAGTGTGGGGTTGGGAGGATGGGTGGGGGTCCCAGTGAGGTTTGGGATGCTGGGCTGTGGGAGTCCTGGTGGGGTTTGGGGTGCCAGGCTGGGGAGGTTCTGGCGGGGCTTGGGGTACTGGGTCGGGGGTGTCCTGGCAGGAACTGGGATGCCGGGCTGGGGAGGGTGGATGGGGGTCCTGGTGGGGTTTGAGGTGCTGGATTGAGGGGTTCTGGCAGGGTTTGGGAGATCCCAGTGGGGTTTGGGGTGCTGTGTTGCAGGGGTCTTAGTGGGATTTGGGGTGGCAGGCTGGAGAGGGTAGGTGGAGGGACCGGCAGATTTTGGGTTACCAGGCCAGAGAGAGTCCCAGCAGGGTCTGGAGTGCTGAATTGGGAGAAGTCTCGGAGACATCTTTGGGTACCAGTCTGGGAAGGGTAGGAGGGTTGCCAGGGGAATTGGGGTTACTGGGCCGGGGAGGATACAGTGAGTCCCAGCAGGGCTTGTGAGAACTGGGGAGGCAGGGGGGCATGAAATTGCCCCAGCAGGGCTTTGGGGGTGCTGGTGTAGGGGCATGGGGGTGGGCAGCAGGGTCAGGGGTGAAGATACAGATTGTTCCAGCAAGGCTTTGGGTGTGCTGGGCTGGGAGAGGAGGGGGATGGTGCTAGTTAAGGATTTGGTGGTGCTGGGCTGGGAAAGCACAGAATCAGCCCTGGGGTGGGTTGGGGGTGCTGGGCTGGGGGGGTCCCATTATGGTCAGGGCTGGAGCACTTGCTCTGGTTAGAGAAGCTGAGGGAACTAGAGATGAGATAGCTTTGGGGACAGCCCATAGCAGCCTGCTCATCCCTGTGAGGAGGGCTTCGGGAAGGCAGAGCCAGGTGCTTCCCAGTGGTGCGTGGTGGGAGGACAAGGAACAATGGGCATCAACTGAAACAAGAGAGGATCTGGCTGGACGTAAGGCAAAACTTCTTCCTCCAGGACAGCAGTGACACGGGCTGCCCAGCGAGGCTGAACAGCCTCTGTCCTTGGAGGTTCTCAAGAATGGATTAAACCTTGAGCGTCCTGGTCTGATCTCAGAGCTGACCCTGCTTTAAGTAGGAGCTTGGACCAGACCCCTCCCCAGGTCCTTTCCAGCCCAAATTATCCCGTGCTCCTCTTCCTGTGGTCCGTGGCAAGATGATCTGAGACATTGCAGGGTCTGCTGATGGGGTCAGGATCTCAAACTGCAGCCTCAGACCTGTTTTTTTGCTACTCTGTGTAATGCTGGTCCCATCCCCCTTTACAGCCTCCTCCCCAGAGGGTAGGTTTCATTTTCTCTCTCTTTTCATTATACTTGAGGCTGAGGTCACGCGCTTGAGTTCTCCTGCCTGACTTTGGGAGGCTTGCATTTAGTTACAAAGCCAAAGAAGCTGCAAATCTCATCATATCATATGACTCTGAGCAATGGCCTTAAAAAACAGTGGTAAATGTTATGAGACAAGACAATCGTGGGAGCTGGCCTGCTTCCCAAGTAGGTCCCGTTTACAACACAGGAGGGAATTGTGTTACGCGTGGGCTTGGGAATCCCCTGTCCTGGTGAGGTCATTAGTGCCAGGCAGTTTGGGCAGAGGTTAGCCCTGGCCAGTCAGGCTGGCTGGAGGTTGTCCCTCCTCCAGCTGCCTGTTGCTGCCCGCGCTGCATTTCCCCAACCCCTCAACTGAGCCAACACGTCCCCTGGTACCAACGTGCTGACTCCACGTCGTTGAGATAACCCCCGTCAGAAGTAGTCCTGCCTTTTTTCAAGGGTGAATTGAAATTTGGGTTGATAGGTGATCATTTATCTCACTGACTTTAATCATGGTTTAATCATGAGTGCAGTCAGCAAGCTGGAAGTTTGATCTTGCTAACTCATTTTCAGTTGATTTTGTATGTGTAATTGTTAGTTTCATAAAAAAGTTCATTCCCCTGAGTTGGTAAATCTGATTGTGTTTTGCAATCAGTCACCTTTCTATTAAGTTCTAAATCAAATATTAAAGTTCATACTCTTATATAAACCAGTTGAACACACTATATGTGGAAGCATCTATTAAGTAAATACAGGTCTTAATACAGATTTACTCAGGCTCTAATATTTTGCATTTTCTCAGATTTCCTAGGCTGCTGCTAAAGAACCATTTTCAAGAATCGGTTGCTGGATGATAATTTTTCACCTGGGAATTGCCTCATACTTTATTTGCCCAAGTATGGCACAGCAATTGGCGAACACACAGAAAAATGACATTTGAACTAGACCAGTATTTCTTAAACAAATTTTAATTTTCTATGAATAACCTGCAAATTATCTGTAAGAGATGGCATCAGTGGATTGCACGCATATGAACAAGGGTAAAGTTTTCCTAAGGCTTTCGCCAAACCGGTGGTGCCTCCTCCCTTTTCGTGCTAGCCCAATTAACGGTGATGTCTCCCTGCTGCTGCATTCAGAAGTCCAAAGTTGTCTAAGGCCTTATTTTCGAGTGCTGATAGGTTTACGGGAGAGTGCGGTACCTCATATGTGTGAAAACACTTAGGCTATAAGAGGGCAATAAACAAAAAAAAACCCTTGATTTTACCCCTCGTTGCAGGAAGAGGCAGGTATCCTTTAGCAGCTGTTCCTGCTCGACACTCCACCATGAAACCACAGCTTTGCTTTATCAAAAACATGATTTGCACTTCAAAATATTTGGATTTTCTGAACCCATGCAAAAAGCCCTTAAGGCTTGGCTGTATCCGAGGTGGAGTCTGGGAGCTCTGGCTACTAAATTCTGCGATATTATTCAGGCAATTAAGATGCCCCACAGCTGTCTCCCTGCTTTTTTCCCCCGGGTTTTTCCATCCCTCCTCAGATGCACGGGGAGGCACTGGATCCTATTTATACCTGGTGCGGCTCCCAAAGCGTGTGTCTGCCCGGCTGTGAACAGCGCAAGCTGCAACGGTCAGGGCAGCTAAGCCCAAATCACGAGTCGGTGGCCCTCAGGTGCCACAGCTCAACCGATTATTTTCCTTAGCAAAGTTTTCCTTTGGGGCTGCGGATTTTATCCCGAGTTGATGCAAAGCTGTTTTCCAAGCAGCAAAGTTCAGAGAGCGAATGTGCTCCACCATCTCTTCAGGGTAAGGCCCCCCAAAGCTGAGCGATGGCAGGACTTCCCAGCCGATCTCAGCAGCAAAAGTGGCAGAATGACAGAAAAGAGAAGCTAAGGGCTGTGATCCTTCTCTTTTCCCTTCGCCTTGGTTGAAGAAACTTCTGGAGAGGCTCACAGTGCACTGGTCAGTTTGTGCTGATTTACTTCAGTCTATCCATTGATCTTTGTGAGCTGACAGAAATATCAGTGAGAAATGTTGATGACATTTGACAAAGTGGCAAAGTAAGAAAAAGTAAACCAAGCAAGCAGCTGTGCAAGAAATTTCCTAAGAAATAGAAATTAATAAAGGAGTCATAAAAGAAAAAAAAAAGACGCGAGAAAACTGAATTTACGTATTAGGCCATGTGCCTAAGCATAAAATCAGAAAAGCCAAGACACCAAAGTGGTTTCAAATAATAAGGGATGCAAAAACCGATCAAGGCAATTCTGTACATGCATGAAAGCAAGAGGAAAAGGAAGGATGGAGTAAGTCCATGAATTCTCAGGGAGTGGAAAACCAAATAATGGAAACCACAGAAAATACGTTCTTTTTTTCACACTTCATGAAAGGATTAGTGAGAGAGATGAATTTAAAACAATGGGAGCAGAGATAGCGCAGAGCAAGAACAGGTTAAAAGATGAGAGGAGGCAAGTCTGTTGTGTTCAAGGGCCTGAAGAAACCTATGCAAGAGTAGCTGTGAAGTGGGCAGAGTAAAGCCTGGCTCCTCCGGGACTCGGTGAGGAGGTTTTGGAGGACTGGAGAAGGGCAAACGCTGTGCCTGTCTGTGAGAAGGAAGGGAATGAGCGTCTGGGGAATCAGAGACTGACCAGCTTTATTCCAGTAGCTAGGAAGATACTATTAAAAATTATCAAACAATCAATTTATAAGCACCTAGAGGATAATAAAGTAATAAAAAACAGCCGACGTGGATTTGACAAGTATAAATCATGTCAAGCCAGTTTCATTTTCTACTCTGAGAGGATGGCTGGCCGTATCTTGACTTGGGGAAGGCTTTTCTTGCTGCTCCCCCCCCGTGACTCTCTCATAAATAAGTGGGGAATATAGGGCTCCTGTGAGCTCTGCAGGAGCACCACCTCCCGACAAACCCCCCCCCCCCCCTACTGCTCAAAAAGCTGCTTGCTGCTGCAGCAGAAGAGCTGCGATGGCTCTGAGGTAGGCATCTAAAGTTAGGTAAGGTAAATTACACCCTTAGGGTATGATCAAGGATATCGAGCTAGAAGAGTCTGCAGACATTTGTGGGGTTAGGGTGAGAATTAGAAAAGCTTTCGTTAAACTGGAGGGATGGTTCCAAAGTCAACAGAATGAAATGCAATGAGTGATAGAGAAGGGAGGAGGTAGAAAGTGGCATACCTGGCTGGAAAAAGCATCAGGAGATGTAAATGGCCTGCAGACAAAATATGAGTCAGTAACAAAAAAGGTGTTGCGAGGAAAGCACATCCTGTTCTGGGAGGTTACCTGGAGTGTTTTATAGAAAACTTGGGGTAGTTTCTGGGTTCAGCCCAGTTTTGCTATTGCACGAAGATGTATACGTGCTGGAGTCTGGAGAAAGGCACGAAGACTGACAAGCATTTGAGAAAATAGGAATTAGAAAGGAAATGGGATATTTTTTCCATGAGAAAAACCCGCAGGAATATAGGTGTCATTGGAGGAGCAGGGTTTGTGGCAAAACTATTCCAGTACAAAGTTATTAGAGAAAGTTATTAGAATTGCTCTTCACGTCTACCTGTTTGTTTCTCAATAGGACAGCACCATTGTGAGATATTTATGCCTCTTTTCTGGCTGAGAAGACAGTGACAGAGAAAATCAGATGTTCATTTTGCACTCAAAAAGAGCTTTTTCATTTCACTTGAGTTGTAGCAGCGGTGGAGCCCATCACCATTGGAGTCAGGGCAGGAAAGGACATCTCCTTACTCATTAAAACTTAACCTCGACTGGGGACATCACAGCTGGGATACCGGGGCTGCTTCTGTGCCTTTCCAGTGGTGTGTGAGTGTGGCATGTGGGCTCAACACATCAGTGAAGAGCAGCAGCAGTAAGAGTAGCAGTGTGGACCAGTGCAAGCATTTTGGGCCAGACAGATCTGATTAGAGAAATCAGCAGTGGCGGTTGCCAGAAAATGTGTAAAATAAGTGCATGGTGCTGAGCTGGATTAGAGTGCATTTTTTCCGGTAATCCTGCTCTATTTTACCCCATGAGTGTTGAGACCCCATTCATTTTCTTCCTGACCTGCGGTACTTATCTTCCATTGCAAAGGGCTGCCCGTATTCCTTGAGGCCAATATTCTTTTTTTTTCTTTTGTCCTCGCTTGAAAAGGGAAATCAAGTTTTTGTTACCAAAAAGGGTGTTTTGGAGCACTGGGAATTGTCCAGCCTGTTGCAATGGCTAACGACAGCCGTCTGTCTGCATGTCACCCCTTCCCGTGGGCAGCTGGCTGGGATGTCTGACGTGCAACGCAGGTACCAGCTTACACGCAGCAGCAGTCGGTGTGGCTGGACTCCGATTTCAAAACAGACCTGGGGGGAGGACACGGTTTTCAAGGCTTCCTCACTTCAAGGGCACTTAGCTGTGAAAAGCTGCTGGCTTGGGATCAGGCCGGATACTCGGCACTGGGCCAGGGGCTCCAGCATATTTGCATTTGCTGCTCCTTGCACCGGGCTGAGAAGGAAATAAGAGCACAGGAGACAGCATTCCCCTCCACGTCCAAAGCCCCACGTTTGTTTTTTTTTTTTTAGGTCTATTACTTTTTTGTAAAGTTGCCATGGCCTTGGGTGCCCTTACAGAAGTCCTGGTACAATCGCAGGACAAAAAAGCCAGTCCCTGCTCTGTACAAGCTACTTTTGGGTGGAATCCATCTCACGTGGCTTTAGGTGTCCCCTGTTGAGATGTCTCTTGGCTCCTTTCATAGCCAGTGGAGAGAAATAGCCTCTTGAAGGACCTCTTCCTCTGACCCATTCTGGTCAACTCTCAGATGAAGTGAGCCTGCTCCACCTGCAGGCAGTCCAGGGACAGCCCCACATGTCAGAAAAAGAGTCACAAAACCACAAATTCTGATTTTTTACAACACAACATCGTTTTCTTCAACTCACTTGCCCCATAAGCACTCAGGTGTTTTGTACCCCCAAGGTCCCCACTGTGACAGTAGGGATGAGGAGGGGGCAGTGGCAGGTCTGCAGATGGTTATTGCGGCAAGTTGGAGGGGGGCACAGGAACCTGCCCTTTCCAGGATGACACTCATGTAAATTATTCATCTGATTTTATTTCTCATTTGATGGAGAAATTGCTTCTGAAAACAAGGTCTCTTGGGAAAACTTCCTTTAACTGATGCTTGGAACAGACTTCATTCGTGCTGCCAGCAGGAATGATCCCTGCTGATTAAATAGTAGATAGACCTTATTCTTGCTGAATTACCCATTTTTATAAGGCTTGGCACATTTAACAATCAGTTCTAGGTTATATTCGTAAGCAAGGGGCCAACACCAATTTCTGTATCAGCCAAGACTTTGTATTGCAGGATACTCCAAGGAGTAATTGTCAAGATAATTCTTTTGTATTTTCAACAAGTGCTTTAGCTGTGTTATTATGAGGTGTTCAATGTCTTGCTCTGAACGAATGGGAACAATTTCACACCTTACAGGGCCTGTGGCATTGTTGGCACGCTGCGTTTGGCTTGGAGCTGAGGCTCTCAAACGTCTTTGCCCAGCTCACCCCTGGCCGTGTAAGCCAGCGGGGCAGGTGACAGCGGCTTTCAGGTCTGTGCCAAGCTGTGCTGATACGCAGAAAGAGGCAGGTCTCAGCCTCTGGTTTTCCCTCCCTTCGTTCGGAACGTCTCAGCTGTGCAAAACAGTCCATGAGCATATCCCACTCACCCTGCATGGCCATCCCTTCACTTATCGTAGGAGGCAAAAGTGGAAGGTCCTACACAAACACAGAAGAACCTCCTACAGGTCCCACCATCCCTACGGGCATGATGGTCCTCCATCAGGGTTGACCCTCTCAGGGTCGTATATCACCCTGCATCCCTACAGACATGATGATCCTACACCATCTCAGTGGCTATAGGTTTCAGTGTCGGTGGTGGAGCCCATCTTCGCCGGTGCATGCGACTGGAGGCCACCCACTCCTCAGTCCTGCACAGAGCTCACAATGGCTGGGGAATCACCTTTCTTCCTTGCTGGTCCACTGGAGTGCAGAGCCCGGCTTAGATCGCCTAGCGCATGTACCGTTGGTAGGACTCCAGCTTAAAGGAAGGATGATTTAATGATTAAGAGAGTGGACCAAAACTCCAGTTGCAGTGGCTAGCTTTGCTACAGTATTTGTACATTATCTCGGACCAGTCAATAAATTATTCTGCATTTTCCTCTTCCTCTGAGTAAACTGGAGGATGACGACGATTCTTTCCATTCTTCGCATTTTGAGGACACCCTATAGCCCATGGATCACAATTAGTCCATCGCAGTAACAAGGCAGACGAGCTTGTTTGAACGACCAGAGCAGATAGTTTGCGTGGCCTTATTTTATTCGGTAATGCAGTAGCTTGCAGCTAGCCCAGAAGGGAGAGCAGCCCGGCAAGTGATCACTGACATGACTCGGTACACCTTTAACTCAGATCACTTTGCTGATCTGGTGTGTAGGGAAACTCCTAAAATGTTTAACCTGGCACAACTGATGAGGGTGGGGAACTGCAGCAGTGGGGCAAGAGGCAGGGATTTCTTAAATCAGCTTTGCCACTGAAATGCAGGTATCCTATATACCTGTCTTCTGACAGACGACAGGAGAACGCCAAACACGGAGTGTCTAGCTGGAATACAAGAACCCACCCAAGCATACCCCAAGGCAGCTCTAGATTCCCTGAGCGGGTTCATTTTGGTAGGACATTTAGCTATTATTTGTAATGCTGCAATGCCAGGAAACCCCACCTGAGATCAGAGTTCCCTCGTGGGTGCTGTGCAAGTGCATGAGGGACAGTCATCACACCAGACTTTTAGACCTAAAACATTGTTTTTTTCAGTGAAAAGATGATCCCCAGGTTTGCGACTATTTAGATAAGAACAGAACCGGTTGAAAGGCTCAAAATTTGCTTTCTGGATCAAATTCTTTCTTGAAAATTAAACTTCTCAAACCATAAACCAAAAATTACTGTACAATTTCAGCTTGCTCTCTGTAGCCCCTGGCATGGGACTGAACTTTTGGAACACGCGATATTCAGATTTGTGTCTTGGGCCCATCTTTTGTAAGAAAGGGAAGGCCATATCCAAGTTCCTTCAAGCTTGAGATGATGCTGGAATTTATGGCCACTGTGGCCTGGGCAGAACGCCCTAGGTCTGAATTGCAACAGAGTGGATTTAGGTTGGCATCAGGACACCTTTTTCCAGGAATAAAGCTAGTCTAGAGATGCGGGAAGTTGTTGGGGGCAGAGGGAGAAATTCTGCCACTGGAGGGTTTTAAGAACATCCATCTTTTTAGTCTTCTCTCAGGGACAACTAAGTAATTTCTGCTTGGAGTAGGAGGATGGATGAGTTGATCTCCTAAGTTCTCCATGAACTGCATTTTCTGGGCTGCCATGGTTTTTTTAGCCAGCCTGTATCTCCAGCCTCTCGTGATGCATCTACGTTTATTGGACAGATAGGCTGTGTCCTAATCCTATGCTTTTAGAGACCTGACTCCTAATCCTTCTTGGAGGCACTACTGGCAGTATTTTCGCTTGTCAATCAGTCCCTTGTGGTCATTGAGACATGTGGTTATGCCACTATCCTGTCACCCTGCTCTGAGGCCAGACCCGACCTGGGCTTATTTCGGGCAGGGATCGCGTTGGGGTGGCAGCACTTGCGCGTCTGCCTGTCTCACACCTTGTGCTTCAGGGGGATCAGACTCCTCCTCAGGCAAAAAAAAGGGTAAAGAGAAAAAAAAATCAAATCAAATATGGTTTTGTTCTTTACAGTTCTTCTGTCTCTCTGGCAGACCCAAGATTTCCCCGGGGAAAAGGAAGCCTTTTTCTCTGCATGGTCGTGGGTTTGGATGAGTCCTTTCAGATCTTTTGCTGGATGTGAGAATCTGAATGCCTGGGTAACTATTTATGCGAAAAGATCAGTTAGGAAATGGAGACCTACCCAACTGGCAAAATGTTAAATATTCACAAAATTCATGTAGCATGAACCAGTGAGGACCTTGATTATTTTCTCCTGAGTTCTGTCGCTCACCGAGAGTCTCACAATAAAATGCTAATTGGCTGAGACCTGGCGAATATTCGCTGCTCCCAAGCCTTTCTTCCATTAGCACTTGAAAACCACAGGTTCCTTCACAAGCCATCCTTGATGTTTTATAAATGTTATAGCTAAGATACCGTTTCTACTCCCTTTAATCCATTTTTTACAGCTGCAGTAGAGATACTGTTTCAACTCAAGCTGCAGACAGTCGTCCTGAAAGAGACCTCAGTTACATCTCCTGGGATGCTTCCAAAACAGCAACTGCTACCTAACTTGAAGCTAATAACCTGCTAGAGGACCCTGTTTCACATTTACAGTGCAATCTCAGCTGCAGAACTAGGGGTTAGGAGCACGACGTAACCTTGCAGGTACAAAAAAGCTTTCAGAAAGGAGCTTGATCCTCTGGCTAAGTTTCACTCTTTGGATTAACGGGGGTGTTTCCCTCCAGAAAAGCGCTTGGGTATGCAGAAAAAGGGGTATTAATGGTATTGGGATTAGAAATGGTGCAAAGAATATTGCAGCAAATAAGCCTTCTCAGGCTTCAGCCTGGAAACCTCAGTAAAATCTGCCCCTTTACTAACCTACAGTGTTTCTTCCAAGGGACTGCTAAAAAACATCCACCATCCTAGAAGTTTTCTGTTACTCTCCTGGCTGATCTCTGATAAGAAACATGCACACCCTTTCTTCAGGATAAAAGTCAAGTATGGAGACTGCCAAGTTCTTGGTAGCTGTACGAGAAGCACAAGAGAGTCCATAATGATCATACTGGAAATTAAATGGGAGGGAGGAATAAAAGCAGAGGCCTGTGTTATTTTTCTTAGGATCCTTAGGATCCTACCCAGGAAACCAGACAGTGTGAATCTCAGCCCAGTACATCATCCAACATGCAAACACTGATTTGGTGCTGTAGAAGGCAAATGCTGCAAAAGGCAAAAGAACTGATTCGCCTGAGCCAGTTCTTCCTGGAGGACTGAGTGCTGAGATCTCGATTTTGGCTTCTATCCCTGCTTAGTGACTCCCTCTGTTTAAGCAAGAAACAAAAGTCACAAAGGAAATATCAAGGGGGGTATTGCTTGTTTCTCCTGTGACAGGTTGTTTTGCTGGTCGAGGGTATTAATTAAGCTCAGACAACAGAGTGGAAGGAATAGGCTTATTTTACTGTTAATAACCCAATAATATAGGAAATAAGCAATAAGAGAAATATAATACGGAAAATAAGCAATAAGAGAAATACAAGGTAATGTATCTAATCGTTACTACATAGGAAAAACCATAGTGATTAAGAGAGATACATCACCAATTGCCCTAATACTTTACCATCACCCAGATCCGCAGTGGCTGAGGAGCCCCGGTTGCAGCGAGGATTTGGAGAGCCCGACCCAGCAATTGGGAGGTCCTACGCAGTGCGTCCGCTCGTAGGTGAGGCGTCCAAAGTCGCTCTAAGAGGGTCTAGCCTTTATAAGGTTGAACAAACATATTTCAAAACTTCAGGTGTGGAACATCTGGTGTTACTCTCCCTATTGGATTCCGCCCAAAGCCTGGCCAGGGCCTAAGGAGGAATCCAGGGGAGTTTCCCTATCTATTCGGGTCCTGCCGAATGTCTGGTTTCACGTGCCTCTAAATAAAGAAAGGTACAAGGCTGAATGACTAGTTTCACATGCCTCTGAATAAAGACAGACTATTCTGCTGGTCAGTGTTACACAATAAGCGTCATAACAAAGCTTTATAGATTAGCATCAAAATATACATATATTCATACTAAAGTAGATCTGTAGTACACTATACAGGGGATTAATACTATGCATGTTAGATATATTGCTGGGTTGTGAGATTCATCTAGAGGACCCCTTTAATTTAGGGCCTACAGTTCAGGCTCCAGCACTTCACAGGTAACCTGAAATCTGGTGGTGGTTAGTAAAGCAAGTTGCTGTAAAACATGCACTTTATTTAAAATAATAACTTTACTGTTACTATTTTTCATTCATTATGATGTTCAGTGGTTTTCCAAAGCAATGAACACAGTGACGAGGTTACTTACTGTCGTGGTTTAACCCGAGCCGGCAACGGAGGCCCACCCAGCCGCTCGCTCACTCCCCGCCGGTGGGGTGGGGGTAGAATTGGAAGGGTAGGAG
>JAVKLA010000005.1:4822975-4841817 GCA_034782735.1 Sagittarius serpentarius | reverse complement strand
CCCTCCCAGCTCCTTGTGCCCCCCCAGCCTCCTCGCTGGTGGGGTGGGGTGAGGAGCAGAAAAGGCCTTGGCTCTGCCTAAGCCCTGCTCAGCAGTAAGGAAAACAACCCTGTATTATCAACTGTGTTTCCAGCACAAACACAAAACATCATAGTCCCATACTAGCTAGTATGAAGAAAATACCCAGCCACTGGCCCAACCAAACCCAGCACACTTAGGTTAGTCCTGTGTTTTTTGAATTCAAGGGGAATCTTTTTCCTGGCTGCTGTTGGCATTAGATCATATCTGTAAATCACACCCGTAGATGGGATCTGATACAAAACAATCTCAGTTGCACTGGAGATGTGTTTTCACATTCTAGTTCCCAAACACTGGACCCATGCCACAAATACCCACCATACAACTTCTTTTAGCACAGAAATATTATACCATAAATATGTATGCATACTGAGCTCACTGTCTCCTTCAGTTTTGGAGGGGAGGCTGTGACTCCAGGGCATTGGGTATATTGCTTTTGCACAGCTTAAGGTCTCTGACATGCAGACATGCAGTCAAAGCTGGCTTTCTAGGCTTTCTCAAATTGTGTCTCCTCACCCCATGTCTGAATTTAGTATCTGGAATGGACAAAAGGATCCTTGAAGCTGTTTACTGGGGAGCCCCAGTGCTCAGCCGGGTGAGCACGGCTTGCAGACTAGGCTGTACTTCTTTGATTCCCGAGCTCTGCACTGTGTGGATGCAAAACTATCTGAAATGCCTGGCAGCTGTCCAGAGAAGCTCTATCCCAGAGGAGTCAGGAATTTTTACTGCATTGCCATCTTTAGCAGGAGAAGAGAAAAATATTTGAAAGAGCAGGACAGCAGCCCCTACAGATGATCATACAAATCCATCTCACACTACAGCCCTGAAATACTTGCCAGAGTTAGTTGCAGATTTCCTTATATTTTAAGTCTTGGATTTCTTTTATGATGTATGATAATTTTTTTTGACAGTACCTGCAAGGATCTTTCTTGCAACGGTTTCCCACGACAAACAGAACCAAGCTTGTGCCCTCATTGGCAAGGCAAGGGTAGAAGGTACCTCTGCAACCACCTTGAACCTTAGTCAATGGTTCAGGCTGTATATGTCAAAAAAAACCAACCCCAGTGTCTGGATGAAAGCTAGGCTGAGTTTACTTCTGAGCGCAGGCCCACAGCAATGAGCAAGACCCGGTGACCTAAAAGTCATCTAAAAGGTGAACCTAATCCAAACTAATCCTTGTCTAATCTAGGCTACTCACCTGGGCTTCCTCCAGTCAACGGGAGGCCTCTTTGGGTAGCAATTCATCACCCTCCTGACCTTAGGGAGGGCCTGGGTGAGTGGCTTAGACAAGATGCCTCATCTGCAGGCTGCATCACGACATTGCTGCTGGAGGAGAGGTAGGTCCCAGAGCCGTCACCTCCAGGCAGTGAGACTGATGAGAAATTGTAGTGTGAGTGGCTTGGGCTTTGCAAAGCCTTGGTGGTTGCAGTCAGGATGATCACTCAGAAAATCTGAAGATTTTCTCTAGGGAGCACAGCCCAATCACAGCACAGCCTGCTTTTTATTAATGACAGCAGCATACCCAAACCTGGGACCTGGACTGAGATCACGGTGACAAAAACCACACCATGGAGAGGAGAAATAAACCCAAAGATTGTTCTTTACCCCAGGGAAAGGATCTTTGTGATGGAGCTGTGCAAACCCCTGTATTTCTCTGACTGTTTTTTTTGGGTGGTTGCTCTTGACTGCAGTGCCTCCTCCAGATCTGCAGCTCTGTTACAGGCATTGTCATGTTCATGCCAGCCTTTTGCACTTGAAGCTGCTGCTCAAGATTTTAAATGGAAGGGGCTCTTTCAGATGCTGGGACTGAATTTCAAACTGTGCTGCAGGGTTTGGCACTTCTACAAGGAAAAGTTTTGGAAAGATGTCACATGCATCACTGAATACTGAAGCAGGGAGAAGGTTTGAGAAATGTGTGAAGAAACTGTGTTTTCTGAGTTAAAGGTGCAGTTTCAGAGGATTTGTGGAATCCCTCACTTGAGACTAGCCATGAAAGAGAACAGGCACTCCAAAAAAAAAGGGCAGTCTCAGAAGAAGCTTATGAAAATACCCTGATTTAAACTTAGAAAAAATGATCAGAATTTGCTAGGCTGCAGGACATAGCCAGGGCAGACCATGAGTTTTGGATGGAAGACAATATGACAGTAGCTTAAGACCAAAAACTGACACCCCTGAGGAGATGAGGAAGCACGGGAAGTGCAAGTCCTGCAGCTAATAGGACAACCTATTGCAAGAATGCACAGAGGTAGGATCCATCTCACCTAACCTTACCCGTGGACAGCCAGCTTAGACTTGGAAGGGGAGAAAGGCGCGCTCTCACCATGCAGTCCGCCTACCCTGGGGCAGACATGGTCTGAACTGCCCTCTGTAAGTGTCCATCTCTCTCCACTGACTCCTGAGGGAGCCTGGACCCCAGCCTTATAGTAGAGACATAATCCTTGTGTAGCTGCATCTGATCAGTTGAATCCTACCCTAATTCTCATTGAGGGAGTTGAAACAACGTAAGCGCATCTGTGGAGGGATGTAGATAACATCTATATAGAGAAAGTTCAACTCGAAGTATAGAAATAGTTAAAGAAAGACCAATTACCCTGTGAAAAGAGTATTATCATCAAGAACATATCATGATAAAAAAGTGTTGGTTCCATTGAAAAATTTGATGACAAAGCAAGCTGAAAAAATGCAATTAAGAAAAGAGAGAGCTCAGGTGGTGGCAGTTATAACAAAGAAGGATGATGGTTATAAGCTCAGCATGTTCACTTAGAATCATAGAATTGCCGAGATTGGAAAAGACCTGTAAGATCATCTAGTCCAATCGTTAACCTCGCACTGACAAGTCCCCCACTAAACCATGTCCCTAAGCGCTACATCTACGTGACTTTTAAAAATATCCAGGGATGGGGCCTCCACCACTGCCCTGGGTAACCCTTTCCAATAACTTGTTGCCCCTAAAGAGTTTGCAGCACGTTCGGTCTGGGTTTTTCTGATGTCCAGGACCTTTAAGTACTCTTCTCTCACTCAGACCCCAGTATCAGTGGGGTGGGATTTGTCTCAGTCAATTTTAGCTGTCCAAAGTTAGACCATTAGTCTAAGTTAGCTGTCTGAGCTGCCTCCAGAGCCCATGGAGGGAAACAGAGCTCTCCAAAGAAGATTCATCTCCTCTTAATACTGCTGTCTGAAATAGCGAGGCGAGTTGCTCTCCGACAGCACAATCTCCCTCCACTGGATCTAGACACCTTACTCCTGAACAGCTACATTTAGCTGAGAAGAAACACAGGCTGTGCCCTGCTTTTTCTTTGGCTAGAAGTCCCAATGTGCCCGCTTCCAGCAGCTGCCTATGTGATTGCATTGCAGAACCCCCAGTGTATTTTGCCAGGTTTGACCCTCTGAAAAACAGGACCTAAACCGCTTTGCAACTTCAGCTTCTGTTGTCGCTCCAGCTGACATATCTGTGCTTCTCATCTGCTTCCTCTTCCTTCAGCAGCTTTTCATTCTCTGCTGCAATGAGGTGCCTAATATTAGATGGGCATGATCTGTCACAGCGTGGGAAATAGCAGTACTTTCAGAGTAAGGGTGGTGGCCTCCTCTCTACGCTTTGGCGGGAGCCTTGGTCATACAGTACCTGGAGCTGTACACGGCTTCCAGGAATAACTGAATTGTCCAAGGCTAGAGGGGATGGGAGAAACCTTGAGGCAGAGGGTGTCTTTCCCTTCATTGTGAAAAAAGGGCAAAACCAAGCCTCCCTCTAACTGAACGGATACGCTTATTTTGCAGTGTGACATGGTGTTTCTAATGCGAATGTCTTTTATTTATTTATTTGCTTGCTCTTTGGACAAGGAAGATGTAGTATTTTCTTCTTAATGTCCTATCTAAGCCACCAGGGACCCTTGCTTGAAGACAACCATGCAATAGGTAAGCGGTTCTGTACCCACACTCGCAGCTCCCCAGCCAGTGCTTCTGGGCTCTGCCAATTGGCGACAAATAGACATTGATTTTCTGATCCAGTGTTTGCTCCCTGGGGAAGCTGAGCAAAGGTTATTCTATTTAGGGACTGATTTGACATATGGCTCTTGGAAGCTGAAAAGTGTCTGTAGGTAAATCAGGGTTTATTGCCAGAGTGGTTCATTCAGGAACATAATTAGACGAGCACGCACATGCAGACCCATGGAAAGATGCCCGTAGGCTTTTTGTAAACTGTGCAGGTAGCGTTCACAAAGAGGTTTTTCCCATAGTGCATTCAGAAGGAAAAACCTCAATATGCTTTTCGTAACGTAACAGAGTAAAAAGTTCTTTTTATAACAAAAAGTGATAGAAAATTCATATTTGTCAGAGCGACTTACAGATCCCCAGTCACTGTACGTGTTTGTGACCAGGTCTGCTCTTAAAAACGGTGTTGCACCAGTGAGAGGGGGGAAGTTTTACAATTGTCTTCCTGTGGTACATGCAGTTGAAAATGAGGCTTTAACTGACCTAAATATTACTCATTGCACAATTTTTTGCAAGGAGATCGGTGCCTAGTGACTTTTGCCATCGGGTCCCACATCTCTGCGGAGATCTTAGCTTTTGGCATAGCCCAAGGCAGGGTCCCAAAACTGAGATTTTTCCTCTCTGCCTGGGAGGAGTAGGTCTGTTATTATATACCACTCAATAAGGATTTATTCTTGAAGTCAATATTTATTCCAGACTCACCCCTAAATGGTGTTTCTACTTTCTTCTACTTCTACTGTTTCTTCTACTTTCACCCTTGCCCTAAGAAAAGGCTGCTGTTGTAGCAGGCGACCTGTTAGCTTAATGCTGACGTAGAACATATGCTCTTGTCCTCCCGCCTCTTCACTTCTGGATGTTACAACTAAAACACAAACCCCTGAATACTCAGGGATTGCCAAAGGCCAGAAGACATCTGCTTGCCATCACGGATGTTTGCAAGTTAACACAGGGGAGAAATAATACTGGCCAGTGAGATTCAGAACTGACTCAAGTTCCTGAAATTAGACATAAGTTGTGCTTTGATGAAGAATTAAACAGGGGTGAAAAAAATGGAACATAGGAAACAGTAAGATGAGGAACTTGTTCATCAGGATGCAACTGAAATACCATTGGCTTTTCTTCTCCTGACCCACCCCTTTTGGCAATCTTGGACTTGCAGGTACATGACAAAGGATTGCAGCATTGGGATGGTGGGCTTGGGTCCACCCCAAGACAAAAGCTCACCATACAGGCACGGCAAGGGCACTGGGGGACTCTTGCTAAGAGTTAGCCAGGAGAAGTAGGGCTTTTAGCTTAAGCTTGTTGTCCAGATTGCTCTTCCAGGCAAAGACATATATACCTCCCGCATGTAATTCCTCCCATAGGGGACGAATAGCTAGAAGTGCTTGGGATCGGTCTCTGGAGGTGCCTGTTTAACCATAATGGCCATCTGGGCAGCCTAGATCAGGCAATTATAAACTAGTGAAAGGCTGCAGCGGTGAATTTAGGATGCAAGCTTGTGCGCGAAATGGTCCTAAATAACCAGGGAGTCATTATATCTCGGAGTGTCATTTCAGAAGACAACCATTGCCAAATATATCTCCACCATCCAGCCAAGAGTGAAGATACATAAGCTAGCTTGGTTACAGGGACCAGTCCTGCTCTAGCAGGAAGAAATGCCTGTGTGGGCTCATTTTACTCAAACAGGGAACGTATTACAGCAGCTATATTTTTTCTGGATAGGTGTGCCTGCAGCGGGCTGCAGCATGGATGCGAGCGTCAGCTGGGAACCTGTGCCAAACCCAGGAGGTGAAATGGAGAGTGGTGGCTGAGGGACGTAGTGCACGAAAGAGGGAGATGTGGCAGCAGAGCCGAGTCCCACAGGGAGGTCTGAGAGGCACAAGTGTCACCTTGCCTGCGGAAGTCAGCATGGCCACCTTCAAGAGAGGTGCAAAGTGAGTTTGTCTCTCCAACAAGCTGGTATTTTCTCTCTCTGTGAATACAGAGCATGCAGTTCACTTGCTGTGTGTATACTGAACTCCACAAGAAAACATCCTGCTTTTTCAGCAGGATCCTATCGGCCAAGGCAAAAATCATTCAAAAAATCATTTATTTCTTCAGAAAGTGTGGGAGTGCTTGCCCCTGCTGCTGTCAGTTCCCATCCATCCCTTTTATTGGGCAGTATCAACGCACACTCTTCCAGCAAGGACTGCTCAACAGCACACAATAAAATTGATTCATTACTCATTTTCTTCTTATTATCTTTCAATTGCTCCAGCTCTTGATACCACTTAAAGTGGACATTAGCTCTTCATAACCAGTGTGTGTGCCACTAATGCAATAACACTCCTAGGAGAGAATGCTTTTACTCCAAGCTTTCGTTACATATATTTTCATTTAGTCTCATTACAGCACGTGTATTTCTCATGAACTTCTTATAATGCCTTTATACAAGTTTGTTTTATCTGGAGGTAGACCACCATAGTAAGGAATGAGAATACAAATGCATTTCTTGGAAAAGCTGACCCAGGTGCTCTGTGGGTGTAAATGAGAAGCATTTAGTGATGGGAAGTGGTTTTATTCAGAGGAGCTGGCTCTTGAGCTCTCTGTAAAGGAAAAGGCTGAAATCACTGAGTGAAACTCAGCTTTTGTGCTCCACTTTGACATCAAAGCAAAACTGTTTAACCTCTAGGGGAAGCAAGACTTTCTGTTTATAATCAGCCTTGAAAAATGGAGATACAAGTGGATAGCTTTGGTTTCGAATAGGAAGGATGATGATTTGAACTTCTGTATGCATTGGGAAAGATTACAGCAACAATGAATTTAAGGTAGTTTTGCAGACTCTGGTTTGTCTTCTGGAAGGAAAACTCCTCCCAGTTATGGCACTCATTTAGGGTTTAATTCCAAGAGGTTCAAAGCAGTGTAGATCCAGTGCAGCAAAACTCATAAGCACATGCATAATTTTGTCAGATGAGTAGTGACCCTGTGGGGAATCTCTGCTCCCTACTGGAGTCTGTGGGACCAGGATTTCTTCTTGGCTTTGGGTTGGATTTGGGACTTTTTTCACATAGAGCTCCAGACCAAGGGGCCTCACAGACTGCGTTGGTCCCAGGAGCCAGTTCTCCTTGCACTGAGACAAGGCGTGACCAGTGTGAATACTGAAACGTGGGAGTTAGAAAGTCTCAAGTATGGATAAAACGTTTGCTATTTCCCCTTGAGTAATACAAGTTTCCCATCCAGGTCCCTACAGTGATTTTCTCCGCTAATTACAAAGGGGATTAATACTTCAGATGTAGATATCTAAATATATCCTGGTTCAGACAGATGAATACAACCTCAAACATTTCATGGGCTCAGATTTCTTTTTAATTAAAGGAGCCCTTTATTTCATAGTAACTTTGAAAGTCTTATTTATCACTACATTCTTTAGGAGTCTAAGAAAATAATTTCCTGCTACCGTTTTTACTCAGTCTTTGGATCTCCTATCTCTTGTCACCTGTAACAAAGTGCTGTAGGAAGGAGGGCTGCTGTATTGCTTTCATGTTCACCACCAGCTCTGATATGGATAGTTGTTATAAAGCTTCATACATAATACATGCCATGTCTTAAAGCAGACACAAATCATTTTATTAGAATAGAAGAATATAGGCAAAGTCAGACCAGAGACCCCAGCTACTTCAGTTCCCTGATTTTCCACAGTGCTCATAATAAATTATGAAAACTTCCCCAAATTACTGACATTTCCCCAAAACAGAATCCCATTTCCTGCTTCTGAGGTGCAGTCTTGGGTACCCCAGAAGCTCTCAAAGGTTTTACTGAAGTACGTAAGGAGCAAGATTAATCTGAAGAATCAACTTTATGTGTCTTCATATAACCTAGCTCCCATTATACTTGGTAGATATCTGGTCAATGCAGCCAGTCAAGTCTAGAAAACAATTCAGCTCATCCCTAAGTTTGGTACCTGCACTTGCTCAGCTCTGTTGTTCTCCACAATCCCGCTGACCAACTGGCTACTGGATCTCCACTGACTTTGAGCTTGGACACCTGGGGTAGGTTTGATTGACCTGAACTGGAAGACTTTCTAACAGATATGGCAGAAGATATGTCAGATATCCAACCCAGAGCAGTAGTTGGAGACCAGGTAGGACACCCTGAGACAAATCGCAGGGCACTGGACATCTCCATTTAGGCATTTGAATCCATCTCCTGACCCACATGGAGATGCCTATATTGGTGACACCTAGATTTAGAGGTGCTAATCTGGAACTGCATCCCAGGAACCTCATCAGACTGGTTGTCCAGAGTCTGTAGCCAGTCAGTGGATGTAGATAGGCAATGCAGAACAACCTGCCCGCAGTCAGTATCACCCCCCTCCCTCCCTGCCTGCTCTGTCAGAAGGATTTTCCAGGCCAGTTGGGGCTGGTCGTGCTAAGAGAAAAAACCTTTTCCCCTCATTATAAGTATGTGAAGCTTGTTTGCTGCTTATCACAGAATTATGCTTGGAGAAACCTTGTTAAAAGGTTTCGTTGCAAACACTGGCAGGGTTTGTAGATACACTTCTTGTAAAGTCAAATGGGAGACAGAAGCACTGGCCTTGAAGCCTGCTTTGTACTGATGGAGGGAGGTGCAACCCACCCAAATCAACCTTTCAAGCACATCCATTGACACATCCTAATTATGCAACAGTGACACTACACTTGCCAGTTTAAGAAGGCATTGTCACATAAGCTTTCATCCCTGACATTTCTAACTTCTTGCTTTTCAAACAGAATATTTGCCCTGGCCCTGTCGTGTTGGCATCTCTTCCGAAGTCTCCCTTTGCCACGGCTTGTGCTTTGCATTCTTTGTTTATGCTAATGTAATGAGCTGCCTTTTGTGGATCCTGGATAAATAGGATATTTCATAGACAGTAACGTAATCAATTAATACTAGACTGTAAGCATGATTTATTTACCTAAACACTACTTATTTACCTAAACTCAACGCTTTTCAGCAAGCAGTTCCTCTTGACAGGACTGAGTAACATCCTTTTGTTTGTAAGAAGGCAAATTAGAGGACATTGAGATGAGCACTGAGAAGATTTGTCAGGGTAAAACCTTCTCTCATTTTGCAATATGAAATTGTAGATGTGAACAAGAAAATGGAAGTTGTTTGCATTGAGCAAAGAAAAAATTTGATTCCCCCTGTGTAAAGGGACATGTTCCTTTAGACAAAAACTTTTCAGAGTACTAAAACCTATTATTTTCTCAAAACACCATACCGCGAGCATTTCACATTATACCTCGCATTCATAACACGAGGTGTTCAAAATACGGGGAGGGAGGGAGGAAGGGAGGAGAAATTTTTCATGTTAAAACCTCTTATCTGTTGGTATCACACCTTCCCTGGTGAAGACCCCGAAAGACCCGCCTCGTGCTGGTGAAATCTCCACTACATCTAACCTGCTTGTGTCATTTGCTGTTAGAGGAGATCTCCAGCCTCCAGGCCAAGCCACGACCATCCAGCCCATGGCTGGCCTCTTCCCAAGGCCACTGGCCATGGTCACCTTGCATTAGCACTTGGCCATGGTCTCCTCCAGGATTCATGTGGCATCTCTCTGGCCCTAAGATAAGAGTTAATTTTCAGTGCAAAATGCCTGAAGATGCAGCCCACCAGAGTGACACTCTTTTGGTTCATCCCTCTCATGGGATCCTGGAGACTGTCCCAAGGGTACTTGAGGTTGAGTCTTGATGGAATAAAGTTGGAGAATCATGTAGGACAAAGGGAGGTCAATTTATCATGGGTCATACTGCCTACAAAGGAAAATCCTTCAAGCAATCCTTGAAAGCACCCAGGTCTCATCTCACAGGCAACTGGTTAATTCCATCCGAAAGAAAATGTGAGAGAGAATTAATATTTATGGTGCGTAGCTGGTCAGTATTTACAGTGTAAGAACGGCAGGAAGAAGCCGCAAAAGTAGTTTTTTTCGCAGTACAGCTAAGCCCACGGAAAAGTAGGGCTGGCATGAATGTCAGAAGCTGCTCCTGCTCTGCTCCTTGGCTTCAAGGCAGGATTTAGGAGATGGCCAGACGTGCACATTGGCCAACTGGAAAACAGCTGGACAAACAGCACTGTCCAGAGATGCCACTGTCATTCCTGCCCTCCAGCCATGGGTATAGGTAGTCGCAATATGGTTGAACTGCACAAAACCTATGTCTTATTAAATGTCACCAGGTCTTGCTGACCATGTCCCGTGCCGTGCTTTAGGCTATCAGGTCAGTGCCACCGTATAAATCGGAGTGGTCGACTCGGTCGGCACAGCTGGGTGACTGCAGGCGTCTTCTGCTGGCACTGCGGGCTCTGGGTGAGGACGTCTGCTCACAGCCAAAAATCCAGCTTTTTTTCCCCTGATCCTTCCAGCGTGTATGTGTGGGTTATGGGAGAGCGCAGCCCTTAGTGTGCCCGCTGGGGTCCAGCAAAACCCAAGTCACTTTTCACTGGGGGGGTACACAGGAGAGAGTCCTCCGTTTTGGGGCTGAAGTCGTATCTCATCCCCTTTACAGGTATTTTTGGCAGCTAGGATGGGTGCTGTGGATTTTCACCCTCTCTGGCTGCCTGACTCTACATGCGGCAGCAGCTACAATTTTTTTTTCAAGCTTGACTTTTTGGGGTTTGGCGGCAACTTTGTGACAGACGTAGGAGCCGAGTCGCTCTGCACGATTTCAGAGTGAGTGCGAATTTCAAATAGCCCAGATGCTGCTATCGGACCAAATCTTACCAAGGCTTTGTACAAGCCTGGGGGTGCTTGAACGTAACCAGCCGTGTCCTGGGCAGGCTTACTGAGAGTCCAGAAGTGGAAAAAAGGGTGTCATTGTCATAATAAAAGTAAGGACTTTGAAGAACTGCCTCAAGCAAAGATGCTTGCCTAGAAGGTGAGATCCTGGGGTCATGTCCACGGCTGGTTACGGCTTTTTGGGTTTCTGAAAAATGGTCTTACATTTCTGAAAGCTATTGTTTACAAAAGAAAACCAAAAATAGGATTTGAATTCTTAAATACCTCTATGGACCTAGCTTTTAATTTGCCTAGATCTCAGTCTCCAACCTGTATAGTGCTTCCTTTCTAAAGGCAAGATTTTGGGGGAAGCGAGGATCATTCCTTCCTCTGGGTCCTCCGGACCCAAACAGCACTGGAGCAGAATCAGGCTGTTGCTGCAAGTATCTTTTCCTCCATTTGTCACTGAAACTAAATCCATGTGGTTTGATTCCCCAACGGTTCCTAGAGAGCTCCAGGGCACGATGAAGGGGAAGTCCCAAACTGCTAACTGTGTGTAGAGATCCGCAGAGGATGCCACCCATTCTGCTGTGTGTCCTCTAGCTTCAAATGAGAACAGGAAACCGTCTCATTTAACAGGGATGTACTTAATTTCCCCTTGAAAAAAATTCCATCTATAGGGGCTGAAAGCTGATGTGGGTCATCATAACTGCTACCTTCCTCATCCTCACTGACCTCCCCAGCCCTGCACACCTCAGTGAGCTGCCCAGCAGCAAGCCTTCGCCACGACTGAGGAAGAGGAAAAGCCGGAGAGCAGAAATCACCGTGCTGCAGCTGAGGATTATCTGTGCATGCAAGTTGGCCAGGAATATTAGTTTTTAAAATCTTTCTTTTCAAGAAACTGTATTTTTAAGGCTTGAGGGTTATCAGAGGTGCAGGTAAGGCCTATGAGCACATGATGCTTTTAAAAAGGATGTGTCTTTAGGAATATTTCAGAAATTTTGCATTATCTCGGGAGGGAGTGGATCCCGCATAGCTGCATGTCTGGAGAGTGGGGAAGAGGGATGTAACAGGAGAGGGGCCAAAGGATTTGCGTTGGAGTAAAAGGCTCACTGGGTTGGCAAGACTCAGTTTATAAGGTACAGGATACTGGCATTTTTCAGCAGCGAATTCTTCAAGCAGTTTGTAAAGCCGGGGCACTACTCCTCTCTCCCTTTGAGAGGTGGGGAAACTGAGGCACAGAAGCTGTCACTTGTCAGAGGTCAGCCAGTCTAGAACAAAACCACGGTCACCTGTAGGCAGGACATGAACTACCAAGGAGGCATGGTCTGAAACAAAGTCAGAAAACCCACTGCATGAAAAAAAGCTCTGTTTCCTTCTCTAATTTATTAACCCACGGCCACGTCTGGTTCAACAGGGTCCTAGTAAGGAAAGTATTTATACACCTTCCCTGATCCCTGGACTGAGATACTTAGTCCCAAGCTCATTATGACCTTAAATATGTTACCTATTACCTTTAATGGCATATTGTAGACTCCTCCACTCATATGCATTCTTATTAAATGTGCTTAGCAACCTGGCAGTGAAGAAATAGAAGTGTCAGCTTCTTCAAATTAAAATAAAAAATCAATTATGCTCTTAGGGGCAGATGGAGATTAAGCTGAATACAATGTACATTTACACTGTTGTGGAAGCCAGGGCCTTTATGTGCAATTAGTGACATTTCATTCTTAATCTTCCTCCTTAATACAGAAGGAGCCATTAAAAGAGTAAAAGCCATCCGCAAGCCCATTTCACAGTCAGCTTCAGCGAGATGCTTCCAAATCCATCATTTTCATCTTTGTTTTGTAAATAAAAAAAAATTTACTTTTATGCCCCTTTAATTCTTCATTGTTATGTTGGGTGGGGTGGTGAACGGAGGCTGGAAGGAGGGAGGAGAAGGTCGAGTGTATTATTGCAAGAGTAGTTTTTGTTGCAAGGGGAGATGTTTGCCAGAGAAAGCTGAGCCCAAAGCATGTCGTGGATCTGCTTTTGGGCTGATGTGGGAACGTGCCAGGGCATTTCTGCCCACAACTGACCAGCTCATAAATCTGATTCGGTACCAAAACCGCTTTCAAGTCCGCTGTGCAAGCAGGGCCCATGAAGAGCCAGAACAACTCAGTATTTTGCATACTATGATACAGAATTCAATCAACGTGCAGCAGCTGCTCTGATCCCCCCTTGGAGTGCTGCAGCAATGACGAGAGATGCAGATGTGAGGCACAATTTACATTTTTTAGCAAGACGTGAGCTCCTGGTCAGCCCTGTCAGTCAGAGGTTTTGGTCTTGTTCTGCCATTACGGAGACTCCTGTATTAAAGGGAAATGGAGAAATGACTTGTTTAGCATCACAGAGAAACACCCCTGTTAAGTGAAAGCTATAACCACTGTGCCGTGCTGCCCCGCATCCGAGATCTACATCCATTTCCATTACTGCAGCCTTTCCCGGGGACTGCACATCTGCGTGTGAGAGCTCGGCTCCTCCTGCCTCAGTTTCCCCAGCCTCCCTTCCCAACACTGGCTCATAGAGGCTAAACACACCAGGAGGTGTTTCCCTGCTGAGGAAAAGCCTGTAAATACTCAGAATAAATAAGGAAGCTGTTAATAAATGGTAGAAATGAGCAAGTTCTTGATATGGGAGTGGATCTCTTCCATAGCGCAGGCATGATCAATAAGACTCACAGCTATAAGCCTCAGTATTGAACCTCAGTGCTGTGATTTATTGGATATAACATGTGCTTCCTTTTCATTTACTGCTAAGGTGGAAAAGCTATTGTTTGGCACTGAGACCACGCTTTCTAGGCATTCTTGAGCTGCAAACATGAGGCACTGGCTCAGATTTTCCAGTTAATGTTAAAGCCACTCATTGCCCCTCTGCTGAGTAGTCACAAGTCATACGCAGCAATTTCTAATCAACAGGCAATAAAAATAAATAAAATTTGGTCTGTAAGCTGCAGTTAAGACTGCTTTGGGCTGTGGAATTGAAGTGTGGATCTCCACGTGCTGTGTGCATCCTGAGCAGGGGTCTGCAGGGCACCTCAGGGGCGCCTGGCCCTGAGACCTCCCATTTGAGAGGTGACGGTCCCTTTGCCAGGGTGTCCCTTGAGCTGCTGCAGGAGAAGGGGTACAGCAAGGGACTGGCTTTTTACCCCTGCATCCACTGCACGCAGGGCTGGTGCTGTCAAGGACGAGGTGCAAAGCCGTGTGAGACTATAACCCGGTGAACATTTTACGAATCCCAAGCCACTAATCTCATTGCTGTTCACAGCATTTAAGAAGCAGGACTTATACCGTGAAGCGTAACGAGGGAGTTTAAATTTTAGATTACCTTCACTTATGCTAAACTTTTCTTTAGATCACGCCTTAAACACCTGCCTTCAAAGCACACAGCACTCAATGGTAAATGGGACAAAAAAAGGTATCTGCAAAATACAGCTTAAATGTGATATCCCTCTCCAGGAGATGGCACTGTGAAACTAGGCTTTCAGCATCCTAATGCCAGCTTCCAGGGACCGACTTCTCTCTGAATTAGGGCTGACAAATAGAAAGAAGACAAAGGTGTAAGTAAGTGATAGCCCTGGCCCCGAGACACAATGCCAGCCTCAGATGGCGTGAAATAAGGGCCTTATGGTGTCTTTTCCTCTTGCAAAGACTGAGTATAAGGTGGATTCAATACCGTAAGACTTAGAAGCTGAAGGCCACGGTTCCTTGCATGGAGGGGAGAAAATGCAGAGTAGCTGCACTATGAGCCCGGGAGCAGTCCTGCAGAGAGGAGATGTCTATGGCGGAGGAACAAGTTATAGGAGCTGCCCTTGGCGATGGAGATGGCCCCAGATGATGTCCTGTCGGTCTTCTCTCTGACTCCAAGCTCCTGTTAGACAGTCCCCCTGCTTCAGCTCACTCAGGTTGGATACCTCTAACCATCCCCAAATAATTCACCAGTGCCAGCTGTACAGCCTTGCCCCTTTTTGCAGTGCAGTGCGACTTCATGGCAGCATCCCAAAGCAGGCAGGTATCTCCTCAAAGTGGAGCTTCTTTGGGTATAAACCTGGCTGCTACCAAATAACTTCTGCCCAGTTTGATAGTGTTTATCACAGATGAACCTCCAGAGCCTGAGTTTTGCCATTTTAGCTGCAGAAAAGTTGGCTCAGATCCTACCATTTGCACTACCTGCAAGGCTAATGCCATTTACTTATGTTTATGAACAGGTCTAGACACTGTGTGCAAATCCCAGACCTTATCTCAGCCCTGTGTTAAGCTTGTGGAGTACTCTGAGTCCTTCAGGCACCTGGCTAAATTGGGGCCAGAAAGGGGTACCCAAATGCACACCCATCTACAAATCCTATGATGTCCCCCAGGGCATGTGTCTTCCTGAGCCAGGAGAATAGAGAGAAATTGGGAGCGTTAATGCCCAGTTACACATTCGTGTGTGTGTGTACATGCTTGTGTCTCTTTGTGTAGGTGATCTTTTTACAACCCCACCTCTCCTCCAAAAAGACTACAGCCTGGAAAATGGGAGAGGTTCCGTGTGTTGATAGTCTATGCTGGAGATCAGAAGCTGCGGATATCTGATCTAAAGTAATGGGTCTGGCTGAACTTCACTAAGTTGGACGTTTCTCCTGTTCACCTATGGAAAACTTGGGGTGTGAACCACCTTTGGGGGTGATCATTGGAGGCAAGGGCAGATGGATGATCATTGCAACTGGGGTACTTGGTGCTCAGGTAAATACCATTTTTTATCAGTGCTACTTGCATGGGAAGTTTTTTTGTTAGAAACAATAAGAACAAAAGAATTTCAGATATGAAACTTCGATTCCCAGCTTGAAATACAAGTTTGGGTGTCACGTAGCTGCCAACAGATGTGGCATTAAACAGCACCGATAGCAGGGCAATTAATGTGGCCAAGTTGCTTTTGGTCAGGTGAAGATACATCCCTGGGAACACAGTGTCACTGGGACTAAAACTGGAGCTAACCTCTGTGGTTTTTTTCACCAGGGATTAAATCCATTTTATATCTTGGCATACTACACAGGGACAATTCAGTATTTCTCAAAGCGCTTTCTTTTTCCCAGTGATGCTCTAAAAGGTCGTATTAAAACAGAATCTCTCAGCTATTACTGCAGTTCATGTCCATGAAACCAATTTGTATTCTCAGCTATGAGCAAGAGCCAAAGACTTTGCTGCCAACAGGAGCCGTTACAGTCATCTTCAGATCAGACCTGATATAAATCTGCACCTTTTCATTTATATCGGAAAGTCTTATCATAGCAGCCACTCAGAAAAAATTCTGAAGGGATTTTCTTCCTCAGCCTTGCATACTTTCATTTTTTTTATTTTAATCCACCTCTTTGGACACCTTCCACAGAGCTAATTTAGATCACAAACTCTTTGGACAGGGATAACGCTTTCTTCTACATCTCCATGTGCAGGGCCAAAGGCACTGAAGTCAGTGCTTCAGAAATAGTCTCTAAATAAAAATAGAAGAGGGCAGGGCAGAGAAAACCAACGCCAAGAGGGAAGAAGCAGCTCCAGAGAGGTTGGTGGAACCAAAGCTCCTGCACTTAAGTGTGAATGGAAATAAAGCACAAAGGCATCCAGTGTTAATGGAAAGGAGATGGAGAAACATCTGAAACGCTGTGAGAGCCGCTGTGGCTGTGTCCCTACGCTGGGTGACGGTAGCGTCACCCACCACCAGCTTTAGATCCAAATATGCTGCAGCAAGAGGAATCTCACTGGAACCTAATTTAGAGCAGGTTAAAAGGAGCGAGAACACAGACATAGTGTTTGCAGAGCATCTTCCTTTCAAAAGTATGTTGAAAATCTGAAATGTCACCATGCTGGAAATGTCAACCACTTCCACGATCATCTGGAGAAATGGGACTTTAACGCTTTCCTGGCATCTGTTGAGTTTTTGGTCTTATTTTGAAGCTCTGACAGTGTTCCCTTGCTGTTTTGAAATCCCATCCAACCCAAAGCCTGAAAAATACGAACTGCGTGATTTGTAAGTTTTACGGGAACTCTGCTGGAACAGGAGGGGCTGAACCCATCTCCATGACTTTTCAGAGATGGACTGTGAATGGCGAGAACGTGGGTTATGGTGAACAAGTACACTGTCTGCAATATCTGCTCTTTTCTCCAGTCTTCAGTATCTTCTCCAAGAACGTACCCCAGAAAATAATTCACACCTTTCTTCATCTCTATTGCACTCCTCACTCGCCTTCTTGCACAAAACCCCCGTGGTGTGCGAATGTGCCTATGAGAGGCTGGTGGAAAAGAAAGGGTAAGGGGAGAGTGGAAAAGAGAGGGGATGGGGAGGTTCGGTGATGAATCCCCAGCAAGAACCAGTGGGACAGAGGAGAGCTGGGGCCACACGTGGGAAATCAGTGTCCCCGCTCTGCCGTGTCCGGCGGTGTGAGACCACCCCCCCCCCTTCAGCACCCCCCTGCTCCTGCAAGAAGGGGTGCTCACAAGGTCACCTGGAAATGTCAAACCTCTCTGACCGGAGAAAAGCAAGTGGAGACAGGGATTGTGTCTGAGCCCGTGGGCTGAGATGTAAATTTGACCGCCCGGGCGCGGGGACAGACACAGCAGCGTTTGGGGTGAATTTCAGGGTGGAAAGGACAAAGCCCAGGACTGGTTGCTGCCCCGCAGCAACGATGTCCCTTCCCTCTGCTCTTCTCCAGACCTGCTGAATATGTGCGCGCTGCGCCAGCCTCCATCCCGGAGGAAGCTCCAAAAGCATCCCCTTGCATCCTCAGCCCTATCAGGGATGCGGCCCCTGCCTGCCTGCAAGGAGAAGGGATTTGGGGCTCCAAAAATCCCCAGCAAGAAGCATTATGCAGCTCCTGGGCAGGGATGCAAGAGAGGGAGTGATATCCCTGCAAAATACACCCACAGCCCCGCTACTGGGCAGACCCAGGTAGGGAAAGCTCCGAAGTCGGCCGGACACCGCTGGTCAGAGCATCCCAAATAAGCCCGGCTGCAGAGGGGCCTTTTATCCCCATCCCACCCCTGGGGATTTTTCTGGCATCCCTGGGAGCAGGAACAGGCAGAGTGGGGGGCATGGGCAATGGTGTCTGGCCAGACTTTCCAGCCCTGCATGGGGGCTGATTTTCTCAAAAGGGAAAAGAAAAAAAAAAAAAAATCAGAAAAAATCCCACAGTATGGCTGTACGTGCAAACACCACCCCCCCCAACACAGCCGCACATGCCGACGTTTTCAGCGCAATTCTGTCGTGAATCCCCTGCAACAGCTTAATAAAGAAATAACAGAAAAAAAAAGAACCCAACGTGGGAAGGACAGAAAGTTGTGCCTGTGCCTGCGCGCCGGGAGGGGCGGAGGGGGTGCGCACCAGTTGATTTCGCATCTTGCCTTGTGCCTTCGCCTGCTTTTTTATTTTTTTTATTTATTTTCTGCAGGAGGGAATAAACAGGTAATGCAGGAGCCTGGCGAAGCGGAGGGGACGGGAGGGCTGGAGGGGACGCGGTGCATTTTTGCTTTCCCTTCTTTCCCCCTCTCCCTCCCTGGAAGTTTCTTTGCGACACGAAATAAGGGGAGAAACCGAAATAAAAGGTTGGGGAGAGCGGTGGGGAGGGGAAGATGGGAGGCAGAGCTCCCACTTTGCTGGCGGTATCAAAACGCTTTATGGTATTTTATCGCATTTAACGGGCGGGCAGCGAGACCGTGTTACCGCTGCGCGTTGCCCCGCACCGCGGAGCGCGGCGGAACCGCGGCATCAATTTCACGAGTGAATTTTCAGTCCTTCCCCCTCGGTTATCGAGCCCATTTCCCCGGCGGAGGCAGGGCTCGGGGCGCGGAGGTACCGCGGGCGCGCAGCGCGGCGGAGCCGGGGCGGCGGCGGTTGGGCTGTGTATGGGAATTTTTTTTTTTTTTTTTTGGAAACTGCTGAAAAAGGTCACTGAAGGAGTCGGCTGCTAAATTAAAAAAAAAAAAAAGAAAAAAAAAAAAGCCCTAAAAAAGAGCGGCAGGCATGCGCACTGCGCGGAGGC
>JAVKLA010000005.1:4804056-4814078 GCA_034782735.1 Sagittarius serpentarius | reverse complement strand
TTCGTTATATTCTCCCTCTCCTGTTTAATTAAGGAGGGGGAGTGAGAGAGCGGCTTTGGTGGGTACCTGGCGTTCAGGTTGCAATTTGCAGCGTGCTTTACTGGGAAGACTGATCTCAGCGTTTACTGTGGCTGGGATCCCCTGGAACACGGGTATCTCTAGGCTAGCAGGCAATGGAGGCAACCAGAAGGGCTTCAGGAGCACAGTGTTGGGTCAGAGTCCCAAAGGAGAAAGGAGATGGCGTGGAGAAGAGTGCTTGAGGGTGGGCAGGATATCAGCTTGGCATTTTTTGCCCTGGCTCTTGCGTGATGCCTGGTCTTGTATAGTGTCCCGTGGGTGAGAAGATGCCTTGGTGGGTCCCCTGAGGAGGGAGAGAGCAGGATTCAGGATCAGTCTTGTGGCACCCAACTCGCACGCATCCTAGATCTTAGTCCCACAGGGCTGAGTCCCCCTTCACCCTGCTCCGCATGCAGGGGCAGTACCATATGGCATCTGAGCATGTCACTTCTTCCGTTTGTTTGCTGGCAAATTTGGATATCTAAACTCTTAGCAGGTGCTGTGCAAGCACAGGCACCCTTGGGGGTTGTTCATCTCATCTGAATTTTGGGTGTCCGACTTGGACCACGCAAATTGTCCTTTGGAGATGCTTTCTCTCGGTTAGCGGCAAGTGATTGACCAGGTGAGGCAAATCCCACCTGAGGTGGGTAGGATTGGTGGGCATCATTTCTTGTAGTGCTGTTTCATGGGGATTTGCTGTGCTGGAAAACCCCAAGGTGAAGTCAACAATGGAGTCAGGACCTGGTCCGATATCACCTGTGTCCTGCCTAGGCGTTTGCTCCATCTGCTCGGGCCTGGGTGCCCCCATTTTACCTGACGTAACACCGCTTGGCCAGATCGGGGACATTAGCAGGGACGTAAAAAAAATGAGGTGGTCTGGAAGTAGGACGGAAGAGGAGACGACTGGAGTGACCATCTCAGCTCCGGGGTGGGGTTGAGGCAGGGCAGGTCTCAGCACGGTCCTGTCCTGCTTCCTGAGAGCCTCAGCACCAATTGCTGCAGTTTCCTGATTGTTCAGGCAGGTGGATCTGGTCTCAGTTGTTCAGAGTGGTTTCCTTGATCGCTTTGCAGTGGCTTTTTCACTCATAGTCCTGCAAAAGGCTTGAAGATGGTAAAGGCTACATGAAATTGCACGTGGTAGCACCTGGCTGTGAGGGGACTGGGGGAAATCAGCGGGTGCATTTGCCAGGAGAGTCTGCTGGGGCCACCCCATGTTCCGCTTCCTTCCCATTTGGCTGGAAAAAGAAAGGCGGATTCCTTATACGCCGACATACCCAGGGTCAGGCTCTGGAAGTGTAGCGAGCCCTGGAGCTGCCCACGGACCCACCCTCCCACTGACCACGTCCCTGGTGGGGGCTCTTCACCAAGGACGTGGGGTCTTGCTGGAAGCCCTTACTGCAGCCCTGCTGTATTCATCAAGTGACTTCTTCCTGAGAGGTGGGACCATCTCAAGTCAACGAATGTTACTGAATTTTGGCGGCAGCGGCCAGATTGTTGGGCAAGCGGTGGGATTTCTACTTCTCCACCATTCAGGACTCAGCAGTGCATCGGCGCAAGTGATGCAGTATCCAGGTAGGAGGTTTCAAGGATGTAGGATCTTTTTTGCATCCTCTGTTCCAGTAACCTGCCTTTTCTTACGTCAATCCTAATTAACCAAGCATACATTGGAGGGAGAAAGTAAGTTTTTCAGGAATAACTCTAAGGGAGAGCCCTAGGGTGCTGGATTGGGGGGGGGGGGGGGGTCGGGGCACCTCTCCCTGCAGGGGCTTACTCCAAAGGAAGGAAAACCAGGGTGGAGTTGACAGGAGATGAGAAATGTAAGATGGTGCGAGGAAGCCAACGCCGGCGCTTATACAAAGAGCCGATATTGATACAGATGACAAGGCAGCGTGTTTGAGATAATGGTGTGGCTGAGACTGACAGCCGTGGGAGGAAGGAAATAGAAGAGATTCCTTTTTGTACTGGCTGGCTTTTTCTGCTGTGAATTAAGAGTCTGGATCTGAATTAAATACCAAGGGAATGGGAGCTGCATGGGAGAAGAATCAGATCGGTTTGAACCATTGCAGAAACAATGAACAAGGGATCTGAAACCAGGGAATTTCCCCCCTCCCTGCTCTTTCAAATGCATTTCATAGTATTTTCCTTTCTGTTCCTGCCTAGTGTAGTGTCACCTTGAGCCTCTCATGCTGTTGTTTCCCATCCCCTGGTTTACAGGCTGGCTGTGTGGCATGTGGTCCTTAATTTGGTTTCCAGTGGACACACGTTTCTTCAGACTGACAGAGAAATTGGAGTACAGCGGTGTGTGCTGCTTGTTTAATGTTGATGATTGCAGGCCAGTCAGCGTGCTGCTGTTAACAGTATGGCTGGGGACTCTGTTTGAAGTGTTAATTAGCAGCAATTAATAAGAAGTGAAAAATTAATACCCTATGTCAGCTTTCTTTGCCAGTTGGTTATATCAACACCAAGGCTCAGAGCTATCTTGAAGCTTCTGTTTACATAAGAGTTTGGTCTTGTTGTCACATAGTATTGGGAAAATACTTAAATGCTCTCCTACCATAAATGGTAAACTAGTTATTCCCAAAATGAGAAGGTAAGCTGTAGCCCCTGACAGATCCAGTGTTCTTGGGATGTGGATGCTTTCAACGTGACATTTCAGAAATACTAAGTTGTCCGTAGCTTAAGCAAAAAATACATTAAGATAGAGTTAAACAAACAAAAATTTGATGGCATTGCTGAATATGGCTAAGAGATTCTGCATTGCCTCTTTTTAATCGAAGTGGGCTGCAGCCCAGCCCCAGCCCCGGCCACCAAGGATGGATCCCAGCCGTGCTGCAGGCACTTCGTGCAGGTTCCCCCATCCATTTTCTATTTCTGATGGGAAGTTCCCTGACCCAGGGGAAGGGGCCTTTCTTATGGGTCTGGTGGCAGATTTGGGGCTTGACTGCATAAGAAACAGCAAATACTGTCGTCATCTGATTGGATACCTTCAGCTTTTTATCAGCTGATAACTTTGTCTTATCAGCATCGTAGGAGTGTCACAAGATGTAACTACACTACCGAGAGCCTTATCTTTCTTCTTGGTATTTATATTGTTACCCCTGAGTTCTGTTTAAGGTGATGGATTTGTTGTGTTTAAATTGATCTCTCACTGTTTTGCTCCATCCTTTGAATTTTTTTTTCAATAGACCCAGATTACCTTCCATCTTTGTCTGGTCCTAGGCAAAAATGAAAACAGATGAATCCACCCAAGGTTTAGCTTCAGCTGACACCTCCCCTCCTCTCACATTTAACAAGCTTGATGTAAAATCCTGATACTTAACCAATTTATTATTAATGATATTTACGGAAGTATTCTCTACCAAAGGAGAAGTGTTTTTTGACTTTCAGTAGACTGACTGCTTCTAGTTTCATGGTTAATTGAAACTTAATATACACTGGGGAGGAGTGATACATGTGTTCTGAGGTTAGCTGCACTCAAAATACTCATAGTATATAATACACTTAATTCATTAGCAAGTCTCATGTCAACAAAGAATAAAGATGAAGTGCTGTAGTGGCCATCGCAGTGGGGAAGTGATCATTATTATTTATGGAGTGCTCAAGGTATACGAAGCACTTTGCAAAGAGACCAACAAGCATATTGCTCTGAATTGGTTTACAGTCTCTTTTTAAAAATATTTTTATCCTTTCATTAGCAGGTTTCTTCGGGGTGGGGAACACAGATTGCTGATGGGGGTCTAATTTTGCCCAAACAACCTTCAGCTGGGGGTTGTATTGCCGGCCTTGGTAATTTGCTTCTACCAATGATGCTTTGGTTTTACACCCATGGTTTTAGCATGTGGTTTAATTGCAGTGGCCATGATGCTGTTGTGATCGCTCCAGCAGACGGTCCCGCCATGGTTCAGTTAATGGATATCAAACTTACATTTGACATGCTCCTCATCTTTTTCAGTTCCTCCTACAACTGGTCATGCATGTCCATTTCTTCCTCGCAGTTTTCATTGGAACAGCCTTAAAAACTGGGAACGAAATACCTATGACAGAACACTCTCTCTCTGTCTATTTTATAACCACTATATCTGGTCTTCCTCAGTATGCTTCCTGAGTAGTAAAAGTTAAAAAAATCCAGTAATATTTTTACAATCTTATTACCTCCTGCTTTGCCTGGCCTCTGGCAGTAAACTTTTTTCCTGCTTTTAGTCACACTTCTTGCAGGGCATTTGGCATCGGTGCTGCCAGCATAGTCCTCTCTGTCACGTAAGTCTTGGATTTATCCACTAATAAGCAGGACCGGTCCTCCACGTTGTATATTCTAGACACACACCTTCCCTACTATCTATCTTTGCTTTAGCGTATCTTGTGTGAATAGCTGGTTCCCTCTGTGCCCATAACCCGAGCTCTTGGTTTCTCTTTTTCAGTCCTCCTTTGACACCTTGTAATTCATCACCATCTCAGAGACTTTTACTGAAAAGCTCACTTTGGAGTTCTTTTTAATCTACTCCTAAGGGTGTATCTCTGGGTATTGCTTGTCTGGTGGCTGACTGTAGGTAGAAATATAGTTCTCATTTAGCCTGGTGTCTGATTCAAGATCTAGTCAGTCTGTATTCCCTTTCTCATATGATTTTTCATCTCTGTGTGTTTTTATTCCACATTGTATTTACTATGGTCATTCCTTCTAGAAGAATCTCCTCTGCCAACATAACCCAATCTACACCTGAGTTAATATTTGCTATCCTGCATGGTGCTAACTGGTGCAGTTACCTTAGGTCAGCCTTCATTTAAAAAATGGTTGCAGCCAGCACTGTTTCATTATAGTATCTGCGTTTCGCATGCTGAACCTTATTTTCTAGAGTTATTCCAGTCTCTCCCAAATATTCTCCCTTCAGCGTTTCCTCTGTTTCATTATCACAAATATCCCCCTTTGGAAGTTTGAATATTTATGGAGTGAGATACAGCTCACACAGTGTTAGCCATCAAAGAGTTGGATGCCAAGAGCTGGACTTGATGGAAGATGGTTGAGTTGGCCTTTCTTGGGTGCCTTTTTTTGGCATGGGTTGTGCAACTTTATGGGATGGTCCTTCCCTCTCTGTTGGTGATACAGGGAGCTGAACTGAACTTTGAGATGTGAATCCTTTGGGCTGAATACTGTGGATGTAGTTTATTACCTCATTATCTTGGATGTAGTTGTTGTTGTTATTGCTGCTTTGATATTATTGCCACTAAGGGGAGATGTCCTTCGTTGTGGCTCCTTATCCAGCTCTAGCTTCGCCTTGGAGGAGAGAGCAGGATCGAAGGGTTACAGTCAACATAGGATAACTTGAAAACCATTAGGGAAGGCTGAGGGAATGGGTAGGTGTAGGTAGAACAAATCACTCATTGGGTTTTTTTCTTTTTCTTTTAGCTTGTCTTCTAGACGTTCCCTGCTGCAGGATGAATTAGGAAGGCAAGGCCTCTTCCTCTGAACCATGGAGACAAGGGCGTCTTTCATGGCCACCATGCAAGAGACCCAGCATCTCTCCCCAGAGAAGGGTCAGAGCCCGGCCAATGGCAACGTGGAGCAGTTTGATTCAGGTGAGCTCTCCTTCGCCCCCGTGTCTTCACTGGTACACCCCTCCAGTCGATCACGGGTAGGGTGGGGACAGCCATGTTGCCAGTGGGGCATTGGGAATGGTTGTACAGCTTGAAGGCCTTTTTTGGGTCTTACGGATTAGGCTGTGTCCCATGGTTGATGGGTTGGGAAATCTGAGCTTTTCTTCTGGATCTCTTCTACAGTATGTAGCAGCTATTCAACATTTAAAGAAAAAGCAGTAGAAAACCCTTCCCAGGACATCATACTGTGCTCTTTCTGTTTCCCCACCCTTTTTTATTTTGTTGGAGTTTTGTGGCTAAAGAGAGGAAATGAACATTCAGAAATCGCAACATTTCTCCCTTGTTTTGACCCTTTACCCTTATTTCCTCCAGAATTTTTTTGAGTGGTTGAGGTGAGAGGGCTTCACGAACTTTAGACCAGCCAGCAGGAGAGCTGGTCACACGTTGTCCTTGTGCTCATGGGTGTGACTGGATGCACTGTAGTGCTCTGGGATGGGTATCTAAAGGCGAGGATTCACTGCACTAAATTTCGGCATTGTCATGGCAGGTAGATAGAGAAAAATAAGTGCTAGCTTCTGGTGATTTCTTCTGGAATTAGGTGCTTTAACTTCCCCTATCTAGCCTTAACAGGAGGAGACTGTATCTTACGGTGAACTTGCACATTATGGCTAGACCCGATCTACTTTCTGATGCCAAAAATGGAAGACCCCTCTTGATACCATCTCTTCTCTTGCACCGCCTCTGCTGCCCATCACACCCTGGGCTAAGTCAATCAACTCGATAACCCAGTGGAAAGGTTATCCAGAAAAAAAAAGTCAGTAACTATCTGCCAGCCTTGTGAGTTGAACTGGCTGGAAAAAGAGAGAGGGCCAGAGCACATGCTGGTGGGAATGGGACCTCTCCCAGTGACATGGAATTGTTAGTTTGGCTCAGCTGTAACTTGTAACTTCATCATTGCTCTGTGTTTGCGTGGGAGAGTTCAACTGATGAACTTGTGGAGAGCAACACTCAGCTATCAGTCAGTTAATCTGTACAAAAGTGCTTGGGTTTGCATTGTAATACTTGTGTTGGTGCTCATATGCTGGAATGCTTGCTTGCATTTTTGTAAGAGCTATTCTTGACAAAAGGATCCTAAGATATATATGGCAGATGAGTCTGTGCTTGCAGGTTGGCCTCCTAAAGGGATGCCTTAAGTCTACTTAGGTGGAAATAGGTGCCCTCACCAGTGGTGAATCACTGGTTCAACACTCCTCAACTGCAACAGTAGCAGCGCTGGGGCGAGTGCTTTAAAACTCTGCATGCTTTGCCTTCAGTGTCTTTTGCAACTTTTCTTTCCAGTGGTGCTGTTTGTGCTTTACTGGTCAGTGCTGGGCTGAAGTCCTTTGCGAAGCTGTGTCTTTGGTCCGCTTTTCGCTGTGCCTCCCTCAGCACCTCAGAAATTTGGCCGCCCAGCCTTTAGTTTCTTCACTTCTCGTAGTGACTCAGTGATTTTCCTGTTTCCCTGGACATCACCCATTGGAAAGCTGTGACTGGTCTTTGAATCTTTGCCATGTTCGCTAATGAGTTGGGGGGGGTGGGGGGAGGGAAACTCACAGCAATATGAGACCATGCCAGTTAAACTACGAGCTGTGGTCCTCGAGGTGACTTTGTCAGCTTTTTAGGGTGAGGATGAGCTGTCTTGCGCAGCCCGTTGTGCAGTGCAACCATCTTCTACAACTTTTACCATGAAAATAATAAACAAGGGTGGGACTTTTGGCCTGCAAGTTGCCAGTGACCACCTGGGCAGCTCTTAGCAAGCAACTGCATTATGCTTGTGCAATTGAGATGGAAATGCAGGTGGGCTTTCAAGAGGTCAGCAGTGGTAGGGAGAAATGAGAGTGATGCCTTATAAAAAATGTGAACTGGCTGTGTTGCACTGAAACCATCTTTGAGATGTGGGGTCTTGCCATGATACTTGTAGGTTCAACTGGGCTCTTAAGCTCTGCGTGTTAGGTGGGACGCAGAGAGGTGGAAACTTTCCTGTGCTGTGGGGTTGTTAAGCCAGCTAAAGTTTTGGGTTTTTTTTCCTTATATATGCAGTGGTTCTGCTTGTTTCAGGTGGCTTCAAAGGGAAATTGGGCATGCTTATGGAAGAAAGCTGTGGCGTACTAACTGCTGAGAAACCATGTTTGTCTCAAGGAAACCCCTGAACCAGAAATAGTTGGATGATAAAACTTACCTGGTGGGGGATCATAGATGGTTGCCTTCATCTGATGGATGTCTTTAGGCATCCAGGAGGAGGAAAAGCATACAGGAAAAGTGCACTGTCTCTGGGTGAAGGGGAGGATGTGTAGGTATGGAGTGGTTGTGATGAGAAACCTGGATTCAGCTCACCTGAAGAAAGAAGGACACTCCTATGTTACCTTAGGTAAGAACACAAAATATTACCCTGGATTCTCCCATAGACATGAAAGAAAAAGAGCCTGCCTTCTATAGTGTGACTTGTAGAGATGACTGCTGAGGGTCATTTAGAGTTAAACATCTGAATCTGGAGCTGAGGTGTCTTAAAACACCTTACAAAACCTAGTCATCCGATACTACCTGTATCACCAGGGAAGAGAAAGATGCAGCTCCAGAAAGCAAGTCATCCCGTTTTAACATGGGTGCTGGGTTGCCTTTGGGTTGAGTTGCTGTCTGGAGCTGCCTGTTTCTCCCCACTGAGGATGAAGAAGGCTAACCCTGGCTGGAGCAGAAGGGAACATCCTTGTTGCTCACGTGATGCAAACCCCTCTCTCGAGGTGGGGTTCATGTCCTCTAATTCAGACGTATCCAGAGGGGACACCTGCAGCATGATCTAGTTACCATTGGATCCATTTATTATATCTGTGGGAGAGAGGTAGGAGCCTCCAGGATGAGATTCCGTTGGCCGCCCGTAGACATTGGTTTTGGAATGAGAACTGGCCTGTGGTGCCTAAATTTCTTTGGAGATAGGGATGTTGGTGACTCTCCCATGCCAGAGGTTTGTGGTTGATCAGGTTCCCCCCACCCCCCCGCCTCGCTTGGTGTGTTAACTGCTAAAGCATTTCGGTTCTCTGTTCACTCAAAAAGTCATGAATGTGTCTATGTGCTATAATAAGATGGCTAAGCAATTTGCCAAAAATACATTCTCTTTCAGTGAAGCCTGGGAAAAATCTGGGTTTCGGGAGCCACTGGTTTTGAGTCTCTTATCCCCTTTATTTCCCATAGCCAAACATCCCAGGAGGCTGTTAACAGCTGGAACAGTTGCATTTTTATAGTGTCAGTGCATGAGCACTTCAAAGCCATTGAGAGGCTCACGGATAATGAGTTGTTGATTTTATTTGCCATCCCGGGCTTGTTTATACATCACCGTATTGTAGGCTGGCCAGCCTTGACTCTTTCATTAAGGAAGAGCACTGGGCCTAAGTACAGGTAACTGGAAAGGGAGCCGATATGTAAAACGGGCCTAATGCCAAATCTGTCATCTCGCAGGGTGCTCTGTGACATGCTGGCACCTGGGGTTTTGCAGCTCTCCAGCAGAGGCAGGACTTTGTTCTTGGAGTGCGTGACTTGAGCAGCGACGGGCAGATGGGCTTTGTGATAACCGCTTCTCGAGTGGGCACAATCTTCCTTGTCGTCTATTAAGAGACTTTGCATTTCTCTGTCTGCCTTTTAATTGGGGGGGTCTCTGGGCAATTGAGAGGGCTTGGGAAGAGGTGTCCTCTGCTCCTCAGCAGTAGAGCATTTCTGATGGATGAGGAAATTTGTGCACAGTCCTGTTAGGTGCGTGGGTGGGTCCCTTGGACTGGTCTCATCCCTGGGCCATGCTGTCTCTGCTCTGGATGCCCCCCTGCCAGATTTCTAGAAGGGAACAAAGTCCATTAAAAAAACATTTTGGAAACTTACAGTCCCTTCAAAATCCTTTGTGATAAAATGAAGCAAAATAAAACACTGATGCTATGATAAATGAGTACTCTGACATTATTTTTACAGACCTTGTAAAAGTAATTTCCTGATAAAGTCTGCAGATAAAACACGGTAGAGGAGTCGGACTTGTGATGCGTCAGAGAGAAATGAACTGACAGGGAGGGAAGGCTGGAGCTCTCACGCTGCCTCCCCCCGGGTCTTGAAGCCTCTCTGTTTGGGTTTAGAAAGGAGAGATCTGGGTGATACTTTTTTAAACAGGTGCTGTTGTGGGTTTTGCTGGACCGCATGTGAATGAACCTGCTAATGGGGCTGTGGGAACAGTGGGGCCAGTGAGTCTGTTCTGTGTCGGCGCGTGGCAGAGTAGCTCACGGTGTCGTGGTTTAACCCCAGCCAGCAACTCGGCACCACGCAGCCGCTCACTCACTTCCCCCCCACCCAGTGGGATGGGGGAG
>JAVKLA010000005.1:4777125-4796094 GCA_034782735.1 Sagittarius serpentarius | reverse complement strand
ATTGACTATGCCTTTGTATAGTTTTCAGAAATAATAAATTAAATGCGTAGGTTGTAATTTCAAAAGAGATTTAAGCATTTAAGAGCTTGAGTCCTGTTTTGGAATGAGGTGTCTAAAAGCCCAGGAGGATTTGAGCCTTCAGGACTTCTCTCACTTGGAAAAGAGAGAGGTCCTAAATGTGCTCATAAATCTGGGTGTTTGCCCGCAGGGTTCAGCCTGTGGTCAAAGGTGGGTTTTCAGAAGACCATAGCTCCCCTTGGGACCTGAATTTGCAAGAGTGCCCCTTGTCTTCCGCAGGGAGAACCGAGCTCTGACCAGCTTTTAAAAGTAGCTTGTGAGTACTAGACTTACTGTATGCAGATGTCTGGAGTTTGTCCTGTGCTTAATTGCTTTGCTGATCAGTGAATGTATCTTAACGAGCCCAACTTCATTGCAATGCTGAGAGTTTTAGCTAATGAAGCTTGCAGGATCAGATTTTGCGTTGCTTATAGAGAAAGTGATGTTCTCTATGAACTCTGTGGAGGTTTTTTTGCCTTTTTAGCATTGCACATTATTTTGTTGCCATACCTTTGGAAGAAACGAAAGCCAGCTTCAAATTGCATGGACCCATTTTCTAAGGGCCTCATTCTGCACATCTTGATTACAATGAGGCTGTCTGTTGGCAAGACCATGCAAGCAGCATGGCCAAGACCAGTTATCTGTCATTAGGGTTTGATTTTAATCAGGAGCTGAAGACTTTGGTTAAAAAGCAGATCTGCTGAGAAGGACTTCTTTAACGGGCAAAATACCAGCACTGGCTGGGACAATGCTCTGGTTCTGCCTACGAATCAGATCGGACTGATCAGCACTCATCTTACAAATGTGATGCCAGACAAGAACAGTCCAGAGTGATAGGACAAAGAATTTCATTAGATGGGAGAGAGATGCGAAAAAATGGGGAGGTTCAGTTTAGCAAATCAATAGATCTTGATTTAATGTTCAACACACACAGAGCTTTTAAGGGGCAGCTGCCAAATAATTATTGTTTATGATCCCAATAGAAGGAAGTCATTCAATTTACAGACTTACATGATTATTTATTGGGTGACGTTAGTATTGCATCATGGTGCCTGTGCGTATAATGTCAACTCATGTTATGTCCTCCCATGACATTATGGTGCAACGCACTAGAATAGAACTGCTCAAGCCAAATACTTGAGTTTGCAATAAAATGTATTGGCTTATGTAAGGACGGTGTGAGTGCATGTGTGCCTGCGAGCTTCACCCTCCACCCCCTCCTTCCCTGCAGGAAATCAAAGGAGTAAAATTGTAGTTACTTCAAGCTTTGCCATTAATTATATTTTTCTCATTACAAATCGGTGTGTAATTTGAATTGCAAACTCAACTATCCTGGCAGAATAGATCTGTTTACCATTCAAAGCAAAATGAAAATTATTTAAATTAGTTAATATAGAACTCATTTGACTGAATTGGATGTTTATTCATGAACTAGCTGAGGCAAGTGTGAAGCTGTCCTTATGGTCTGCAGCTTTGGCACTGATCAGCTCTAAAGTCACGTCCTGGGACAGAGATTTCTATTTTATTGCATATTAACTGTGGTGTAGACCAGTGGGTAGCTACTGCCTGACGTAGCTGAGTGTGAAATTTTCATCCTTTCTGACAAGGCCCCTCGGCAATTGCAATTCATATGAGGAAGGACAACGTGCTTTAAAGTTCCTTGACAGTGGCAGGGCTGTGGTGGTATAGTAGGATTTGTTTTCTGCGCTGCAGGGGTGGGATGTAACATAGACTTTCCATCAGTTGGTGAAAATTTCCCCATTATATTAGCCTGCTTGGAAACGGGGACAGTCTTTAGCCCCCGCCGTGGCTTACCCAAGCACTGTCCTTCTCCTCAGCACAGAGCCGATGCGGTTGTTTTTCATCATGCACCATCCCTTGGGATGTTTTACCCATTGAGCATTAAAAATTAAAGTCTAGCTAAACTTTCCCTTACTAGCAATTCCTTTAACTGCGAAAGGAAAAGAGGTCCCTTGCCTTCTTTAGCCTGCTATTTCCATGTGCTGTTTTCCTTTGTTGATGACAGTTGGGTTCATGAACACATTTACCATCGGGTAGAAGAGCGGTGTGGAGAACCTGACAAGCGTAGTAGCTAAATTATGCATTGTGAACCACGCGTAGAGCAGGAACGTCTTTTGATTGACACTTGGGTGTTTTTGTACAGATTGCAGATTTACAGCTGAGCCAACAGAGCCGAATCTCTCCTGGCACTATCTTAATGCATTCTGGGATGCGCTAAAGACACTGGACGACAAAATTATTGTGTACACTTGTAATTGCCGTGGTGGTTCTGCTTTAGTGTTATTGACAGATGGAAATTCAAATAGGGCATTTCTGTGTGCAGATCTGCGCAGTGAGCTTGAGTCTGCTTGCCAGGTAAACCAGAAGACGGAGACTGGAGATGTAAAGAAATAGAGCGGGGAGAGAACCAGGTCTATATTTTGATTTTTACATTGAACTGATACAGATGGGAAAACCTCTGAACACCATCTGTACCTGGATTTGGTGATCAAGCTGATAAATTGTACTGCGATTATGTGTAGGAAAGCAGCCTTTACTTCTCTGTTACACCAATATAAGGAGGATTAAAGCTGAAAAGCCTGATCCTGGGGTGAAGTGAGTTGCTCTTGAACGGTGCTGAGCTTCATCAAGTGAAATATGCCATTAAGAGTGGCGGACATAAAGCATTTTGCCTGCCCGGACTTTCTGTAAAGGCGAAGATCATCATTTGGTCACTATTTGAAAAGGTTTTTGTGTTTCACTCAGGTGAGGTTAACTTTTCGCCTAGATCCAGGCCAAAGGGAGGGGAATTTCACTCACATTCAAAGTGCTGGATTTGATTCTGGGCAGGGTGTGGATAAAAAAGGAGATAAAACTTGTGTTACAGCAAACTGGCTTGCCTTCAAATGGCAGCTTTTTTCTTTTCTTTTTTTTTTTTTTTTTTTTTTACCATTATCTGAATTGATCACAGAGACAAATCCTGCTGTTTGAGATCACTGGTGTAAGGGAGGGGAGAAGTGGATCTGGTTGGCCCAGTCAAAACTTACAGCATGAGGACTCACGGGATTCCGCATAGTCAAACGGTGGGTCGGCTGTGTTGCACAGCTGATATGTGTGCAAGGTGTCAGATGCATAGATAGATGGAAGAAATAAGTTAATTTTGAGCCAGTTTTTCCATTTTGTTAGTGCTCAGGTGAAATAATTGATGGATTTAGTGGCTAGAACAGATGCTGGGGCTGGACTACAGCAGAAAGTAGTGGGATTGAGAGAAAATGGGGCACAGGGGATGGAACAGGAGCAGTAAGGGGAGATGGTGAGATCGGAGCAAAGAGACGAGCAAGCCCTGAGCAGTCACTTTCTGCCTGGGTGTGGATTTGGTGTCATTCAAGACTCAGTAGGTGCACAGGAGGCTTTTTTTGAGGGGCACAGCCGGGGGGGGTGGTAGGGATGTGGCTCGTACACTTGCCTTTCAGCATCATTCTTGGAAGTCACTTGTGTCTGCAAAGCTCGTCCACGGGTTCTTCAGAGAGTGACACGGAGATAATGTTTCTGAAAACAGATAAAGGCCTCCAGAGCTTCTCTCAGAAAATGCGATCATGAATTTTTTTATTTTTTTTTTAACCGGAGCCAACTTTCCCCTGGTAATCTTATCCCAGAGGAAATAAAACTTCAACTATGCCTTCAGGTCTGTGATTACAGTGCAGGTAGAGGGATCAGATGGGCAGGGTGGACTTCTCCTTTTATCTTTGTGAGGAGCTGGCTGGCCTCCACCAACTTATCTGAGATGAGTTTGCTTTTCTGCTGGTATAATTGAGAGCAGATTTGGCCCCAGTTTAGCTCTTTCACTGGAGGCTGACCTGAAATATTACTTCCTAAGAGCTTGAGGCTGGAGAATATCAGTAGGCATTCATTGAGTTTATGCTGTTTTACATCAGCTAAGAAGTGGGTCCTCGAGCCAAGTAAAATGAAACTCGGAAATCTTCTTTGGCAGGTTGTACTGTCAAAGACTGTGGATATTTCTGAAGTAGTACATAGGGGTTTTTTTTTTTTTGTCTTCTTTGCCCAATCCTTATCCTCTTATTCCATCAAAACCAAGTTTAGACTAACCTAATGTAAATAGATTGCAGGATTTCCTTATTTTAAATACTGCAAATGACTCCTAGTACAGTGTTTTATGTGTGCTTTTCAAGTCGACTTTAGCAGACTATTAATTATGCAGGGGTGGTGTTAGCATAAATAACTAGTCAGCAAATAAATGTCAATTAAATATTCTATTAGCATAGTAGGCAGCTTTATGCATTGGCATAGAACATTTAGCAGATTATACTTAACGAGCATATAAAAAATAGCTTTTTTTTTTTATTATTTGCTCTCCTAACGATGGCAGAGGGGAGGTAAAAATAATACCAGCTTTGGCTGAAGAGCCGGGGGGTGTTTGGGCTGAAATTTGCCCTAGTAGGAGCCACGTCAGTTGACTCCGATGTCTCTTGGGAGCTTGCAGCAGCTGGAAATCGCTGGAGCATATCATGGCTCAGCATCTCCCCGCCGGCCCCACGCAGCCGCTTGCAGACTTGCGCCCAAGAACAACATATTTTCGTTACAGCACCCACAGTAGTTTTTCCTTCCCTTCCTTGACATGACTCAGATCGTTCAGTCTGGGATGTGAAAATTCAGGAGTTAGCCCATGGCTCGTGGGTCATCAGGATAATGTTGTCTTGATAAGGAAAATGGTCTTTTCACTACTTTGTGAAACTGCAAATCTTTTGTGTGTGGTATTGGCTTTAGTTACTTTTGGAAGACTTAATATTGCCAAGTGAGGCCCTTTTGGGGTAAACTGAGTGTAACGGGCCCCCATATGTCTTTTGGGAATGTGACTGTGGAGCTACTGTGCAAATGTGGCACAGCTTGGCCAGTGGGACAGGCTTTGTAAAAAGTTTTGAGCTACGGACTTTATCAAATGCAGAATTTCTGAGCGTCTCCAGGTCTGCTGGGCTTGAGGTCAACCTTTTCCATTTTGATTTTCCTTTTAATATAATTTTTCAGGCCTAGAGGCATAGTTGCAGAGAACCTTGTAGGGAGGAGATGCTGGCAGGTTTGTAAACTGGGCTCGGGAGTAAGTGATTTATCCCGGCATTTCTGTTGTGAAACTCGGACAAAGAAACACTGTGCGAGTGGGCAATGCGAGGTGTGCACTGCTCTGGCTTTAGCTGGGACTGCCGGGAGTGATGGAGGCTATCGAGGCGAAAAATCAATGCTTGGTTAAACAGAAGTCCTTCTGTTTCAAGTTTTTTGGGAGTGCAGTGGAGGTGGTCCTTAGGGAACGAACCTACTATGAAGCTGCCAGCTTTGGCTCTGCAATGACCCTGTGGTTTAGGTAAATGGTGACGGGGTACTGTCAGGCTCTGCTAAGGGGAAGATTTCCCCTGGGGTGAAGCCCCATCAGCTGGTGTCACCCTGTGCCTCTCCATTGAGATTTTGGTGGAACTGACTTAGAAAAGATGGTTTTCCCCTTCACAAAATACGTAAACGCAAAGCCTCTGTTCTCATCAGTATTTTCCTTTGGAAAAAAAGTCATTGTTTTTCCCCTCAAAAATGTCAGAACAGTTGTTTCTGGGAGTAAATGCCCCAAATGTTGTCTTGAGTTACAGCAGTACCTTATGGGATTCATACGTGGGTGCTGGTCCCTCCTTGGACTTTCGCCTGGGTTAGACTTTCTCTCACAAGGGTCTGGTCTCTCCTTGGGGAGTCATCCTGAGATGTCTTCTCCTCGAAGCCCCGTGAAGTGCTCTTGTGTCTGGGGAGCCCAGCCCTTGCTGAGGATCAGGCATTTGAAAAACCAAAGCCCTGCAATATGGTTTAGGTTTCCAGTAAAACAAAAAAGCCCAAAGCTTGCGCACGAAGTAGGCTCTATTTATTAAAAGCAAGAAAAGAACACACTTTAATCAAAACCTAATTTTCCAGTAAGAAGCCATTTCAGCAGAAACATACCCAGCAAGCCTAGTTTCCAGGGACAACGACATCTGCTTATGCTGTATTTATATTTATTTATTCTTACAAACAAATGAAGTAAGGGAAACAGGAGCAGGCCTGACCAGACAGCCTGTGGTCCAACGAGGCAGGGATGCATGCAGTGACTGCAGCCACCAAAACTGCGTACCTGCTCGGCATCCATTTTGAGGTGCTTTTTTTATTGCTCAGGATTATTTGGGGAAATCAGATTTGGCCTGCACCCAGATTAGGTATCACTGCAACTTCTTAGAGAAGTGACAGTTTCACTGATGCAAATGACGCTGCGCAGTCCTAATGCAAATCCTGGATTTTTGCACACTTACGGGTGGAAAGTACTTTCATTTATATTTCTAAGTATAACCTGTCCCCACTCCTTTACTGGGACGAGGTATATTGTCAGTAAAACTAGTAAAACGATATTACATAGTTTTACAGCTAACACTGAGGATAATATAGCACTGTTTACGCTAGTGTGTTATTAACCCAGCTTGGAGTAGGGGTTTAATCTGTAGGTTGGCTGACAGCTGAGGAAGGGTTCAAGAAGGGGTTCCACCGGTGGAGTGAGGTTTGATAACAGGCGACTCAGACATACCGATACTGAAATGAATGCACTTTCTGACTGCTTTTCCCTTGCTTGGGTGGACTGTCTGTCCTGTCTTTTTATTTCCATGTGTTGCTGCTGGTGCACAGTGCCTTCCTCCATACATGAATGATGTTGCCGTTCCCATAGCAGGAGCACTGTAAAACAGCAGTGTGGTTTGCGGCACTGTAACAGTCCGTTTCGGGTGGTACAGGGAAGGCTGAACTATTTCAACTACAACTATCGTGTTATGGTTAAAGAAGCAGCACTTTGTGTACAAGCAACAGTGGAGCTGAGGATCAGGCTTATTGCAATGAAAACTGAAAGCCTAATCCTTTTATAAACAGTCTGGAGGGGAATGGAGGTGAGGGAAAGAAAAGCAGTGATTTTCGTGGACTTTGACAAGTTATAAATATATCCTGAGTGAAACCAATAGTGTGGAGCTTTATGAAAGATTTAATGAATAAATATTTCATGCCCACATGGTGCTTCTTCAGTAACGCATGCTGTCGGTAAAAAGCAATAAACAAAGAACCTCCTTCAGGGTTTGTTTGGGCTTTTAAATTAAACTAATTTAATCAACTTTTTCAGTCAAGCTTGATATTAGTTCATTTCTGTACACAGCACTGTACTAGGGTCTGTTTGTTTTCTCCTGATACCTGTTCTCCTGTTTGGAAGATGCTTGAATATCAAAGAATGATTCATTTCATCCTGCCCCTGTGGTGTGCATCTGGGTTTTCAAAGCAGAGAGCACAGTCTGACTTGCTCCTTATCCTACAGCTTGAGGAGTCAGCCATCCTCTACCATCACAGCTGTAGGTGTTACGGGACCCCAGCTGAGGTTTTCAGGTTGGTCATTTCTGAATGTGAACAAGCAGGCATCTTTTGAGTTTTGGGAGCCTTCAGCACCCAGTTTGCTGCTGCTTGGAAGGACCAGAACTAGCCAGAAGTGCTCTGGAGTGTGGCCCCACGTGGGCAGTGAGGCTTGCACACTTCTGCACTGGATTGCAGAGATTTATCCAGGGAGATTGAAATGCTCCTCAAGCTCAGGCTATTGGCAAAGCTGGGGCTCGGGTGTGCTAGTGCCGTTGCTTTATGATTGACTGTCACAACAAATGGCCGGGAGGAGATCAGGATATGTATTAGCTCTGTGCTCCGTGTCTTTGCAATACTTTAAAAAAAAAAGTCCTCAGAGACCCGGTTTTGCCTTGGGAACAGCAGGACTGTAGCCAATTGATTCTTTTACAGCTGGACCATGCAAGTGAAAAGCCAATAAGACACAGTAGGGAGGTAAAGGCAAGGGTGATCGGAGGGGTAGAGCTAACTTTGGGAAGGCATCTGCGGGCAGGGCTCTCAGTGAGCTGAGAATCTGCTCAAACGTGGACACTGATGCACCTTTGCATGGGGTGGTGGGGTTGGACACAGGTGCATGGGATGGGGCATTTCTCAGCTTCTTTTGCCATGAAAAGGAGTAAAAGTGCCTTTTTTTTTTTTTTCTTTTTTTTCCCCACAACCAATGATCTGGAGCCATTTGATTTTCTAGTGGGCAGCTTTGGGAACTGAAATTTATCCCTCTTGGCTGGATGGGGTACGTCCCAGTGATGTTGTGCCACACTATGGGCAGTGACAAAAAAGAGGGGTTGTATCAGAAACTGAGGAAGCTTTGCTTGTCCAAACCCATGTAGAGCTATATTTCATTTATTTTTTTAGCATTATTAGGCAATGTGTGGGATTGTGTCTGTATAGATCAAAGCCCAAGCCCTTTGCAGAGCAAAAGGGTTCAACTTTGGCAAAGACTGATGGACCAAAACTCCTTGCAGTAGTGCTGAGCTGCAAGAGTTCACTGATCCAGCCTGAAGTTGGCAGAACCAATTTCTGCTGCGGCTCCCGACCTCCTGGAAGGAAAGCACATTTCAGTGGGACTCAAGCTCCATTCAGGATGCTTGGAGGGCTTAAGACGAGCAGTTGAGACCCCACGGCTTCGCCTTCTGCTGCTCGCAATTCTGGTCACAGTCCACAGGATAACACTGCAGCCGCCGCTGTGACTAAACCATTGGTTTTGGACCTGACATTTAGTACTAGTTATGCTGGAGGAACAAAGATATGGGAGGAAAAGAGTAACTGCAGCGCAAGGCAGAGACTGTAAATGAGAAGCTGTATTTCCAAGGAAATATTGCAGGAAAAGGCTGTGAGCAGACATCAGGCTTTTCTGCAAGTAGAGATTTCCTGAGATTTTCTTGTTCTTTAGCAGCAGGTGAAACGGGGTGGATTTTCAGAAGTTACCTTTGAGACCACTCCAGTTAAAATCTCCCTTTGATGATTGTTGCAAAAAACCTCCTTCCATCCGTTCCACAAAACAGCAAAATCTTCCTCCCAAGACATTTAAGTGCTAAGGCATGGAAAGATGTAACTTTCAGAAGTACTGGGTCTGTTGCTCTGTGTTGAGCCACCATTTGACATCATCCAACTGTTTGGTGCAAAACATGTGAATACAGAACAAAATGCAGAACAGTTGCGAATCTGTTCACTGGCGAGCAGAAGACTTACAGCCCCATTTGTAGACTCGGTGAGTCGTCACTGAGGAGACTACAATGTCATTATTCAAGCAGATAGCCCTGGAGTGTACGCCTCAGTCATGTCTCTGGAGATCTCCACACCTTGAATATCCCGCAGTGAATATCCAGAGTTGTTCTTCCCCAATCACACCACCTCCTGGGACATGTGCTCTGAAGCTGTGGAGCTAGAAAGCCCAGAAACGATAGAAAAATGGGAGGATTGACCCTGAAAGCATAGCAGTGGATGCAAACCACTCTTTTTTGACATGGTCAGCTTAACTTACATCCAGCTGAATGCTTTTTTTATAAAATGTTCTTTAAAAATTATTATTTTGAGAGATTTTAAGTAACAATTAGGTAATTGCATATAATTTCCCTTCCCCAGTCTCCCATAATTTCCCCCGGAGGAGTTTAGAAATGGAAATGCCATCTGAACTGTAAGACTACGCCTAGGTAGTTAATGTGGTCATATAATTCATAAAACATCAACAGACTTTAAGTAATCATCATTGGAGACATCTGTGGAGACTTAAAAAAGCCCTGCCACTCGTATTCTGTTAGGCACAGTTTTGGGTCTCTATATCCGAGAAGGGGGTGACTTTCTGTGCATTGCTGTGGGAAGAGTGACTGGCACAAGGGACTTGATCCAGAGCATGCCAAAGCTGATGTACACATTTCTTCAGTGGACCTTTTTTGGTCAGGTTGAAGATTAAATTATGTGTATTGGAGCTGAGCTGACAGAGGATTTTCTGTGCTCTTTTAGGCCCAGGACAAGCCAACGTGTCTAGTGTCATGTCTTCAGCAGAGCATTCCTTCAGATGCACCGAGGGGCACCTCAGATTTTGCTCGTGAGGAGCATGCATATAGCAAACTCGGGAAGCTGCTAGCGGCAGATGCAAGCACCAGCATGATCCTGAGCCAGCTGTGTCTTGCACTTGATTTTTCCCTCATTACACATGATAATGTGGGCTCCCAGTCACCATGGAAGGGGCTTGCTTCCTGAAGCAGACCATATGCTCCTGGAGCCTGTGGAGGTAGCTGTTAGGCAGTGCAGAGATTTAAATGATGCTCCTATAAAGCATTTTCCCGATGACAATTAAAAATCAATTCCTCTAACCCAGATTCCAAATTTTGGGTCAATTCTGGCCCTTCTGCATGATACCGGAAAGCTTTTGCCCTGAATTCCCAAATGATGTGTTTCTGTGTCTGTGTGTGTGCGCTCTCTCATTTCTATTTGATTTTGGTCACAAAAGGAAAAAAAAAAGCAACCAGCAAATAAGCTTAAAGATGTGCTGAAACCCTTCTTGACTGATGGTTTATGTTGTGTTGTGAGGCAGAGCATCCGCCTCCTGCATTTGTAGTAAAAGAAGCTTTTTCCCATACTCTCACTGTTGGGAGTGGATGAAGAAATGAGGGGAAAGTCAGCGTTTTCAGGTCGTGGTGTAAAAATGCAGCTACTTCCCAAAGTGCTGGAGTTAATCTAGAGGTATCCAGGGAAAACTTTGCCAAACTCAGGAAACCGTCGGGCTACGTATTGTACAAGTTTTACTGAAGAGGCTCTGCCATGATGACTGTAGAGCCTAATCCTGTAATTCTCCCATGCTAAGCAACCCTGGGAAGGTCACAGAGGAGTCCCTGGCCGTGTGAGGCATCTACACCCTGAGCATTTGGCTACTGAAGCTACCTCTTCCGTAGGGTCTTGCTTTGCTTTGAGCTGTTCTGCTTTTGTCCTTGAACTTGTCAGCCTGGACATCAGCGGGTGGCTCCATTTGGAAGGCCTCTTTCCTGTAGAACACCTGCAAAATTTATTTAGAAACAAAAGAAGCCAAAAAAACTTGGAGGAAACATTGTGTGATGAAGATGAGATTAAGAGCTCGCAAACCAGCTGAATGAACCATGGCTCTGCACTAAGATTTGAGAGCCTTCAGTTTAGCAGTGAAGGCATTTGAGTTCATCAGAGCATCATCATCTCCAGTCAGCGTGTCCTAGAGTGATGGAGAAGCTGATGTTTCAGAATTCAAAGGAGGTCTGGAGCACTGTGGAAAAGCTGCTGGCTTTTCAAGTCCTGTAACACATTTTTATTCTCATTTGAGATGATGCCTTGCATAATGTTCCACGTTGATCTCCAATGCAGATCTAAATTCTTCAAAGTCTGGGGGATGTTTTTGATCCTGGGATTTATAGTTCAAGCCCTTTTCTAGTTTCAAGTGAAGAAAACACATGTTTAGCAAGTGCAAAATGAGCCTTGATGGAGTATTTCTTTGATGGTGTTGCGATGATGATTATGAATTTACATCTTGTGCATAGGATGTTAAGCACCTCATGGGGCCTGGCTGTGCTTAGACTCTACCATTAATTTCGGGAAGGATGCATGATGAATGTTCATAAGGCCCTCTAGGTTCCGATTTGTGGTGCTTACATCACACAGCCGAGAGCCTCCAAAGTGATTAAATGGGATTTGATCATTAGAAGCTGGCAATACAATTCTGATTAATTACAGAACGCAGTGCAAAGTGCGAAGTGAGTTTGGTTTGTGGTTTGGTTGTTTGGGTTTTTTTTAAACATATGTTTCTGCTTCGTGGGGTGTCAGAAGGTGAAGTCACGGTGAATGAGGCTTGTTGGCTATTTCCGTGATAACTCGGGAGCGTGCTGCCTCACTCTTGGGTCACGGGGACTGTTAGATTTCCAATATTGTCCCATGCTCTGGGCGTGAGCAGTGAGGTTTGGGGAGAACCATGGCCAAATCCTCAAACTGGACCTAGTGCGTCCTGCTTTGCTGTTTGTACCTCACAGCCCTGTTCCTCACCAACTTGAGCACCGTGGCACCCGCCTCCTGCCCGAGTCCTGCCAGGGTTTTCCCACAAGGTATCCCTCTGCCTCTCGTCTCTGAGATGCATCTTTGCCCTTGTGTTGGGGGTCCAGGCTGAAACTAGTAATGGATTGCTTTTTCTTTCAAATCACTGCTTGTGTCTTCAAAAGATGGCACGGTTTGAGGCCACCGGTCTGTGGCCGTACAGCCAGGGACATGTTTCACCTGTCTGTAGTCGTGACAGCTAATAATCTCAGATAATGTGATGCTTAAATTTTAGGTAAGTTGTGTAGGGTGAGGTGACTCTAGACTTGTAGTGTCTGTCTAAAGGCAGAAAAAGTAAAAAATGTGCTTTTGGATGTTCTGTGGGTCTCATGCATATCCGGAGAATCTGATAATGGGGGAAAAAAACCTGTAAGCGTTAACCAAAAGTTCCATCCTTTTTTCTTATTTTTAATTGGTGTTTCCCACCAGAGCTGAGAAAGAATTCTCTTAATTATTCTTCTGTAGTGTACTAAACAATACAGTGCCTATAATAAACTGCAAGCATCATCCCCACTAATTCTCATCTTTCCATAGAAGATGGAAAACGCAAAAAAAAAGCCAAACCCAGAACAGATTTCTTGGACATCAAATCCCTCTGTATGTCTTCTGTGTATTGGTGCTTTTGTTCTTAGTGGATATTTGCTTTAGTCTGTTGTCATTGCCAGGGAAAAAAAGTAATTGTGCAGCGAACTGGTTTATGCTTTATGTGAGAACATTGTGCTGCTGTAAATTTGTTGCATTTTAGAGAGCTGTCTGAACAGCCTTCAGAAAGCGACCGCGGGATTTAGAAGTGAGCAAAGGCACTTAGTATGTGAGATAATTGGATAGAGTTTGGGGGCGTGAGGTCAGAGCCTTGGGCACAATATTTATACTGCAATGACATTCCCTTACAGAACGGCCCATAACTTTTAGATGTTGTTATGCCACAGAATCCATTTGGGGCTGGCCTGTGAGATCCCAGAGAGGGCATAGAAGTGCCTCTCGCGTCCATTTGCAAAGGCGAGCCAAGGGGGAGAGCGTTTGGCATTTGGATCAGGATCAGGTAACCTCCAGACCTCCTTTCCCCCACGAGCTCCACTTTCTAGCATCGGAGGGAAATGGTGCAATGCAGTATCACATGAAAGACCACCGTACTAGTTCATAATAACTATTGGCATGGTCCAGTGTGTGTGCCCAGCAGTGGTCAGAGATACCAATTCAGCTCATGGCTGTATTGCAGTAGTTCTGGCTGTGGTTATGAATGCTAACTTGGATGGGGATTTATCCAGGAATTACTGCATTTTGCTTTCTAGATGTCCCTTTTTCCTCTTTCTACATTTCTCTTCTGGAACTAGTACACAGGGAGCCTATGAAGTGCTATATGTAGGCTTTACCAGGCTGATGATGGGCAAGCAGCATGCATATGTCCTCCCCGATGGCTTTTGAAACTTTTAAATCGGGATTTTACAAAGTGTCTGTGCATCTCGTGTCTACCTGCAGCAGCGAATCTCTGTGCCTGCAAAGATGACTAAACGCCTTCTTGGTTTTCACCCCAAGGGGCTACATCTTGGAAGCAAATAGCTGACCAACTGCCTGCTAAGTGCAGTTTTGTGCCCAGAATCTGGTGTGTGTACCTGCGTCTCATATAGGCGCGTACATAACCCGTCTCCTGCAGTCACACTCTGAGGTCTGTGACCTGGGCTGCTTCTAAGCACTTTTGGTTAAGGTGCTGATTTTGCCTGGAAAACAGAGCTCTTAAAATTTTATTGATTTTTTTATCTCTATGGGATAAAAATGGATTTAGAAATTACAGTCAAAATACCAGGTTCCCCCCCTCCCTGAATGCTTCTGAACTGTTGATTTGGCAAGACGTTCATTAAGACTTCTGGGTCTGAAGACTGGGAGTTTGAGCTCTCATCGCACATGATGCATCTCTTCTGCGCGCTGAGCATGGCGCTTAATGCAGTCGGAGGAAAAAATAATCAAGGAACGTACGTGGAGGCTTGGGGTTAAGTGGCGAAAGCCATGGAGTTTGGATGCTCATTTTCACAGTGAGCCGTCGCCCTAATGGACATTGATACTAATGATGGAGGAACCCCTATGGCTATATGGTTTGTTCTGAGCTTTCAAATGCTGGGCATTGCCTGCCTTTCAGAAATACCTTCCAGGAACCATCTGTGTGTGTACACGTCTGAGACCACTTAAGTCAGCCATTCCTGCTTAATTTCTAATACTGTTGTTGGTAACAATGAAATTTAGTTACCTCGTACCCGCAGCTGAATTGGGCAGAGAGCAATGTTATTGCTACGCGTAAAGAGTGTGCAATCTCTGTTTAGGTAAGAGTGAAGGTAAGAAGCTTTGCAGAAATAGAAACCACTTGCTCTGAGTGAAACACCATGACCTTTGTAGTTATGCATCAGGTTTCCTCCTATTTTACTGCATAGGTAACTGAGAGTAAAATCGGCCCTTTTTTACCACGTTGCATGCAATAACAAAATCAGAAGAATCATCCTTCATTCATGCCTGCAGATACAAGAGAACGGATAACTGTCCCAGGTGAAAATTTTTGTGTCTGGAGGATCTTTTGAGTTCCCGAGTAAGTTGGCAGGCGGCTGCTCTTCCCAATTCATGGCGGTGTAATGGGGGTGTTTCGGTTATTTGGTACCTGGTCTGGATGGCAAGGTTTCAGAATTGTGTTCCAGGTGAAATTAATGTAAAAACACTTTAAAAAATAAATAAATAGGGTTATGCACGGCAAACGCTCTAAAAAGCTGAATTCTTGGTCCTTGAATACCACCCTGTTGAGGCTGGATGGCTGCAGGTGACTTTTTGTTACGCTGAGGGTCCGGGCAAATGAATTGGTTGCATCCCTGCAAGGCTGAGGGTGGGATGAGATGAGTTCCCCTCGCCTCTTGCCATCTCCCACCTGCATCTCGCTCTCCCTCCTCCCCTGTTCCCGGACTCCCGAGGGAGAGCGGTGCTGTGTCTCGATGGTCCCTGGCTGTGTGGTGCCACTTGCGCTTGCATGAGGTCTTCTTACAGCAAAGGGACGTGACAAGTGCAAACAGAGTTGATAAATTTGCTGCTGTTCTTTATCTACATAATCTGATTGCAATTGATAGATAATGCCACCAGGATAGAGCAGAGCCGCTTTCCATTATCAGCACACCTCTCCTTTTTATCCCTTTTTTTTATTTAAATAATCCAGTGCAAGTAGAGTATTGACTTTAACTGAAGGGAAGTAATTAATCACAGTACTTATGAGAAGATCATTTACTGCAGCTTGCATGCAGGATGGGTACCTGAGGCCGTTGTACTCAGTCAATCAAGGCAGGCTGATACGGGTTAATGGCACACAGGTCACCACCGCTGTAGGGATTTATTAGTCAAATTTCTTTTCTGATCCTGGGCAGTTTAACTTGTAAGCAGAAAGCCATAGCAGCGGGCTCTCAGGGAGAGTGTGCCTGTTTCCGTAATGGTGTGTTTGGGGTGAAGACAGCCGAAGCTACTGCATGGAAGTGCCTCAGCAGTTGCTGGTGGTGACCCTCCTGCCAGTTATTTCTTGCTAGGCTTCCTGAGCTGCAGTGAGCCGATGGAGAGGATTGCTGCAAGATCTTGCATCATTCAAAAAAGATAACTTCAGTGTCATAGCATCCGCTAACCCTGTCTGCACACACTGACGCTTTCTCCCACGGCTTATCCCACATGGACACATTCCTTCTTCCACCCGTAGTGCCCACAGCTGGGTTGGAGATGTAGCACAGGCCAGAGCAAGCTTCGAGAAATGAAAAGCAACTCCCAAACCACCCGCTGCTTTTTTATTGCTAAAAAGATAACAGTTAATTAAGGACTAGAGAAACCCGAGGGGAATAGTGTGCATGTCTGTGAAGGACTCAAAGGATGTTGGGAAGTAAAGTCTCCTGTGGACAGCGAGACAATTTGCTGCATGTGAACTTGCTTGTTTTGACCGTGAGAGTAGAAGTGGATCGTTTCTGGAAACCTTGAACGGCCCCAGGAAGGGTAACAGTCGCATTATACTGAAAATCAGTGCAATTGCATAGAAAAAGCTACAAGGGAATTCTTCAGGTAAGGCATGTGTTCGCGCCTTTCTTCGTTTTTACCTCCCTTTACTTTTTCTAATCAGGAGGTGCTCTTGCATGCAGAATTGGGTATGCAAGGATTAAGGTCTGTGCCTTGGTCCTTTCTTGGGTCAAGACCATAAAAAGTGCAGCACGGGCAGTCTTCTCTTAGAAATGGGATCAGGGTGTTTTGGGTACCCTGAAAAACCAGAGCGCACCAAGTATTTTGAAGACAATTAAAAAGTCATGCAGAATATTCTTAATATATGAAGTAGCTCATGTGGGCTAAACAAATAACATTAATTTGAATTTTACATATTCCCGGTTTTATTTATGAAAATTTATTAGATAATTAACAGTTACAAGAGCTAGTAGATCAATCGATAGCTTAAAGCAGCATCTTCTAACAGTATACAAGAGCTACTCATTCTCCTACAGATAGCACACTTCCTTGTAACGTCTGTTTTATTAGCCTGTTGTAAAGTCATATGAACGGGACCACAATGTACTGCTGACTCCAGCAATGTATTATTTTGAGCACATGTATTCTTTGATGGACAGTTGCTTATAACTTCTGGTTTCCATGAAAATCCCCTGTATATAATGTTTTCTTTGAAGGCTTTTCATGTTTAAGACAGGTGTATAGAAGGGGTTGCCTGAGCTCTGAAGTTGATATCTCTTGGTATTTACGGCTGCATCATCAGGAAATCAGATCAACAGCTCTTGATGCCTTTTTTTTTTTTTTTTTTCATTTTTGAACTGCATTTTCATTATTTTGTGATCCGATTCAAACTGCAGAACTCTGCTGGTGTGAGAACAGAAGATTGTTTGAAGTTTTAAATAAGAAAGTTGTTTGAAGATGTCTCCAGCCCCACTTGGCTTTTTCCAGGGTGCCCACAAAAGAATCCAAAACAAACAGTCATTTTTATAGCAAATGCCATTAAATCACTAAGTAGCTGTTTTCTTTATTTATTTTTTATTTATTTTATTTTGGAAATGCCCAGTGGGGGATCTGGCTTTGTAGGGTATGCAGCGGAGGATGTTCCCTGCCCTGAGGGACTTGAGGAGGGTTCAAAAGCAGCGTAGACACAGCCTGAGCCCTTTGCTTAGGGCACAGGAGTCGGGATGGCACTCCCACCCCCATCCTGTTTTCACATCCCGTCTGGTTCACAGGGACGTATATAGTTCAGCAAGCCGAATGAAAATGTTTGGATCCCACTGTTTTCTGTCAAAATGCTGTTTTATCAAAATGGAAATATTTTGTGAGAACATGTCAGTTTTGACAAAGTGTTTTGATGGGTGAAGTCTAAACAAATTGTTTTAGCGTTCTATGTTATTTTGATGTAAAGACATCTCATATTGACTCTATCGTTTAGACCTTTATAACACAGCTATAACATTTATATGTTAAGACTTTTATAACATATAAATATTGCATCAAATGTGTGACAACTTTAAAAGAAAATGTCAGTATTACAAGATATCTATATTTTTGCAGTATGTTATTTACCTTTTCAAAAACGGCATATCTTAAATATATGTATATAATATCCATATATAAACTTTTGAACATCTTGAATTACTTGTTTAGAAAATTTGGATTTTTATGAGATCCTGATAATTTTAGCTTATTTTGTAATGGAGTGACAAGAATTGCCCAATTCTTTGTTAATCATTTTTGTTCATTCTGATCCTAGGAAGGAGTTATATTTTTAATAATAAGAATAGTTGCCACAATGAGAGTGTTGTCACTTAGCAGATTTATCCCAAAGATTTTAAAGCATTTTATAAAGCTGTTTAAGATGCTCTTCCTGGCTTCACATATGAGAAAATTGAAACGCTGCAGTTTAGAGGTTGATGGGGTCCAGTGGGGATTCTCCAGTAGAGCTGACAACAGGTTGCTGGTGATCCTGGGTTATTAAAATAACCCCAAGATGAAAACATTCTTTCTAATGATTTTTTTTTCCCTAAGGACAAAAATGAACATAATTTGATGTTACTACTTGTCCGGGGCCCTGTTACTGGTGGCAGCAGCTCAGGTCCTCTCAGCTGAGCTAGAGTGAGGTTGTCCTCATGCCTGCAGGCTTGTCCCCAACATGCTCAAATGGTAGGTAGATAGATGGGCGTAGGTATTCAGTCATGCTTTATGTATTATTTTATTATCGTGCATTAGTTTGAAGTAATAGCACACTACTTGCTCAGTGATCTCTGGTGGCTGGAACCGTGGTCCTGGCCCAGTCTGCCTCTGTTTACGCTTCTTATGCCTTCCCTTGTGGGTGGGAAGGGCAAGGGTATCCACGGGGTGTGTAAAGGTGTTTCTGAGGAGTAGCTTCTTTAGGTGCTGTAAGCCCACAACGTCTTTGTGCTACTATTCGTTTCTTTTTCTGAATGCGGCAGTTCAGATTCCTGAGTCTTGCTCTTGTCAGTTGAGGGAGTGGGTGGGGGCTGGGGGGTGTGGAAAATCATAAAAAGGCAAAAAAAAAAAAAAAAAGTGCACGTTTCTTCCATTGTCTTCTCAGTCTCTCAGATCTCACGTTTTTTCCTGTGCTTTGCAGCATAATGTTCTTTCAAAAACAAAAAGAAAATGAGGATTTTCTTATAAAACCATGACCCTGGGAAAAATGGCTTTGAGAAAACCGGCAACTACTAGGAGAGTAGTGTCGTGGTTTAACCCCAGCCGGCAACGGAGGCCCACCCAGCCGCTCGCTCACTCCCCGCCGGTGGGGTGGGGGTAGAATTGGAAGGGTAGGAGTGAAAAAACTTGTGGGCTGAGATAAAGGCAGTTTAATAGGTAAAGCAAAAGCCGTGCGTATGAGCAAAGCAAACCAAGGAATTCATTCACCACTCCCCAAGGGCA
>JAVKLA010000005.1:4728435-4776941 GCA_034782735.1 Sagittarius serpentarius | reverse complement strand
TCCCGGCTGTGTCCCCTCCCAGCTCCTTGTGCCCCCCCAGCCTCCTCGCTGGTGGGGTGGGGTGAGGAGCAGAAAAACCCTTGGCTCTGTGTAAGCCCTGCTCAGCTTCCCTGAATTATCAACTCTGTTTCCAGCACAAATCCAAAACATAGTCCCATACTAGCTACCGTGAAGAAAATTAACTCTATCCCAGCCAAACCCAGCACAACTAGATAAAATCCCAAGAGTTGGTAATGTGATAATAGTATCTCATATTCACTGAATGGAGCGCCTGTGACTCAGTGCTTTCATGGGACAGTAAATGTTCTTCTAATCTTTTATTTCTCTAGAGAGGCAGATAAATCTGAACCCATTATATGCTGTGGCTGAGGCATGGCAGAGATTTACAGGACTGCAGGGGCAGCCGGTTGTGCACCATGAATGAAGCCGCGGTCCTGGGTCTCGGGCGCGCAGTTAGTGGGGTCACAGGGGATGCGGTGATGCAGCGTGTGCAGTTCTTGGCCTTTTCTGACCATTGTGTGCACGGCTTAAATGGTCAGCATGCACAGTGCAAGGGGAAAGGGCTGGTTTTGAGCAGCTGATGGTGAAAACCTGGTGCACGGTGAGCGATGCTCGTGGTTCTTTGCACTTCAACCACTGAGCGGGTTGCGGCAGCCCCTGGTCCTCAGCTGCTGCCACGGTGCCGGGTTTGGAGCAGTCGGGTCCGGCCGCAACCCAGGGTCGTTTGCTTGGGAAAATGAGATGAATGAGTAGAAGTGAGAAAATGGCAGGGAGTCGAAAGGGGAGAGAGGAATTGGAGTCAGAGAGGTTGGGGGCAGGGTGAATCAAGCAGAGAAAAGTGGAAAGAATTATTGTTATTTGAGGGATATTGGGTGTGATCCGTTTTTTGGTGGAGTTCAGCCCTGTGGAAGGGGAGCTCAGTTCTGTAACCCGTAGCGTGACTTCTGTGGAAATAGTGTCTTAATGTGGAAGGGTCCTTTTTCTTTCTAATTTAAGAATCTGCTGTAATATCTGCCAAACTAGAAGCTGCTCTCTGAAAGGATGATTTTTCATTGAAGGAGGCAGGAGGGCTTTGCATTTTCCTGCGGGAGACACAAAGGTACTGTGCTGCAAAGACTGCAGTGGAGCAGGAAACTTGATTTTTACTTTTGCAGGTGTGGATAATTTCCCAGAGGTCTGTTAGGAGGAGGCAAAGCCTGGGCTCAGTTTCAACCAGCCCAGCCCAGTGCTGAGTCTGGGAATTGATGCACCACTACAGCTGCTCCTCAGGAATTGGAGAGAGAAATGTGGGATCTTTCTCAGCTCTTTGTGTAGTGATCTAGATCCAGATAGGTTTTGCTGTCTGTGCAGTTAGTCCTGCATGAGTGGAATCTGGAGCAGAGCTATTGGCTCTGCTATGGATAGATACACCTTGGCCCAGCATCGTGCAGATCTGCCCTCTGTTTTGGGCTGCTTTACTCTAAGGCAGGTGGTCCTGTGGCATTTTCATGGCAGGAAGATGCTTTAAAGCCTTTGGCCTCGGAGCTGCAGAGGTGTGAAAACAGCCACCCCTGCTTGCTCCAAGATGAACTGAACCCGATCCAAAGGAAACAGGCACATCTGCGTACACAAGCTGCAGCTCCGAATGGGGCTGTGGTGTTGCCTGCTAAACCTGGAAAGAAAAGCAGATACGAGAGAGCTGGTGTTTTGGGAGCATCACTTTGTGCGATGCATGCCTTGCGTTTGGGCTGTGCTGTGTCTAATCTGGTGCAAGCTCTGACCGGTGCTTTTTCCATGGTGAAAGCGTTGCTAATACCTGTCTTCTGTCTGGATTATCTAGTGTTTAGTTATTCAGTTCAGCTCACACTGTGGCCTTTGCATCAGTGAGATCACTAAACTGAGTATTCTTTTCTGCTACCATGTCTCTGCTTCTCTTGAATCATTTCCTCTCACGATGATAAATTTGATGGCCGCTGGCTCCCAGGGTCTCAGACCATTGCACAATCTCGTATCGGTCCCTTCTGTGCACAGCAGACCTCGTGCAGGGCTATGGGACTGGCCCTAAGATGACTGTTGCTCATAGCAATATTGGGATTCTTGGTCAAGCTCTGTCCTTGTGGAGCATCAAAGTCTCATGTTGTAGAGGACCAGTCAGTGTGATTATGTTTCTGTCGGCTTGATCAAGCAAGCAATCACTGCTTAGGATATAATTTCCAAAGTAGCCTCGATGTAACTAGAATATCTCAAATGCTTTCTTGTCATTGGGCCTATTTGGAGCACCACTGTGGTGTGGGTGACGGTCCCTTTCCAAGGTGCCATCTTCGCAGTTGAAGCTGTGGCTGCTGAGGGAAGGGTGGGTGTGCGAAGGGACAGGTAGCTTTCAGTACTCGCCCCTGCTGGGAGAGGATTTTATGCATCGGTAAAAATCTTCCTGCCGGTTTAGTCAGCTCCCTGGATTGCGAAGAACGAGGGATGTTTCCTCCTATGCAGCCCGGGCAGAAGTACCAGGAACTTTCTCAATATGGAGATTTCTTACCACCTTTTGAGTCTATGCAGCTCAGCAAGAGCTAGGGTGGCATGAATTAGGGTGACATTAATTGTGCGCTTGTAAGTTACAGCCTGTGCCCATCACACTGTGGTTGGAGGGGACTGGTCAAAGTATTTCCATTTGAAGGACACATTTTGTCCTCCGTGGCTTTTTTTTTTTGTAGAAGGACCTACCTCGCCGCTCGAAATGGTTCTCTTTGAAAGGATTGATGAGATTTCTTTTGCTTTATTTCTTGTGTGTGTTTCCCCTGCCTCCTGCAGCACCACAGACGTTAGCTGGGATCCTGGAGGTGCATTCAGCTTGAGAGGTTCTGGGTGGGGGAAGTTCACAGAGGTCTTCTGGGAAGATGGATAGATTGAAAGGTAGAGAAAATATGGATATCTGAGCCCCACGGACCACTCCCAACTCACCGAAGTTATTTAAGGAAGGAAAAGTTGTTTTGAAAGTAGCAATACGAGTGGAGCTTAGCTCCCTGTGGAACAGGATCCTTTGTCCTGTCCACCTTCCCGTCCCACCAGTTGGCCAGCCAGCTGCAAATGGGCTCTAAAAGCAGAGTTCTTCCAGCCTGTCTGCAGTAGGAGAGGTTCAGCTGGGTCTTTTTCTGTAGCTAACAAGCGAAAATGTGAAGTACCGATTGAAAATCAGTGCTTCAATTCACAGGTGCTGGGTCTGATACACCAGAGGAGCACTGGTGTTTCCTGAGGTGGATGCTCAGGTTGGGCACCCATGCATTACGCTGCCAGCTATTCTCATTTACCCAGCGGATTTTCCATTGTTTGAATATTCTTGTTTAACATTTTGCGTGGTCCTCGAAGGCTTTTGCAGATACCGTGATGCAGATTCACTTCATTACTACTAAAAATTAATATTTGCATTGTAATGACTTGAAACGAGAAGCCCAGTTGTGCTCTACAGGCGCAGAAAAAAGTGAAAATCACTGTTCCTAAAACTTCCAGGGCAATCTGTTCTCTCCCAGAGGTTTCCAGAGTCCCTTTATCTACCCTGCAAAAGAAGTGTAAAATAAAGCAAAATACCAGATACTAGATTTGTTTGGGGAGGACAGCTCTGAAACTACTTGGAAACCGGGAGTAGCTTGTTTTTTCAGCTGAGTCTCTTTAGTCTGAAAACAGAGGTCACCGTGGCACTTTTGGACTTTGGAAGCCCGTAATCCAGATTTGAATGTGGAGAGGGACACCATCTTATTAGGTGTCAAAAAGCTGCGAGGCGCAAGTCTTTTAAAAAGGACAAGGGATTTTTTTGGAGAGGCATTAGAAGGGGGACTGACAGCAAGATCTGTGAATCGGGCACCGTTAAGACATCTCAAATCAGGCATCTGGAAATGGAGGCCCCTGAAATCTGTTGTCAACTTTGAAAAACCTATTCCCCCTTCCGCCTCCCGCCTCCTGCCAGCTTTGAAAGTTCGAACTGTGTTCCTTTTATCACATTTGTCATTCCTTAGTAAGGAAGCTCTGGCATTCAAGATTTGGCTGACAACTTTGTGGGTATGAGCCAAAATGAAGTTCAGCTTGCACCTTTCTCGGATGCACCCAGTGCTGTTCACAGCGAGAGGCAGAAGTCTGAACTCGAGGAACTCCAGTCTCATCCATTATGGCAATTACTGTCTTCCCACTGATGGCAAAATTAAGCTTGTTTTCTTTATCCTAATGTAGGTGGACAGAAACTGATGAGGTGTACGCAACAGGAGTGTTGAGAAAGTACCATGTGTAAACCATTTCTTCTCAGGCTGTAACTTCATCTTAAATAATGTAAAGGTCATAAATCTCCTGGAAATCATGCAAAATCAGTGCTGCAAAAGACTTAGAACAGTTCCAGGCAAGTTCAAGTGCTATTTTATAGAGGCTCAAGTCCAGCACTTTAAGGTTTGCTAATTTTAAATAAATTTAAATGCACTTTCAGTGTAATTTGGATCTATAAACTGGATGTATAGTTCAAGTGATGTTGGGAGAACTGGCTTTTGGGGAAGGAGCACGACTCAGAAATGAGGTCTGATGTAAGGTCTGCTGGGCATGGCTTCTGTCTTTGTCCGTGGCCAACTGTATGGACTGCATAAGATATTTAGGATATAAATTGAGTATGGGCCAGAGTCCAGATTTGCCAAGCACCCATGCTGGATGGAAGCCCAGCCATGAGCATGTTGTGCCAGGGTTTGTGGCAATGTCATATAGCTGTCCTTGGGCAAACCCAGCGCTCCCTCTTTGCATTTCTTTAATTCAGTGTTTGGCAGCAGATGGCTTGAGGATGCGTTTGAGAAGGCTCAGGTTTGGTCTCCTTGTCTGGAGGTAGGAGTGGCAATATTTGTGCCCACAGTGCTGTTTGCATTTGCCGTCTGAAGCCCTCCGGCTTTTACCGCTGAGATTGCACCTTCTCAGAGGTCCAAAACCTCAGGTTCTGCATTGTCGGGACAGTGTGGTGTGGTTGCTGACACCCATCTCTGGGAAGGACTGAGAAGGCACAGTCGCCGAGCTTTTAAAACATTTAGAAATCCCACCCTGGGGTGTGTGGAAGCACAAAGTGCTTCAGACTGGATTGCTCTTGGTTGACTAACGTGGTATTTCCTTAAAGCCTGGAGCAAAGGGCTCCGCTTCCTTTGTGCAGACCACGAGGGCTGCTATCGTTTAATTATTCTGGACCTATGCTGGTTAATTACAGCCCTTCCTGGGCTCCCCTGTGCGGTAATGGTCTTTAAACCATGCATCTGGTTGGTTGTTCAGAGGAAATGTTTTAATTTTCAAATGCTTGCCATTTTTTCCCTTCTATAGCTGTTGCTGTGTTAGCAACATAACTGTATCACTGTTGGTTATCTCACACATAAATAAGAATTTTTGGGAGAGAAAAATGTTTCTGATGTAATTTAATTCCCATTTACAGGCAGGTGGAATTAAAGTCTGATATCTGGGTTTCCAGTTGCAAATGCACAATGCATTTGAAGAGGCGTCTGTATCTCTGAAGCTGAGATTTGCTGAGTAGCCTTTTGATGCCCAGTGTTTACTGATTTCAACAAGGACTGAACCAGAATTTGAATCCCAGAGGCAACATTTGTATATTTCATTTCAAATCTTACAAAATCGTGTGGATGCAGATCCTGAATTAACACAGGGTTACAGTGTTTAGCTCAGAAATTATTCAGATTTTTTTTTTTTAAATGAAATAGAAGTTCCGGATAAATCCTTTAAGTCTTTCTTCTTGCAAGTGTGTTGACTTGGCAGCTGACATACGATGTTCTCAGGGCTGATTTTTCTGCTTTGTGGGGGGAAAGAACCTGGAGTTTCTGTCGTCCTGTTGAGGAACTGAAAGTTTGCGCATCTTTTTTTTCTCAGAGGTGATTAGCGAACATACAAAGAGACTTTGTAAATGATATCTGAGCCCACGTGATAAGCAGGGAACGAGCAGTGACACGCGCGGTGGCCAGTTTTGAATGGGAGCGGAGGAGATGATAAACCACGTTGTAAATCATTGTCAGTGACTACAGTGGAGCAACACCTTCCCTTATGTTGGGATGTAATCACGTGCAGGGGTTGCCCAAGGAGCTGGACAACAAACCAGCTTTTCTCCTGGTCTGGATTGCAATTGTATCCACAACTTCAGAGCTGGTAAACCCCGAGGAGATGTCTCTAAAAGACATGTGGCAAGTCCATTGCAGTCTGCTGTGCTAAGCATTTCTTTTCTTTCCTCACCCTCCTTAGCAATCAAAGAGAAATACATGGACTGGACGGAGTTTCTCATCCATGATTTGACCGGCGCGCGGACTGCACCTGCAAATTTACTGGAAGGCGTATGTATTAGATTGCAGTTTCTATCTGATACGGTGTCGCGGTGTGCATGCTGCAGCAGTGTTTGCGCTCCCGATGTGTAGGGCTGTGTGCCAGTAACAGAGTCTGATCCAGCGCTGGCCAAAAGTCGGTGGCAACGTTGCCTTGACCCTGCTGGCTCTGCTTCTGACCCAGTGATGGGTAGTTTGGTTTGCCTTTAGGCTGGAGGGTGGTGCTTAGAAAGTTGGATACTCAAAAAAGGCTGGGTGGTGAAGGAGAGCATGGAGGGAGTCTGTAGGAAGGAGGACACAGCCCCTTCAGTGCCCCGTTAGATCCACCGAAGTGGTGACCTGAGCTTCCAAGTCAGGGCACAGGTTGGGGAGGGGGTTTAGTAGGTTGATGAGGAGCACTGTCAGGTGTGTATATGGAAATAGCTCCCCCAGGGACGTGCCCTCCACCGAAAACACAGCGGTCAGATTTAGGAGGGAAGTTGGGTGAGGTGGCCTCGGTTGTCGGTAGTCAGGAGAGAAGAAGGGGCTGATTTTTTAGATGTACTCATATGGCCAAGAGCCCAGTCTGTGCAGCATCTTCACAGGGTGACTTGCACCTGGGGCAGCCTCAGTGTGCCTTGAGATCTTGGACAAAAATCCCGCAGATTCACCTTGAAACCATGGGAGCAGGGCACCTTCTTCATCGGGACCTGCCCTGCTCTCGTGTGGGCAGTTGGAGAGGAAACAGCCCGTTCTGCAGGAGATAATGCTCTCTGCCCCTCTGTATTTCGGCTGAGAGTGAGGGTGTAAAGACGATTTACTGTTGCTTTTTGAAAGTAAGTGTGCATCCAGACACCATTTTTGATTGTTTTGTCCCTGGTCACTCCCACCTGCCACAGCTGCATCCCTTTTCCACATGCCTGTGCAGTACGAGCTGCCTGGCAGGCAGAATTAATAGTGTACCGTCGGGGATTATTTTTTTTTTTTCCCCCTCCCCAGTCCGTTAGCCAAACAGCCCTTGCACACCCAAAATAACGCACGTCCTCAGGTCTGCTGCATCCTCATCCCTGGACCGCTCCCAGGTGGCGTATGCAAAAAGCTGGTGGTGTCCAACACCCGTCTCTGGTGTATGGCAATGCCATCGCGAACCTTTCCGTTCCCTTTCCGCAGGCAGGGGAAAGAGGCATCCCCAGGCAGAAATGCAGAGAGAGAAAGCAGTGCATTGGCTTGAAATAGTTTCTGACCCTTTTCTGGTGCTTTATGCAGTGTATGTGCTTAGTGCTGTCTGTGTCGTGCAATGTATGTAACACCCTGTCGACAGATTTGCTGTTCATGAGTGCTGCAGATTGTTGTTATACTGTTAAATCAATATGTAGTGATACTTCTTTTTTTTTTTTCCTTACATGCTAGCTATGCATATAAAGAGTTCTTGCATTATGGTAAATGTTAATATTTCATGCAAGCCAATTATTAATCTTGGCCGTTCAGTTCTCAGGGGTAGGTGACAACCCATTGGCTTAAAATTTAGCACACAAATCAGAGAAGCAATATTCGCTTTTATACAGCCAGGGATTTATTATAATAAGTTAAATCATTACACCATTGTTTCATATTAAAGAACGTTTTGTTGCAATGAAGCAGTTGTATGAGAGGAAAAAAAACCATTAAAGTAGATTTCTACTGTATTATTAAATTCTGACACTGCATTTTGCTATGAAATAATATTTGAAGAGATTATACAGGTGCTTGTAGCTTATACTAGAGAGGAGTGGCTTACAATAGCAAATACATTCTTCTGAGAAATATCTATTAATCATAGAGCTGGTTAAAACTGTGCATGTGATAAGGTTTTAGTTAATTTTAATTACATTTTTTACCAAATTCTCATGTTGTTGCCTGCATTTTTGGGTTAAGAGAGATGTAGTGAAAATCGGTCGAATTTCAAAATTTTGAATTATTTTCAAAATTCAATAGGAAGGGGAACTTTTTGGAAAAATACAGCTTTGTGCTCTCTTTTTTTCTAGCTACCCCTAGAAAGAACCATCCTGGGCTGACTCTGATTTACAGAATTAATATTTTAAAAAATACTGTGAAAAGTTTATATTGTTTAATTAAGTAGAAGTGGGGCAAACACACAGGGAAAAAAAAAAAAAGTCCTTATTTTTTATATATTGTGCCTGTGCTTAGTATCTCCTTTGGAGACCAGTGCTCCCAACTCTTGGGGTGTTTTTTAATGCTGCTCTTAAAGCCCTGGAATCGAGAAACTGCGTAAGAATTGGAACTTGTGTTTCATAAAAAAGAAGAAATCTTAACTGTTAGAGGAGAAAAGCCTGACAACACAGAGATGCTGACAATCACAAAACAAAAACACTGAGCCCCAAAGGTATCATTCTGCAAAGCATCTCATGGTTTTTTAATGCCCGTGGTTGGCAGCTTTGCAGGTGTAACGTTAAGCACATGTATAAATGGTTGCAAAACTGAGATCACAGAAAATACTATGTGTAAGCAAATAACCGCAGTCACTGGGATTTCTTGGGCATGGTGGCTTGACCCAACAAATCCTGTGTGCCTTGGGCTTTGATCCCAAGACCACTTAAGCTGGTGGGAACCTGCCGTTGGCTTTGAGCTTTGGAGTAACCACCATAGACTCTTGCATCCATGGCTGTGGGGAATAATTTGCTCGATGTGACAGCAGGAATGAGGTGAAGCCTTTGGTGGGAAGGATCAGCACACAGAGGGCGATTTCAGGGTCATGCCCAAAGTAGGCGCCTTCTAGGTAAATGGCAGTGTCCAGTCCTGTGATTGGTTCTTATCAGCTGCAATCAATGAGAATTTGGTTTCAAATCCTCCATTACAGCTGGGCTTTGAGTTGTTCAGGAGCATCCTAAGTGGATGTGCCTTATGAGCTGTTCCACCTTTTATTATTCTTTTTTGTTGTTGTTGATGATGTCGGTTGAGAAATTAGCACAACTGTTGTTTTCTGTTTTACTTCTGAATTTGCACTTGGAAGACATTGGGTAAAATAGAAGAAGAACAGACTGTTTGCTGATCGCTTGGATGATGGTGTGAAAAACAAAAATAATCTTCTGCTGTCATCTGTTTCCTTGAGAAGTCTTCAAATAAAGTTTAAAATAAGGAGTTTTGCTTCTATTCAAACAGCCTCTGCGAGGAAAAAACCCTGTAGACCTCATTACAGTTGATTCCTTAATAGAGCTGCAGGATTCCCAGAATCCCTTTCAGTACTGGATAGTTAGTGTGGTTGAAAATGTTGGAGGAAGATTACGCCTTCGCTATGTGGGATTGGAGGAGACTGAATCCTATGACCAGTGGTTGTTTTACTTGGATTGCAGACTTCGACCAGTCGGTTGGTGTCAAGAGAATAAATACAGAATGGACCCACCTGCAGGTAAAGAGCCTCCTAAAAATACTGTCTTCCTTTGTGGCGTTTACTGATGTTCTGAGAAACTTGTGCAACCCATTTCTTCAGCATTCACATTGCTTTGACAGGAGTTTCTAGGTATAACACAGATGGCATGCGAGAGCCATCTCATTTGGGTTCCGAGTGGGTCAGGTAAACTGTATTAAATTTATTTGATAAATTTAGTTTAGCTTAGCTCACTCCTGGAAGGAAGCCGTGTCCAATAAAAGCAATTTCACGTAGTTTTCCACAAAGAAGCAGAGCTGATCGGTGTAGTCCGAGGATGTGCCTGTTTGCCCAGCCCTTTTCAGTGGTGGTTTGGTGGCCAGCTCTTCCTGGCCAGACTGTCTGCATCCTGGTGGAGGCCTCAGTGGGAACCAGTCTTCTGCTGCTCAAATCAAGTCCTAGGTGATACCTCTCAGCATATACTGGGCTCCATTTGCTTTCCTCTCAACCAAGGACCTCTTGCCCATTTGTCTTTTCATGGCCACACACATTTTGCTGGGGTAGCAGTAGACCTCCATGAAATTTCCCAGCGATGGGGGAGGTGTTTTGGGACCCTCACGGTCCCTCTAACGCAGGCTTTTCATATTCTGCTGTAACATTGCTGTACATCGGCCAAGTGAGACCTGCCTTGCGTGTAACCAGTCAGAAAGTGCAGTGAGGGTGCTGGGTTTGTCTGCCTATGTCACCTTGCCCATCAAGGGGTTATGGGGTGCCTATTGCTAGAGGCTAAGGAAATACTCCTTTGAGTAAGGGCAGATGGGGTCTTTCAGGTTTAAAAGACCACAGAATTTGTCCTGCATTTTCTCCAAGGGAGTGAAGTCTTTGCAAGTATGTCAGACCAGATTGAACATCAGGAGATTGCAACTTGGAGAAGAAGCTCTCTACGGTTGAGTGTAGTGTTCAGACCAGCTTGGGTACAGAGAGAGAGGGACTGCAGTTAAGTCAGTCTGGGGTCAGAAACTGGAAGTCACAAATCCAGGGGTAGGAGAGGTTCAAGGGACAGGAGCTAGGTCGAAGAGTCAGGCACAAGCAGGCTGGGCCAGGAGGCTGGGCAAGAGCAGCATTTAGGGGTCAGCTGGAATCAAATTCCAAACAGTGGGACTGGGTTTGGCAAAAGGAATGATTGCAAGGCTGAGTGTAGGGGAACACGAAGCATTACTGAGGTGTAGCAAGCAGGGATATGGCCTAGGGACCACAGCACACAGTAGGGGCTCAGGGCTGCTTGAAGCCTCCTGCAGAAACGCTTGCAGAAGCATTCACTGGCAGGTTCTGGGGCTGGCTTTGAAGATCTGCTTCCATCGAGGCTATAACCCATTACAGTGCGGGACGACTGGGAGGGTGAATTTTCTCCACCACTGTTGTAGTCAAAACTTGTGAAAGTTCCTGGGCAATTGGGTTTCTGTCTACCCAGGGCATTAGGCTCTGCATTAGTCTGTCTTGAATTGACTGAGCTGGTTGAGTCAAGTTGCTTGACTTCTCTTGGAGTTAGGGATCTGGTTAAACATGACAGCTTAGACTGTTGCACGCATGGTCTTCTTTGGGGCACAAAGTGCGCAGCATCTGTGTTTTTCATAAAGCTGTGGTTTATACTTGGGACCACGAAGCTGTTTGCCAAGTCCTGTGGAGCATGGCTCCCATTTGCTAGCTGTTTGCACCTCCCTTGAGGAACAACTTGTCCAGGGCCATACCTCATTTTCCTTGTGCTGTGGGTGAAGTTTTTCCATGAGTGTCAAATGATAGCAGAAAGGTAGCCCTCCTTTGGGTAGGTATTTCTGATGTGGCTTTCTGATTCAGAGAGGTTACCCCGATACATGCGATTGTCGTGTTCACAAGTCTGTCTAGGTCTTGGGCCTAACTTGGGGTCTCAAATGCTTTTCAGAAGTGTGTGTTTTTCTTCACTGATAGGTAGGAATCAGTGTTCCCCATCACTTCTAAATCAGATGTGAATGCTGGAGAGTGTGAGTATCACTCACTCTCTTATTTTACGGAGTATTTGTGTTACAGAGAAACACTTTTTCATTGACCATCTTTGCACCCTCTTGGCCTGTGTAGGTTTGGTGAATCAACACAGAAATGGCCCAGATGAGATTTGTGCTTCCTCTTTGTTTATTCCATTCATTTTCTACTTTTTCCTCCTTTTGTCCACTTGTGCTTCCTTCTGTATGGTTTCCCCAGCCCCCCCGCCTTTCTTTTTCTTTTCATTTTTTCAGTTGTCTTGTCTCTAAACTTGTTATTGGAGTCTTTATTTGCTGAAGTTGTTTCTTCTCCCCTCCTTTATTTAACTGCTTTTAAAATTTCTTTCTTTTGTTCTCATCTGTCTTCATCTGCTCTCTGTTCCCTCTCTTTGGCGTTTCTCTGGTCATTCACTTTTTAGTGAACATTGTTATTAATGAATTCAATGCCCAGATCTTCTTCCTGACTGCCATTGACTTAAATAGGTGGTCACTATTTTACATCTCCTAAAGCCGGGTCTCAGGAGTTTGCTGAGAAAATACCCTTTGGGTCTGAACGCTTCCCTTTTCTCCCAAGTCCTCTCCTGAGCACAGCCCCCAAGGATCTTTCTTTAATCCCTGCTTCTGCTCTACTCACTTACCAGGCTCTGCACTCCAGGGAGTAGCGAGTCAGAAATGAGAATCTGATGAGTTTCTGGAGGCAGAAATGCTGGTTGTTCCACTTCTGACATAGTGGACTGTATCGGCCATTTCATGTCCACCTAACATCAGCTTGTTCATAAAGCACGATGGGTGAATAAAACATATGAGACATTAACGCAGAGGAAGAAGAAGGAAAAAGCCAAGTGGCTGGTCTTAGGGGATCTGTTTCAAATTAAAGAGTTTGCAGAAGAAGTCTTGGAGCAAGCAGACAGGCAAGCAGTAGTGAGTTGTCGGGATGAGGTGCTGGCAGGAGAGCGCTCTAAAGAAACTCAGGCATGAAGCTACTAAACCACAAACTGTCAAAGGATGCAATTTCCTAAGGACCCCAGGCCAGGAGAGTGTGCCAGGGACACATCCTTGCCTGCTTACATCCTTCCTAGTGACTTCTGTAGTAAATAGGATTTGGACTAGAAAGACCTTTGTTGTGTGAAAGACCTAGTATGGACCTTCTTAGAAAAGAGAGGTCGTCTGTGGGCAGTGTGTTAGTTTTTTACACATCAGGGATTAAAATCCACCGGTTGTAGTGTAGGCATCGAAAAGACAGTTCAGCATGAGCTATTGCTTTCTCTTTATGATTGGTGGAGAAAAGGAGATGCTTAAGACATGTCTGATGTAGGTCAGGTGAAAGGACATCTTCATAAGCCTTTTTTTTCCACTCAAGGGGGTTGAAAGCAACCAACACAGACCTGGTTGTCTAACTTTTGAACGTCTGAAGCCAGTTAAGGTGACTCCTTGATTGATAACAGGAACAGCCTTAGACTGTATATCAAAGCTGTTACGAATCTCCTCCGAAGAGATGCTGAGGACACACAGCTCTTCCCAAAATCAGGCTGCGTGTTCAATTGCTATCAAACAAGGATGTTCAGTTGTACATCAGCTCTGCAGGTTGTGACAGTGCTTTGCCTACCCTTGACTTGGATGCAGCATGTGCACCTTCAGCTTTATTTCCCTTTGTGTCTGGGCTGTGATTTTTCCGTGTTGATCCACCTCTGGGACTGCCAGGTTGGGTTTCACCTTGCACAGCAGTTTGAGGTCAGTCTTTCAAGACGCAGAGCTTCTCATATAAAGGAGATCCCATGGATGCAAATGTCTAGTATTTTGGATAGAGAGGTCTCTTTTCTGAAGCCACCCACATCCTAGCACCCACTTAATGTACAAGAATGCGCAAGAGGGTCTTTAGGAAGTAGCATCCTGGCTGTCTTCTCCAAATGGCAACTTTCAGGGACTCTGTATGTCTCACAAGCCCTTTTAACTGAGGCAAAGGGATCATAGCTTATTCTTTCCTTCAGCTGTGTATCTGAATCCAAAATAAGCCTTCTTGCTAGTGCAAACTGGCAGAGGCTGCTTGACATAGAGCCACTGATGGTCTTGCCTCGACTGTCTATGCAGGAAGAGATCGTCTCGTTTTATGTTACTTTCTATTTAAAGACAAATTGGCAGTCATTTTAGTTGCTCACTCCTTGTTAACCTAAATACAAATTGACACAGTACACTTTGTTCAATTACCTGCAACCCTATCACTTAAACAAAATGCTTTATGCTCTTTTAACCGTGCGATTTAGTGTCCATATACTTGCCAGCATAAGCGAGCTGCCACTAATTAAATGCGCATGATATTGCTTGCTGGTTATTGAAACCATTGGAGTTGTCTTTATCTCTCGAAGTTTGTTGACACTGCCCAAAGAAGCTGCTGCTTGTTTTCACTGATTTTGGGCAAAGTCACCCATCTTCACTGCCATCACGGTAGAAAACGAGGGTCTGTTTTCAGCTTGCTCTCTCCAGGGAGCAGGGGAGCTTCCAGCAGCGTTTTCCAAAGCTCAGACTTTTTGTTAACTGAAACAACAGGCTGGCTGCAGCCTGGGGCAAAATCATATTGTATTGAGTATTTCCCTGTTTGGCATCATTTAAACCAGAAAGGGAGAAACAAGGTGAGTCGTTTCCCTCCCTGTGCTTCAAGCCCATCACAGCTCCTGCAAGTAAGGGAGAACTGGAGCAACAAGGCTATAAAATAATGAACAATTAGATAAAGAGTGCACTTCTTAACACTTCTGGCTGCTGCACATGCCGTAAACAAAGACTTGAAGTGTATATTCCCATTAATAACCAGACAGTTGAGGAATTAAAATACTGCCCTGAAAGGTTAACATTTCCCTTTAAGTGTGTTTAAATTCATATGCATATCCTTGATGTCTGTTCTGAAGTAGCGAGGTTTGATATAGTGGAAGTGTAAATACATCCACTTCCACTGAGTGATTCTGCAAATCCTGTTTTGATAAGGTCTTAAATCTGTTGAGATCAGAGCATAAAATTCTCTTGTACTGTCAGTGCTAGGTGAAAACAGTGCTTGCCAGTTCCTTTTTTACACATATTTTTTATTTCCTCCCTCGGAATTGTAAGATACAGCAGTAAATCTCTGCTAGCTCGTAAATATATATCGTTATTAGATGTACAGAATTTAAATGCAAATTGGGCCAAATTGAACTGTGATGTAAGTGTGCGAAGCCAAACTGACAAAAGCTTCACACTGTTCACTCCGTGTGAAGGTTCAAGTTTTTGTTGAGTAAATGTTAATTTCCATTTTAATAATTGTTGCAATCTATCTACCTATCTTGTCTCTTTAAGACCTTGATATGAATGTTCTGCAATAACTTGTTATGTGCAGGATAACAATATGTTTTCTAGGGCAGAAGTAAATCCAATATAATGTTCTTCATCATAGTATTGTTTCCTACATTGTTTCCTTTGATGATTCATAGGCATTTCACTGCGCTGAACCATAAAGGGCTTGTTAAGAGAATGATTTAATAATATTAAACCTATTTGAAGAAACTCACAGAAAGCAATGTGAATCTGCACAAAGATGTTGCCTAAAAGTATAATGATGAAAATTCATAAGTGTAAATCTTTGAATTGGTGTGATACTCTGGTTTGAGTGTGGTACCAGCAAATGGGGCTGGGTAGAGATCTAGCTGAAATGTTTCTTCCTACGCCTACCCCCACCCAATGCAAAAAAACTCCAACCCCACAATAAAAAAAAAAGACTTTCCAATGAACAGAAGCCTTGGTAAAGATATTTCTAGTTTTGTTCAAATATAACTAATACTGGCTGAAGACCTGAGGCTCCTCAAACTGGAAAACATCAGGTATTTTGAGAACTGAAAATCAAAGGAGAGTTTCTGTTATTTTCGAGTAATGAGAGAGTACGATTCTCATTTCTTCAGCAGAAAATGAAGGACATGCATTTTCCTGGGTTTTACTCCAGGATATAAACCACAATCTTCCTCAGATGTGCCCCTGCTAGTTGCTTTTGTGTTGAATTTATCCACGCTGTACAGCTTGGAATATGCATACTGTTCATTTCACTTGTACTATCCATTTTTATGACATAGGAACTTAAGTCTTTCAAAAATGTTTTGTCCCCAAACAGTCATCTGTTGGTTTTGTTGTTTTTTTTTTGTTGTCATCGCTTTAGATATCTGTTCTCTGAAGACTATATCTGAGTGGAAATGCGCTCTGGAAAAATCCCTTAATGATGCAGCAAATTTTCCTCTTCCAATGGAAGTGTTCAAGGTAAAAGACATACATTTTTCTTCACTTACAGAACCCGCAATGAATAAATATCATGCAGTGTTTAGCAGCTTATGTTAAACTTTTGAGGCAAGGGCCGTTGCTCTAATACATCACCACGAAAGGTCACAAGTGAGATGTTTGTGTAAAATGTAGTTTTATGTGCGGACTTTCCATTCTGAGAACTGACTTTTTGCAGTCAGTGTTTTCTAGGGGCTGGGGGTGATCAGCACTGATTTCTCCAACGTTATTTTTGATGTGTCTTATTCTGTTAGACCTGTGCAAAGGCAGCGTATACAACCGTGAAATTGTAAGGCTATGAGTATGAAAGTTGACATAAGATGGTCAGATTTCTGTGAGCCTTGCACCAAAAATTTCATCTGATCACAAGCCACAAGGCAGAGGACCCTTCTTCAGGGACCTATAGTGGAAGTGGGAGACAATTTTGCTCCTGCATTTTTTTTTTTCCTCTTATTCTTCTCACTCTGGTTTTTAATAGTTAGAGATGTGCTTCAGCCCTGAGGCACCAGCTTTAATTTCCCTTCCAAATCTGCACTGCTGTTAATCATGATGGCTCCAGATAATCCTGATTTCTAGCTGTGCCTGTCTGGTTTCTAATGGTTACGTCCTTGCTGCGGTGTGACGGGCAGCGCGGCTGTGGGTGCAAGAGGATGCTTGGGGAGGTATGTTGAAGCACAGCGGTGCCCCGCTGTCTCCGGTGTCACCTCCTGCTTGGGGACCTGGTGGACCATGGTGCCCTCCCCACCGCTGTTCCTGGGTCATCCATTCAGCCTGGGGACCCTCTGGGTTCCTTCCCTGCCCTTAAGCAACACTGCACTGGGACACCCCAAAATACTGACGCAGTTGGTGCAGTTCACATGCAGATGTGGCACTTAGGGACACGGTTTAGGGGTGGACTTGGCAGTGTTAGGTTTATGGTTGGACTTGAAGATCTTAAAGGTCTTCTCCAACCTCAGTGATTCTATGGTTCTGTAATTGGAAGAAGGCACTCATGGTGTCCCGTCCTGGCTGGCATGCCACAAAACCCTGGTGCCACCTTCACCTTTTCTCCAGGGATGTGCTGGCAGCTTCCCATGAGGAATCCAGGCTCCTCGCCCAGCTGAGATGCGCTTGAATTAGCAACATTAATTTGGGAACGCTTCGCTAATTGCCCAGGCAGTGGCTCATTTGCTTGCAATGTTGAAAGCTCTGCTAGGCTGGGAGAAGTGGGAAGATTTGTGCATCGGCTTTCAGCATGAACGTGGGTTTGAGAAGCCCCGTGTTGTGATGGGAGTGGCGTGCGGAGAGTTTTGATTCCCTGCCATTTATTTCATACAATACTTCAATCCGCCGACTCTATTAAAGTTTGCATTTGCAGTTTCAAGATCAAAAATGCATTGTGTGGGGCAGGGATTAAATCACAATAGGGAATGCCTAATGTGTCAATTTTATGCCTCTCTATATGAAAGAGTGAAGAATGTTTCTGATGAGGGTCATAAAACATCCTTTTTTTAAAAAAGTTTATAACTAACAGCTGTTTTTCTGCCTCTTCTCAGCATGCCAGACTTATACCCACTTATTTTAATTATTGCATGAGGGTCATAAATTTAAATTCAGCAAATCCGGGTTGCTGTGCTGTGCGATTGGAGCTTGCAAAGATATTCCTCTTAGAAGACAATGCAAAACATTGGAATGCTTGAATGGCCCAAGAGGAGAGTTACGTTGGGGCCAAATGTGACAGAAAGGCAGGATTAGGTCAACAGGGCTTCTTCATTTGTAACGTGAAAGCTGGGCACAAGGTGAGCTGAATTCGGTGTCTGCTGTTACCTAAGCCCCTGGTTCTGGTGCTGGGAAGGCTTGAGGCCGAATAAATTATTTGTGTGTGGGCATCACTTTATTCTGCCCATTTAGGGTGAATCAACCCCATCTCCTGTCTCTTAATTAAGGAGAAAAATATGAGAACTTGTCCATGCCTGTGAGCATGTCTCCCTCTAGTAATGACTTAAATATGAGTTAAGGAAAGGCTTTAGGAGACTACATGAGCGTACACTTGTCTGGTCTTACGAGATAAGCCCATATTTCTGTGTGGGACCTTCAAGGATAATCCCAGATCCCAGCAAAAGGTGTAGAATCCAAAGGTGGGTTTTGTTGTTGCGCCTTTTTTTTTTTTTTTTTAAATTGTTCTTGCAAACCCAGCACAGAAGTAATGTCTCTAGATGGTGCCTGGGGCTCCATGCTACTGTAACTGTCGTGTGTTAGATGAGATATAAAACACAGGGTTTGACAGCTGGCAACTGTTAAAGATCTTCTGGAAAGATGGAAATGTTTACTTTGGCGGACGTGGTAAACTGCACACCAAGCAATTACATTCCGCATTTTCCACATTTCCCTGCAGAAATCCATCGCCGAGGAGAGCGTAAGTGTGCGCTTGCTGTACAGACACGAACGGTCCCTAGGGTGAGCGCGTGCACATTTGGCTGGATTACGACTTAAATTGTTGTTGTCCTTTGAGCTGTGCAGGACGGTGGGCAGCGTCACTAATGTGCCGTCAAGCTGGTCCCTGGTGGTGGTGCCGGGAAGGCAGATCCGCGTTTGTAGCGCGAGAAGTGGCTCCTCATGGGTCCATCAGCCCACTGTTGCTGTCGGTGATGATGCTCTTCGGTTTTGGTTTAATAGGGTTGAGTTCTGCCGGAGACCTCGTAAGCCATGGATTTGAGCTTGAATTATCCATGCGCAGAAGCGTGGCGGAGCTGAACTTGCTTGTGGTGGTCTTTGGCAGCCGTTCAAAAAATGCTTTGCAAATGTGCAGCCCTGATCCCCTCTTGGTATCCAAGGAGAGGGCACCACCCACCAGACCACACGAGCTGGTGCAAAAATCAGGGGGAAGGCTGCAAACAGGATCTTCTTTCTTTCTGGTGCTATTTTACACTTGGCCATATGTTGAAAGTGTTTGTAAAATGCTTTAGGATCCTTTGAGAAGGAAAGTGATGTTCAACTGCCAGAAAATCCTGCTATTATATTGCTACTAAACATAGTGTTTTGCAAACTGCACATCCTGGAACAAGCTTTTTTTTTCACAAAAGCTTTTTGCAACACACCCGCTATTTTGTCGTTCTGTTCTTTTCAGAAAACATGTTGATCCTTAAAGAAAACTAAATACAGACAGGATTTTCAAGGGTGTTTGAATGGTTTAGGAGCACAAAAACTTCTGAAAGGCCACAACCCAAGGAGCTGTGTCCTTTGCTGTTTCTGCTCTGATTTCAAGGTGCTGTAGGGATCCCCCATGCTTGGCTAGGTACTGGTCATAAATGATAGCTTAGGCTTCAGAGGACGCCTGAGAAAATGGTCAGAGCTTCGGGTATGAATAAGAGTGGTCAAACTGTTACTAGGGCCTGATTTCAAGTTAAATATGACAATTTCAGCCATTTGCTTCAGTGATGGCATTGCTGGTGCTCTCTAGGAGGAAGCCAGACTCCAAACACAGCACCTTCTAGCCCTAATACTTACAAATCCATGCATTTTTTTAGAGTTAAAGTCCTGTAGCTTGGGTAAGATGAATGCTGGACACAGATCGTGGGATTTAGTTTCCTAGAGAGAAGCAGATAGCGTCCTGGGGATCTTCTCTGACATCCCATTATGCTTCCCTGGTCTCCTGCACCATATCTGTGGGTCCCATGCAGATGTCATGGATCCTCAGGTGTCTTTCAGCTCACCCCAGACACCTCTGGGTGACTAAATCCTAGCCAGGATTTGGGGTGCTCATCATCTTTCCATAGATGTTGCATATGGGCATCCTGTTCCCAGGTCCCTCTGATTGCTATAAAGTGGCTCCTGATGACTAGCTTGGATGGAGCCGTCACCAGCCACATCCCTAACCCAAACTCTGTTAAACTACTTGAAGAGCAGAGACGCTTAGGAGGGGGAGTTGTTACCTAAGACAGGTGGCAATTCCTGATTTATAGCCTTTGGTCCCATTCCTCTTGTCTCCACTCTCTGGTCCTCCTTTCCTAAAGTTGTTGATTTTTCCAGCTTGAAATTGTTCTCTCTCTGGCAAAAAAAAAAAGCTCTACACTATGCCCAAGCCCATTGTGCCCCTGTTTCTAACTGGAGCTTTTGGATGTTTCCTGTAATCAGTAATAGTATTAATTAATGGTAAGACTAATGACATGGAAGGAATCAGTTGGGACAAATCTCTCCTAAGGAGAGTGATGGCAAGAGCTGCCCGCAAGAGCTGCCATCACCCAGGCAAGAGCTGCCCTCTGAAATTCAGGACAGAGTGGTTGGTCTGGTTCTACACTCAAAAGTAGGAAGATAAATATTAAACAGGACTCCTTCCCCCCACTCTAAAGTACTATTTTTCCATCAGATGAGTTGTGCATTTTAATTATAAAAGTAAGACAGACTGTTTCTCTGAGACACTGATTTTTTTTTTTTTTTAAAGGGGGACAACATCTCTCAAAAGTTAATAAACCCTTTGGGTGTTTTAGGGTGTTTTCTTCCATTATTTCATGTGCTGGAGGAGGTTAAGTGTAAAATAGAGAAACCCAAGGGTTACTTTCTGCTCAGAGGCATTCCTGACCTGGCTGTATGAATCGACTTGAAGTCCGACAGGGTTTCTCTGTCTTCAGCCCCCCTAATAGATGGGCACGTGCTGATGCAGTAGCTTAAAACGGACGTGCTTTTGGTTTCACTTGGAAGCCAAATCCCAACATAAGCAATCCCCAGCCCCTTCGTGCACTGATGGCTTGGCTGGCCCTTGCTGCGCACGCTGTGCTTTAATAACCCGTGAGCCGCCATGTTGTTTGCAGGCTGCCAGATTACTTATACTCCATCTGTTCTTCCCCATCCATAGCACTCGCCAGCCCTCCTCCCTGACTGCTATTTGCCTAGCTGGGAAACGTGCACGGCGTCCCGACCCCTTTGTTGTTCAGCTGCCTTTTGACCCACTCCTGTCTCAGCTCATTAAAGCCATTTATCTTCGTAAGACCTAATAACCGTCATTAGGATTATACCGCAAAGGTCCTTACAAACGTAGCTGCCTTCACGGCTCTTGGGAGCAAGGATGTCTGCGATATCAAAGGTGCCACTCGGGCGGGATGGAGTCTGGTGGTACCTCTGTGGACCAGGGAAACGTTCTAACCTCTGTGCAGCTCCCTCCTGACCGTGGGCTTTGCAAGGAAGCAGGGGGGGAGAGCAATACAAGGAGGTGAAGGAAGCCAAGCCCCGTCTGAGATGCCCCGAGTTTGGCAGCGCTGTATGAACGTCAGGGTTGGAAGAGAAATGCCGGAGGCAGTTGAAGCAAAGCAGACGGGCTGAGTGGGAACCGGGTCCGTCAGCCTTCCTCGTCCCTCTGGCTGGACGTTTAGCACGTGTGGTTTTCTTTCTCCATTACGCGCTGGGGTCTCTCAGGAGGGTGAGAGGGTCGCAAAACGGCCTGTTCCAGTTTACTCACTGCATCCAGGCTTGGTGTGGGGGAATTTGTGCATGACAGCCTGAGCTCTCGCCTCCTGCATCCTTGGGCATGGCAGTGTTTTCCACTGCCAGGGGCTAATGTGCACCTACGAGCAGAGTCTGCTCCCATGTATGGGGTGGGTGATCATCTAAAGATGGGTGATTTTTCTCAAAGAAAGCAAAAGCCAGCTCTGGTCCATAGCTGTTTTGCAAGGCGGTTGCAGCCCACAGCGTGCACTGAATTCGTTCTGATGCTCTCTCCTCTTAAAAAATTCCCATTGATTTCTGAATAACGATGACTGCCATGACGTTACTGAGGGCAGACTCCCCCCAAACACGTGCCTATGAGGACTCAGTCCCTCTTCCCAGCTGAGGTACTTGTTTAAGGGTGCAAAAAGAGACACTGATGGTTTCACTTTGAGCGCTCAAGTTGGTTGTTCCCACCTGTGTTTTCCTTTCCACCTGACCTTCCCACCTGTGAAACGGGACCCGCGCGTGTGACACAACCAGCATTCATTAGCGAACACTTGTGGAGTGGTGTGGCAGTCCCGAATGCTGTAAGACGTTCAAAAAACTAAACCAAGCACAACCCCCGCCCCCCAAGGGGATGCATCTCTCTCTCTTTTACCTCTGCCGCCCGTGCTTCCACCGCCCAGGCAAATCAAAGCAGGCGCTGCGTAGGAGGGGATCTTTGCCCTAATGCCATCTGCGGCGGGCTGAGCCATACGGAGAAGGTGTATTTGGATTTAGACTGGCTACTCTGCAATGTTGCTGTTTCTATGGTAACTATTTTTTATTCAACAAGGGGAGCTTAAAATCTGTAGGGCTAAATTTGATCCTAGGCAGAAGCATCTGCAGTTTTTAACGGGCTCTTCAGTAGGTGCAGTTCGTCGCTGGCTCTTGTGCTCATTACTTCAGGGTCATGGTACCTCTAAAGCCTCCTTCCCGGCACCCTTTCCTCTTCATCCCACCTCACATCTCTACATTTTGGTCTTCCAGTGACTGCACTTGTCAAACCGAGGGACATTTTGCTCATGTTGTGTCTTACCAGGGGATTTCTGTCTCCCTGCAGAGCGTGTGTCTTTAGGGAAAATTGCTCTGTGTTTAGCAAAGGAAGTTGATGAATCGCAAACAAGACTGATTCATCTGCAAATAATGCAAAGGATTGCATTTGGGAGGGTTTATTTATTTATTTATTTGCTCAATTAAAAAACAAATGCCAGATTCCTGCAGAGGCAGTTTAACCACTGCTATTACTGTGTTTGTGACTGGTTACCACACATGAGCTTTGTGATTAAAATTAGGCTATTAGAAGCAGCCAGTTTCTTGGAGAATTAGAGAAAACACTGGGGGAAGCGATTCCTTTGAAAACAAAAACTGAATCAAATAGTATGGTTCCAATCATACCAGATGGGGCCCCCTTCTTCTGTGTCTTTTAGTTGGGTAAACCAGGAGAGATGTGACTGCAGGCAACAGCGTTTCACACTGTTACAGTTGGTGAGGATTAAAAGAGGATCAGGTCAATCATTTATTAAGTGTTCAGTGTTTCTGATCAGGCTCTCAACTTTGCAACTATTCAGCATTCAGACTTAGTTCTGAATTTTGCACAAAGTTGCAGTCTTATAATTGGCATGAATCTGACTATCCTGGACCAAAAGAGCCCTGACTTTTAGAGTATTTGAAAATTAGAGTTCAAATTATAGCCTTTTCCTCTATCTATACACTGTGTAAGCTGCTGCGTTTAAAATGAGGCGACTCCAGTGCTCTGGCTTGAGCAGAACGGGCTAAAAATGAACATCTCACAATCTGAAGGCGATGCCCGCCCTTGGGTTTGTGGACACAGCTGGAGCAACCGGCCCATAGTACGGCTTCCCTGAATGTCGGGGGCAGAAGCAGCTTAGCCAAGTCCCCCTGCTCTATCTGCATCAGCCAGTGCACTGTAAAATTACCTGAGCTCCACTCTTGTGACGTGGGCAAATTTGAGTTTATTTACACTTAAATTACCTGTGCTGCGTAGAAATCCTCAGAAGCCAGATTTAGGAGGTGTTTAGGTACCAGAAAGGGCAAATGACTGCTGATTTTGAAGTGTATCTTTTTGAGTTCAAGAGCTAAAGCCAATGCTTAGTAACTTTATTATTAGGACTTAAGCATGTCACCCACGCAAGTACTTCCCTAAAGCCTAGCTGCATCCTTAAGAGTCTGAATACTTTTGTAAATATGTTTGTGGCTCTCTTTTGGAATGACATTTAGGCTCCCAAGTCACCTGACATTTTTGAAACCTGCATTGCTAGTGGCTCGTTAGCTATGTAGGAGAAAATTACGCAACTATCTCAGTACCTAAAGAAGAGGGTTGGGAATTAGGAGCCTGGTCCTCCTCCCAGCACGGTTGCTGACTTGTTATTTGACCTTCAGATGTTCCAGCTTTCAGCCCTGCAGGTGATGCTGGTTGCAGTGAGCTGTTGCAAAGCCCATCAGTATTTTTGCAGAAGGGTTGCAGAAACACATGCCGTACGAAGACAGAGACAGTGATGCAGATGCGTATCAAAGCAGGGATGTCTTTCAGATGGCCCAGAGGGTCACAGCCTGTGCGTGCTGGCAAATTTGCAAATGCATACTGCTCTAAAACTCTTGAGTGTGGGGCTGAGTTTAATTGCTTCTTGGGGTTCGTAGTGAGAGCTGTGACAGCCCTGGCTTTTGCCAATGGATTTGGGCTGTAAGTGACAGACGTTCAATGGAGGGTTATGCAATTTTCCATTCATCACCCGTGAGCTCCGTCGCAGGCTGCAATCCATCATGTTAGAGATTGTGACCCTTTGAATAAGCGACTGTGGTGCTCGTGCCACGTTAATTCATTGTACTTTCTGTGGCGTGATTTTTCACTTTGCTGTAAGGGACTCTTCTGCATCCTTGCTGATGTCGATCCAGCTTACTTGATGGCTCTCCCGCAGTCAGAGGGTATTTCCATTGCCCGCTCAAGGCTTGCGAACCCCAGGACGGGCAATCTGCTGGTGTAAATCTGTGTGGTCAGTGGGGCTGCCCCTGGGAAGCATTGACTGCCAGTAGGAGTAAAGGTTCGCCGTGCACGAGGCTAGAAAATGCTCCAGCTGGTCCAAAATATTCTGCCTATTCATCTCCATTTCAAAGAAAATTGAAACTCATTTGGAGCAGTTGCTAGAAAATAATGGTCGGTGACATCCTCGTAGGTGGCTTTGAACGCCGTGAAATAGTGGTAATGGGTCGGATTCTGCCACCCATAATCATTTCAGGTATTTCTTTTCCTCGGCTGCAGAGCCTGGCGGGGACCAGGGGAAAGTCTCACCCCTCCAGTCCTCTTGTAGCTGCTTTTATTAAACAGGCATCTTTCCTGTCAGCGTGAATAAAAGGAGCAGAGAGCAGTTCATTATCCAGTGTATCACTTTGAGTCTAATACTAATTAAAAGCTTTGCCTTCACTTCTGTGGAACCTATTCTTAGAAATTATGTAAATTAATTGGAGTTTTGAAGAGGAGCATATGCCAAATCCTAAGTAATTCCCTGCTGGCTGAGGCAGCTCCAGCACTGGAACTGGATAACGGCATCAGGGTCTTTTTTTCCCTTTTGCGGCTGCAAAAATCTAAGGCTGCTTCAGTAAATTTTGATGCTTCTCTTTAGCAAATATACGACAGAGACCAAGTATCCAGACCCTGACCATTTGCCAGAGAGGTACAATACAAAGGCTTTTTCTCCATGAAAGCTTTTCTATCTCAAAAATGGCATTTAATACAGACAAGCTTTTTACTTCTGCAGCCCTTCTCCAAACAAATGTACGTTCTTGCTTCAAAGAGGATTTTGACCCTCAAAAGGGAGACGTACCTGAGATCCCATTAACTCCCCTTGCGAGTTCACTCTTGCTGTTAATTTAATGGGGAAGATATTTACATGCTACGCTGAATAAGAAGGGAGATTTGATCCTAAGGTACATAGCCTGTGGAGAAAAGGGGATATATTTTTGAAGTAAAATAGCTTTAAATATTATTAATTAGCTTTCCTCCCCACCCCACACCTGATTATTTTTTCCCTTTGAAAAAGGCCAAAACAAATAGAAGGAGAAGAACCAAAGAAATGGATTCAAATGAAAGAGAGAAGCAATATGGTATGGTCTCAATATATTTTGTTCTCAATCAACAAATCACTTAAAGTTGATGAAACTACTTGCATGTTTAAAGATAAACATGATTAAGTACTTTGGTGAATCTTGGCTTATTATGTATTGAAGCTGGATACGAGCGTGAACTGAATCCTGGAACTTTTGATGGGAAGATGCTGCAGTGTAAGCTCACTTCCAGATGCACATTTTGCAAAGTCGTGTTTTCTTTACATACTCGCCCTAAGGATTAAGGGATGCCGGGTGTGGATCCTCACGGAGGAGGAGGCAGCCCTCCAGTCCAGGTGCTTTTTGCCTTTGGAGATTTGAAGTTCAGTGCTGGCGAGGTCTGATTTTTTGCAGCCATCATCTTTTCCCAGCTGAAGCCTTTTCAGTAGTAAAGAAGGCCATTTTGATAACCTGTTTGTCGGATGCATCCCTGGTGTTATGCAACCTCTAGGTACAAGGAGCCAGATTCTCTTCCCTGGTCCAGACTTTTATGCAATGAGACAGTCTCTGCGTAAAGCTGCTAGAAGTGGGTCTCCTGTCTCTCTGGGGCTTTAGTGATATGGAAGCGACTGCCAGCAAGCGCAAGTATGGCTGATGGTTATGCTACGCTGCAGGGTGCTCACACTCCTGAATGTCTGCTCCTTCCTCAGCCGTTATTGCGAAATCTTCCTCAGTTTCCCTATCAGTACATACTTCTGCTGTGAGACTAAATCCATTTTTGACTGCTTTTTGGTTCTCACAGAAAAGGCTCCGTAACACTGCAAGTTGGTAAGATGAAAACAACAATTCATTTAGCTGTGGTTGGAGCTTGTAAAAATCCTTATCTCTAATGGCACCAGGAATGTAAGATCCCAAAATAGAAGCTGTTAAGTGTACAAGTGAAGACAGTTCTTGGGAAGGGAAAGCACAATGACATACAACTTTGGATCAATAGAAAATCTTTTTAGAACAAGAATACAACATGTAGCAAGGAATGTAGATGGAAATGACATGGCTAACCACTTATTAGATAGCAAACTTTCTGCATGTATTTTGGAGTCATCTGTATGTATGTGTTAAATATAACATCGTCTCTTTCTATGCTTGCATTGGCTAATGCATAGATGGTTTAGAAACACTGTAGGACGTTTTTATTAAGTGAACACAAAATATGATTGTTACTCTGGAATTAGGATGCCAACTTGTACGTCTATTAGACAGACGTCACAAAGGATGGAGTAATTTGATAGATGTTAAACACTAAACTGGTGGCAAACCAGGGAGTTGAACCTGGGTTGCTTCTGAGTTTCAAGACTGCATCCTGCTGCCATCCCCAAAGCTGCTGTGTGCAACCCTCTGGGTGCAACCCTCTGGGTGCAGCCAGGTTTGATCCTGGGCGAAAGCGTTGCGGTGGGCATGTACTTGAACGCAGTTGCATTTTTTTCCCACCATGTTCTCTTGCTGCCCACATTTTGGGTCCGAGTTCATTGTCTGGACCTTAGTCCACCTTTAGTATCCTGGCTGGAGAAAAGACCTTTCCATCTTGCAGCACGTGGAAACCAGCCCCGGTCCTTATATTGGTGCCCGGCAGGACCTGGACATCCATCAGGGTGAATCAGGGCCATCCTGAGCTGTTTGCGTACATGTTGTGCGTTATCCTGGGAGGGGGCGTCAGGCTGAGTCTTGACACCTCTGGGCCTTTGGTTGCTCTCAGATGGTAGTGGCTGTCAGAGGTGAAGAGGCTCTGCCCAGGGGAGATTTTCAAGTAGTCATTTCTCACGCAGGTCCTCATTTTGGTGAGCATGATCTCCTTGTTGACCAAGTTCAAGTTAGATGCTGCTGATGAGATGGACGCACACTGTGCTTTAGATACGATGGGCTTGGTGCTGCAGATCTGTCCTCTAGGAGCGAGGCTGTCCCCTCTCTTTCTCTGGTTGGGTTGGTGTGAAAAGAACTTAAGACCAGCAGTGCCCAGTTGGAGCTGGGGCTCAATCTGGTAATCAGCTAAGTGACAAAATCCACGTGAACACATTTCAAATAGATTTTCAAATGTATCAGCCCCTCCTTGGTGGACGGCACTGGCATACCATGTCTTCTTCTTCCCCGTCACTTCCCACAGGACCACGCTGATTTGCGAAACCACTTCTTCACTGTGGGGATGAAGCTGGAGGCGGTGAATATGAGGGAGCCGTTTCATATCTGTCCTGCATCAGTGACCAAGGTGAGCTCCCAGAAAGAGGCACGAAAAGAGCCTAATCAGGAACCTCTTACTGATTTCCACCACGTTTAGGAAGACTCAAGAGTGGTACTTAATTGGCTGGAGAACACATTTAAAAATACGCTTAAAATCCATGGATGTTCCTAATTAATGAATTGTTTGTTTCCCACAAACATCACCAGCTGACTATATGCACTTAGATCCAATGGGGATGAGCATGTCCATCTACCACTTCCAAGCGAAAAAAAAAAAAAAAAAAAAGGATCCCTCTTAAAGGATCCCTCTTTTATCTCTTTTTCCTCTCCACGCGTATGTATTTTGCCTGCACATCTGGAAAACCTTTTGAAATAAAACAACTGGATGGAGGCGGTGGCTGGATATTTAATCCCCATTCTCAAAGGCAAGAGAGAGGAAGGCTGTGGGGTCTCCAGCATTGCCTCCACCCCCTGCTCAGCTATGGGCACACTGAGTGACCTTGAACCGCAGCGCTTTCCCTTGCCTCAGTTTACCCGTCTCTCAAACTCAGGCTTTGATCTCTTTGGTAGAAACACTTTGATAAAAGTTTTAGTGAGAGTGGGTTATTTTCAGGAGTAGTTTGATTCCAGGGCCTGGCTGTTTCAGCTTTCCACGTTACCTAATGTCATAGAAAATTTAACTTCTGATTTTGTTTTCTTCTTTTTTAACCCCTTAGGTTTTTAACAATCATTATTTACAAGTGACCATTGATGACTTGAGACCTGAACCCAGCAAAATCTCAATGCTTTGCCATGCGGATTCCTTAGGGATCTTGCCAATACAGTGGTGCCTTAAAAACGGAGTCAATCTCACACCTCCCAAGGGTTCGTATTCCTTCTTGGTGATTTGTAGGTTTCCTCTGAAGGAAGTTTGCTTGTTATTATTGCCTTTAAAACCATGATGCTGTTTGCAGAAGAGCGTCACCCTAAGTATCTCAAGCCAGAGTAGCTCTCCTGAGTCGCTGGGGCTGTTCTGGCTCATACCAGCCCGTGAACATCTCTGCAAACGTGTCTCGCTGGTGGATTGATGTCCGTGTGCTTTGTAGTCTCAAGCAGGCTGCACCGAAGCCTCGTGAATTCCTGTGAAATGCATCTTGGCGATGCTTTGTGTGTGTAGAGAGCAAAAGGAACATTAGAAGTCATATCATACTGGAGGCAAACCAGGCATCTCCCTATAGTGTCCACCTTGGTACAACACCGAGGCCAAGCAAAGCTCCTAAATCTAAATGTCTAAACTAAACTCACAGCTGCCTGCCCAGGAGCGTGTAGGCATTCCCTTAGCTGTCTCAGAAAATCCCAGGTGAGGGCAAATTGCAGGCAGTGTACAGGTCAGAGCCAGGAGAAACAGCCTCCAACCGTGCTGTTTCCCAACTTTGTAGCAGTGCAGTTAATTACTTGCAATTTCAGACAACCACCTGCGGTGCCCTAGCAATATTTCTTCGCTTGCATAATGTGTTGATTCTCTGGAATTTTCAATTTTTGAAGCTGGCTGGGATGTTGACCCTTTGCCAAAAATTGGTGTTGCTTGGGCGAAAAGGAAATGCCTCCCCCCCCAAAAAAAAATCCCACTAAGTTTTGCACATGCAGATCTGTCTTAATTTTGGAAAAAGTTTGCTGCTGCCAATCCCAGGGAAGTGAAGAGTTATTCCCTACCAGATTCAGAGTCCTCTTATGTATATCCAGAGTGTCTTTTCAGCATGTGATTTGAAATTCCCACCAAAGTCCTGGAGTCCTGTGCGTGCAGCTGCATATGGTACATCCATAATTGGTCTGTTGCTTTTACTGAAATAAATGTGCCGTCTGGATGCTTTAGCTCCCTCCTGCTTAAATACAGGTGTAATGATAATGCCTGTATAAGTGCTCCCTGTTATTGGCCAGAAAAGCTGATAAAAAAATGACTGTAAATGAAATGTTTTGTTTTTTCCACCCCAAGTTCTCATGCAGCTTCCCCCAGGCCAGCTAATTAACGAAAATAGACCATAGGCCAAACATTTCTCTTTACAGGGTCATGGCCTAATAATTTCCAATCCGTACAAAGCACAAAGCCTGTCTGAGGTAGTGTTTTACCGGTCAAGTGCATGCAAACTCTCTTTTAGGTGCCAGCATTTTTAGAAGTGGCTGTACCGTCCATCATACGGGTATTTCTCAACTTTGCCAGTGAAGTCTAAGGGGCAAGTAGTTATCTGGTGTGATTGGGGTCTAGCTGGGCTCCTGAGAAAGTGTAGAAGGTCTCCCCTCATTCCGCTGGTGAAAATAAAGTTTGCTTTCTGCTGCCAGATCAGAAATGGAGGGAAGCTATTAAAAAGGCATAAAGCAAGTGGCAGATAGATGCACGCTGTATATTGCCATGTTTCTTATATTGTGTATGAGGGCTGCATGCCCAAACTTCATTTTAGCACCTTTGGTGTCAAAAACCTCTTCCGTCGGCAGACACGCTCTTTGAGTCACTAAAATATAATCAGATATTAGAATGATTTCTTTAAAAAAAACCCAACCAAACAACAAAAAACCACAAACCACCAAAAAAGAAAGCAGAGGGAAAGTTAAAAGCATCCAAACCCCCGCTGAGGGAACCCGTCTTCTCTGAGCGGAACAATACCAGCTTTGGATAAAGAAATAACCAGGACTGATACAAGAGGGCTGCGACACTGCCAAAGTGGGGAAGGCTGCGATGTGAGCTGGCTGCTAATGAGCAGGTCTGCAGAAGGAGGAGGAAATCCCACCATTTTCACCCAAATCACTGGACAGCTCTACCTGCCCTGGGGTGTCCAGAATTGCCCTTTATCACACCAGATTTGACCAGTCTCCTGCTTCCCCAGCGCTCATGCATTCCCAGCCAACATCACCCTTAACAAAGAATGTGTTGACAATATTTAGTGTTGCCCAAGTGGCTCTCCCTGTTGGAAAGGCAAGAAGTTCCCATGGAGCAAAAGGTGACAATGGAAGAAGTCCTTTTTCTTTTCGTGAAAAGGATTTCTTCGCTGTATTCTGGGCTTGGGAGTTTTGGTTAATTTATTGTTGACAAGGAGATTTTCTGATTTTAAGATTAACTGATTTTATTTCATCAGAACAGCGTGCCAGGTTGGGATATTTGGGTTCAGAGTCCTTTATTTGTCTGATACTCATTTTCTGGCCTTTTTGCCTATCAGGCCTTTGTTGAAGCCAAACATAGAGTAGATGAGTCATGAACAGGAGGTGCAAACATTTGCTACTACAAATAGAGAGCAGTATTTTCCTGTACAGTGCCAAAAATGAATACCCATTTACTGCTGCTGTATAAACATGAACAAGCGCTGTTTATATTTATTAGAGCTGGATTTATAGACCACTTCCCTTTAGAGTAACAACCATTGTTCCTTTTTATGAGCTATTAAGAGGGGGGAAAAACATTTCAGTAGCGCTCCTAGTTGTAAGGCTTACTAAGGAAATGCCACTTCCAAAACCTCCAGTACATTTGTATTGTTATATTTGCTTCTGATTAGACTGCTGGGCTCTTCCATTCTGAGAGCTGAGATAGCAAACACAATGAGGTTTTACATGCTTGAGGAGCAGCAGTTGAATCACGCAAGCAAAACTTTGAACGTTATTACTTGAGCTGAGCCTTAAAGGATAACAGCATGCGAATGCCGTGTGCTAACGGAGGTGCTGGGTACATGGTACCTCCCCACGTGCTGAGGGAGGTAGCTTATACCATGATGCTCCGTGAAAAGGCCATATACAGGTCCAGGCTTATTTGAAGCCAATGCCTGAGTATGCGCCTCTTGGAGTCATCCTCGTTGGGCTGCTGAAGTGAGTTATGGCAAGGTTTCTAACTGCCCTCCCAGGTTTCGTTCCTGCTGAATTCTACAGCAAAAGGTCTCCCAGCGATGGCAGTGGTGCAGGGCCAAGCCAACAGGTGGTTGTGCAGTGACAACCCAGTCAAGTTTTTATACCTCGCTGAAACCTTGTCAATGTGCCTTTTCCGTCCGCTCTGCCAAGATTTTGCATAGCTTGCAATTAAGATTCAAAACCTGTCCATGAGGGTTCTTAACAGGAGATGAGAACATGCAGAGTGTGGGCGGGTTTTTGGGTCCCTGAAGGCAGTGTCCGCTGGCAGCCGAGGTGGACCCCAGGTGATTGAACGTAGACAACTACGCGGTGGTTGTCCCTGCCACCTGAGCCCACCACCCTAGCTTCTTCTGGAGTCCGTGGCGAGTGAGAAGGACTTTCACAGGGCAATTCTGCTCCTTCTGCAGGAGGACAGACAGATCACCTCTAGATCTGCCTGTTTCTCCATTGACTCTTTAGGGAACCCAGGGTGACAGGCAGAGTTAGAGGTGTCTCCACCGCAAACATCTGTATGCGATCAGACGAATCCCGTTCTGTTGCGAAGCGATGTGCACTTCTCCTCCTGTTTTCCATTTCATTTTATGAAGCTGAAAAGTACCTGGCAAACAAATAACTGGAGAGAAAAAAGGAGATGGAGAAGAAGTGGGAAGAAAATAGTTGTAGAAATTGGCTGTTAAAAAACAGTGCAAGGATATCTTTTTTTCATATGAAAAATGAACGTTCTCTATAAGTAACTGCCCTTTTTTACTTCCCTGTGCATGTTTATTTCTAGCTTTCTGATTATTATGCACTTTCATGCCCCACAGAGACAGGCATCTTAGCTCAAGGCTTTATCTCATTAATTTGTTTGTCATGTATGCAATCATTAGGATTAGAAGTTCATCTTATCCCAAGTACTTGCATCTTAGCAGGATGCTTGGGACTTTGTTTTCAAAATTTTTACCTCCTTTTTTGGATCTAGGTGACTGATAGGTGACTGCACTCAGTATTCCAGTCCTTTCTTGCCTACAAAAAATGTCACAGTTTTCATTGCCATAAATGATTCATTCCCATCTGATCTTGAGTGTCCCTTTTTGACTATCAATGAAAAAGGCATTAAGGGATGTTCTGTGAAATGAGGCCAGGCTGAGATGCCAGGAAGGGAGATTGAGAGGAGAATTTGGCCTTTAGGTGACTCCTGAAACTTTCCAGTGAGAGTAGTTCTGCAATAATGTTATTAGAGTATCGACAGTATTGTCACAGGGCTCTGGACAGCATTTGCAGTCATTGGTTTCAAGCATTGTAAAAGTATAGACTAAGAGGCAGACAAAAAAAAAAACAACCCAAAACCAAACAAAACCAAAAGCAAATTAAAAAAAACATCTCTGTCCCGAGAGTTTATTGCCTAAATAGCCAGGTAAGAAGAATGGATGAGCAGAGGTCTGCTTTCTCTCTCTGTGATGGGACTGTTTGAGAGATGCTCATATAAATCAATGTTGCTTCCCCTTTTTTCCTAGAAGCAGAGGCTGAAGGGTTCGTCTAGTTGCTGAGACTTTAGTCTGGGAGCTGGGAAATCTGTGTTCATTTTCCTGCTCTGCTCCAGATTTCTGTACAACCTTGGATAACGTGCTTACTATGATGGGATTCAGCTCACGTACACTGAGCTGCTGGAAAGTCAGTCGTGGAGGGTACATCCATATCAGTGAAGAGAGAGGACAATTTGTCTCGTGCTTTGAAAGAGAGGGTGGATCAGCTTCTGATTGTGCTGGTCCTTTCCTTGTCTACTGCCAAGGGACCCTTGATGTCCAGTTCCATATCCCCATCTTTTGGATAGCTACAGGAAGAAGAAAGAAGTCGATGACTAGCCCCACCTGGAAACTACTGCTTGGTAGTTACGAGTTTATTAAAGCCTGGGAAATGCCCACAGGAAAGGGGAGATAAGGAAAATAAATATGTTTTATTACTTTTTAACAAAGAGCTGGAGTTCCCTCAAACGGAACTGCAGAAGGTGTGTGAGTGGGGGCTGGAGAAGCGTTGGCCTTGGCTCTCATGGTGTGTAAACAGGCATCCAGAGAGCTTGCGCGCTGATACTGCGCAGTTCACTGAGGTGGGATGGGATGCTGAAACACAAATGGTCATCTGCTTGGGGCCCATTTTGTGCGCTGTCTCTGGTGTGAAGTGGTGGCTGATGGCTCTTTCTGTTTTGTCATCCTGCAGGTTACTCTGGCCAGGACTTTGACTGGGCAGACTACCAGAAGCAGTGTGGAGCGGAGGCAGCGCCTCACCTGTGCTTTAGAAATGTAAGTTCTCGTTTTGCCTTTGTGTCACTCCTGTTGATCCACGTGAAACAAAATAGCTTGCACAGAAAAGCTGCAGCAAGGCTTTGGGAGGTTCTCCCGGACCACCATGAGTCTGTCTTAAGAAGGAAGCTGGAGATGTGTTTCAAGTCTCCATCCCTAAAAGAGAAAAAATGTTACCTTACTCTTGTCTTTATCTGATTCCTTTAGATTTCCTGCTCTTCATCTCTCCTCTCTGATTTGGTACAGCACCTAGCACAAGCAGGATCTCAGTTGATCATTACAAGTGATTCAGGTGCTATTAAAAGAAAATAAACTACGTAAAAAAGATGGCATGATATCATTTGGCCCTTTTCACATTTGGGGTGTTTTCTCTGGTTTCCAGGCAGATACATTTAACCAAACCAAATGCGTTTAAAAGCTCAGGTTGAAACTGTTGAGCTTAGAGCGTGAGAAGTGATTAACCCGCATGGATGCTCTGGTCTTTGGGACAGTTCATGTGCTTCCTTGATACAGCAACAGTGATGTGAGAGCGAGCAGCACGTCAATACACTGGAGGCCATCAAGACTCAGAGCTTTGGAAATAGTCTTTTCTGGCAATGAGAGTCTGGCATGGCTTGATTTGACAGGTGTTCATCGTTTGGCGAAAGGCAGATGTAGCCTTCTGCCTTTTCCAATAACCTGGTGCTCTTCCTTATGCTCCCATCAACTGATGGAGGTTGAGATCCCATCAGTAACTGAAAAGCGAGCGCAGAAGGGTTTGCAAACTAAAGCGGTGCTGTGAACGGTGGACCAGCAGGTTCCTCAAGGAGTTACATAGCCTGTCACTGTACTCAGAAGTCACAAGACTGGGGGACAGGGCGTTTATGAAAAGCGGGATGGAGACAGTCTCACAAGACACCAGCCGTGGTTTTGCATTGCCTTCCTCGTCTGTGGTGGCCCAAGGGCAGCCTGGCTTGGAACAGACCTTTGATGGTGAATTGATGAATTTGAACACTTTTTGTTGATAAATATAGAAGACCTGTATCACCAACAGAGTCTGACCTGGGAATCAAACCAGAGTTAGGATTTCTTTGCCCCATTTATTGTGCCACCCTATGCAAAACCCTCTGCCTCAAGGGACTTTAAGTGAAGATTTCTGAAAGCGCTGAGGGAAGCTGGACAATGCTGCATTGCACCGATAGAGTGGGACAATTGTCGCGTTTGTTCTCTTCTGCAAGCACCTCTCCCTTTTCTTTATCTCTCTTTTGGTTTTGTCAAGTAGTGGATCTCTGCTCGCAGCACTGGCACCTTGAGAATAGTCTCTGCGTAATATGCTCTGAAGATTAAATCAGGTCTAAGCGCCTTTTTTTTTCTTTGTTTAAGGAAACACATTCATCAGATGAACACGTATCTGTTATTCTTTCGCTCTTGGTAACACAGTTCTCTGCAGAGAGATGTAATTTCACTGTTGTCTCTTGTGCAACCTCCCTGGCAGGTCGGTCCATTTGTTTCGTGGCTGTGAGCGGCTCTTCGATAGAAGCTGCATTGCAAGCACATCTTCCACCTAGTGCCGCCAGACGTGGTCCTGGAAGTGGATACGCTGCAGCTGTGGCTCCAGGGGGGATATTTTAACAAGGAGAGGCAGTTATGAAAGGGATTGACATGACCAAATGCTTAGTAAAATAAACACCCAGCTAACTGTTTTGCCATTGATTCTGTATAAATTAGCCTCCAGCACCAAACTGCAATGAAAGGAAACGGTGTGATGATAAATGGCGTTTCCTTGTTAGGCAACATAAAAGGCATTTAAACAAACTCACCCTGCTTTTCTGCAGTGCTGGCCATGGCGGCTTTTACATGGTGAGGCTGATCTGGGTGCTGAGCAAGGCTTGTGACGGTCCAAGCAATGTTTGAGACTAGCAGTGCTTTCTTGGAAGGCCTCTTAGTGAAAGAAAAGACCAAATCCAGAAGTTTTTAGCCTCACAAAGAGCTCCCAGTGATTGTTCAAGGTGAAGTGCCCACCGTGCTAGGTGCTGTACAAATAGCAGAAGGGTTGAATTTGGGTCTGGCTTTCAGTTGCTGCATGAGGGATGGTGTCATTTTGAGTCAGTGACGGTTATTACCCGTCCTAATTATTATTAGCCAAAATCTCAGCCAAGAGGGGGAACCTTTTTATGCCGTTGTGTGCAGACAGAGGGATGCAAGCACTTAGAGCTGATGTGTTGCAGGACGGGTGGGACAGATGGGAGGAAAAGGCAAGAAAAGGAAACCATGGCATGGCTGCAAATATTGCATTAGTCTGTTTTCAGGGATAGTGGTGGTGGGGATATCGGGAAGGGACTGGCCTTAAGTGAAGAGAGAGAGGACACTGGAAGGGACAGAGGGTAAGGATGAAAGTAGGTGAAGAGTAGCTTGAGACTCGGCTTGTGGGGAAGATTTTGGAGAGGATTGCAGGGTCTTGGGATCCCTCTGCACTTAGGATCACCTGCAGTGATTACAAACAAGAGCTGTGGTTTGTTATGTTTGGGCTGAGCCACCCTGGCTCTGGCAGGAGCCAGAGCCTGCTGCTGTCTCATGGCCAGGCCGGCCTCAGGCTGAAGCAGTTTGCCAAGGCATGCAATAGCCTACAGCAGTGGTACCTGAATGATTTGAACTGCAGCTTCTCTCAGGCTTCCAAACTCATAGTACAATGGGGAATGCTGCATTCTCGCAGGCTCATGACCCCACATTTTGGTCCTGTGTTTCTTATTTGGGGTGATGACTGCTCATTTGGGGACCATTGCGGTAATATCTGGCCTCAGTTTGCCTTCACCGGAGTGGGAGGGCAGTGGGGCCCTCCGATAAGCTATGAAAGACCTGTTTCTTTGGTGCTGTAGCAGTAAACACAGCTGTCTCCATCTACACCTACCTGCAAGTGATGAACTTACATACCTGAAGTCTACAGAGAAGGACCTTGTACATTGAGCTTAAAGTCCTCCATGAAGAAAAAACGTACTTGAATCAGTTACTCAAATTTCTCCAGCCTCAGTCAGCCTGGGCAACTAAATCATAGAATCATTGAATGGTTTGGGTTGGAAGGGGCCTTAAAGATCATGTAGTTCCAACCCCCCTGCCATGGGCAGGGACACCTTCCACTAGACCAGGTTGCTCGAAGCCCCGTCCAACCTGGCCTTGGATAATTCCAGGGATGGGGCATCCACAGCCTCTCTGGGCAACCTGTTCCAGTGTCTCGCCACCCTCATGGTGAAGAATTTCTTCCTAATATCTAATCTAAATGTGTGAAGCAGTTTCTCTGGTCTCAGGCAAGATGGGTTATTTGCTTTACAAGGCTTCTCCTAGCAAGGTGAGGGATGCTCAGACGCAGCAGATCTGGGAACCCTCTGTGTAGTATCTCGTCACCACCAGTGGCTAGCAAATGCATCACTAGCAAGCATTCAAATATATTTGGAGCTGGTGTGGAGGAACCTCCTCCCAGTCTCTAAGAGTTAGAGATTGGAGTAAACCATGAAATACATTGCTTCCTGATTTGTTGCCACCATTGTTTTTTCACATGGGTATCCAGGGCAGCTCCATTTTTCTGGATGCCTTTGTGTTCTTCAGTGTATCCTGCACTTCCAGTGGAAAGCAAACCATGTTAAATTTATGCTTCCCAGTGGACAGCCTAATTAAAGTCATGCAGTGCTGCAGTGCCATGCTTCAGTGTTGGTCCCTTACTCTTTCAGACATCCTTCAGCCGTGGCTTTACTAAGAACATGAAGCTGGAGGCAGTGAACCCCAGGAACCCTGCAGAGATATGTGTTGCTTCTGTCACCTCAGTTAAAGGACGATTAATGTGGCTTCACCTTGAAGGTATGTACTTATAAAGGCTCCTTGTATTTCTGTCGTTCACTCAAACACTCTCTTAACTTTGTCCTTCATCCTCTGCACAGTATTGCTTTCCATCCTCTGCAAAATACTGCTTTCTCCAGCCTTTCCTTTTTATACACATTGACCAATAATGTGTCACCAAGAATTATCTTCCCTGCTCTCTCTACGAGGGAGCCACAAGACCTTCCCCCCTCCCATCCATGTGGGCTCTATCAGCATGATCTCCATTCACAATAGACACCTCCTCACTGCCATCATGATAGGTCTCCATCCTGGGAATGGATGTTCGCCTCACTTGTGCAGCTGAGACTTCCACTGTGATTTCCAACAGGCTGTCATGGGATCTCCTGTCCCCCTGCAACCTCATTCCTTCCTTCCTTCCTTCCTTCCTCTTCCTTTCACTCCTTTATTTTCACCTAGGTCCATAAAACTTCTGCAATATATGCTGCTCCTCACTATGGCCATCGCATGCTCACATCTCTGCGATTGTATAATTTCCTTCACTGATCTAAGAGAGCTCTTGCAGGCAGTAACTCTATAATACAGATTTCAGAACACCATCATCCCACGGAGAAAACCAGCACTGTACAAGCAGTATTAGGACAGTGGTGAAAAACTAGCAGAGCATAATACCATATCAAAACCTCCATTTCTACCTTTCTTGAAATGAGGTACAGATGAGCTCATTTTTAATGTGGTTTTGCTCTTGGGACTTTCTTTCTCAATTCATTTGGGCAAGGACTTCTTAAGTAAGTGTAATTTAGAACAACACAGGGATTCTTATTATTGCTGTAAAAACGATGTTATTTGTAAAGTCACTGAGAGCAGAAAGCCATGCTCATTTAAGTATTTTGATGGGCACAGTGATAAACCATAAAGTTGTCGTAGCATGCATCATTGTCACAACGTAGTTTAATTTTTACCCACCAAGGCAACACACTGTTGTTTGAAGCTACTGGCTTCATCTATAATGAATGTAAAAGCTTCAGTTTCCCTCTGAAATCAGTAGTAATTGGGGCAGCATCAACTGCAAATGTAATATGCTTCTTTGCTTTCTTCTGGAGAGCCATGAAAGTATCAAAGGCACTTCTAGTGGTCCATAGTCCTGCTCATCACCAGCCTCTGTAAGAGCTGTGCTTCTGCCTCTTGATGAAGGCATAAGGCAGGTGTGTCATCCCTTGTGCTGCCAGCCCTGACAGAGTCAAAAATTGACATCTTGCTGGAACCCTCCCATTTGCAAAATAAAATGCATTTGGTTAAGCTACCATGGTGGTTCAGGGAGACGTGATGTTAAAATACCTCCACCTCTTTGCCTGCAGTCATGTGCTGATAGGTAGATACTGTGCGGCTCTGCTTACGCATTTCTGGTAGATGCCACTAGAGGTTTCAAGGCATCCCTGAGAGACTGGGCTGATGAAAGAGCAGCATCTCTTAAACACTTGCTACGTACAACCCCAGGAAATGCAGGGGCGGTGTTGTCTCCGTGAGCTGGGAGGGAAGCAAGGCGCAGTCATGTTCTGCAGCTCAGGGAGTACTGCATGTCGTTGGTATCCCAGTCTCCTGATGGGAAGAAGGGATGGGGAGAAGCAAAGCTTGCGCTGGGCTCCGGGTTGCAGAGTTGTCTGGCAGAGAGCAGAATCAAAAGGAAACAGAGCAAGTCTTTCCTTTGCTAGTCAGTGACACCTGCTTGCTCCGTGGGAGCTCCTGTAGCAGGAGGTAGGAGGGAGGAAGGGAGTCACCCATGTCTTGTCTCATGGCCTGTGGGGTCAGCGTGGTGGCTCATGAGTAATTCTCCTGAAGTGCATTAAATCTGGGCTGCTGCCAAGATTGTTTCTGAAAAAGCAGCGTGAACCCTCGTTCTCAGAGGTTAATGCAAGTTTATTTTGGCCCTTCTAGGGTAAAACAGCTAGGAAAGGGTTAATGGGAGAACAAACCCGTAGTCAAGTATGTGATTTCTGGAAAGGACAGAGGAACAGGGGTCGCAACAAGGGGTTCTTGCAGAGATCCCATGTGAGATGAAGTCTCAAGCCTGATCTGCACAAAGCGTCACCTTCCCTCCTCTGCACGGTGCTCAGCTCTCAGGGTTTTGAGGCTGAAAGACGGTGGAAGCCAGGTTGGTACTAACTGTGTTGCTTCATCATCACCTGGCACATCACCTTCAGCATCGGTGCTGCATTGATTATAAGAACCCAAGAAGTATTTCAGCATCTGACAATGTGCAGTGCAATTTGTACAAGAGGAAAGGTCTCTGATCAAATCCCTTAAATTTAGTAAAAACATTGTCAGGTAACCCAAAGTACCTCCTCTGTGCTAGCAGCTTGCTCTGTAATATAAGAAAGGCAGATGTTCTGTGGTGTTTAGCTCTACAAAGTAGCATTATATGGTAGACAAGGCTTTCTCGACGCCTCCATGATAAATCCCATTCTCAGGGATTTATAACTCAATTGCTACCTAAAGAGAGATTCCTCTTGACGTAAAAGCTTGGCAGGCCAAATCATTCGTACTTCTCGTGTCTTTCCTGCTAAGCCTCGTGGTTTGGGCCGTCTAAGATCTGGGGAGAGCGGAGCTGCAGGTGTGTGCCCAAATGCAGCAGAGGTGGGAGATGTAGGAGAGCTGGGTTGTCATCCTTCTCCATCCCTGACATATGGCTGTCACCCCAGGCAGTTTGTCTCCTCTGTGATTATCTCCAGCCTGTAGAGCAGACACAGCTTTGCATCTTTGCTTTTGGTAGAGCTGTGTGCAATGGCGGGTTTTGGTTTTTTTCATCTAAGACAGCTGGTTGCCTTCTGAGTAGAGGTAGCCAAAGCTCATCTGCAGCCTGGTCTGGGCACGTGGCAAATACTTCTGTTAAAGAGCTGGAATCAATGCTTGTTTGAAATTCAGTTCTCACTAAGGCTGTTGTCGAATTTACACCCGTCTGGTCAAGGAATCTGGCCCATTTTGGCAACTCCCCTTACATGGCCAGGTGCCTTCACTTTTATATGCAGATTTTATGGGGTTTGGGAATCCTTTTTTTTTCCCCTAAGCTGTAATACTTCCAAAGGGACTCAGTGTTCACTAAACTCTTGCCCGTTATAGTGAGTAGGAAGTGCCCTTACGGTGATTAGGAAGTGCTGTGTCTTGGGTCTTTAAATCAACTCCAAGACCCTGGATAAAGGCAGGGAGAGGGCCACACACTCCCACCTTGCTCCCCTCCCTCATCTCTTTCTCCCTGCCTTTTTTAATTTCTGAAAGGATGTTTTTTACAACTTGTCATTAAAAAAACCTGTGTGCATCTCCTTGTCTTTTGAATTCTGATATATAGATGCTTTACGCTTGTTTTATATCTCAATACCAGAAATAGAATGATCTGTAGTAAAAGGAAAAGATGCAAAAGACTGCAAAAATAAAAAGAAAACCTTGCTGCTGTTGAAATACATGACTATAGTATGCGCAGTGTTAGGCTAAAACTAGGCATTAAAAAAAAAACCCAACCCAAAACCCTGCTTGCAGAGTTGTAAAATAAATGTGGCTTGAACTGTGGCATGTTTTTTTGACTCCATTAATACACTATTGTTTCTAACTGATTATTTATATTCTGGTAGCAGCTAGACTTCCCAAGTACCATGGGAGCCCATCGCTGAAGACCTCGGGTCCCACCATTTATCATGGGGGCGTCTGAGGCTTTCATTGTTGCCCTCCCAGTTTCGCTGTTTGACAGCCCAAACTGCAGCCATAAAACAGGACGCAGTAGTTAAGCAGCGTTGAGTTAGACATGAGGGAACATTGCTTAATAAATCACGCTTTGTACAGTAGCAAAACTCTGTAAACTTCAGGGCGAGCATTTAATGAGCAGCAGTATGGTTCCCCTGTGGTGGAAAAGAAGCATAGGGCCGATCCGATGCTGTGCACATCCCATCACTTTCTGCTACTTTATTACTCATCATCTGCATTGTTAATTTTTACTGGTTCATTTTAGATTTTAAAGCTGAAGCTTTCTGGTGTGAATTTATACAAGTAATAATGTAGACTCTCTGCACGGCCTAGGAATTTGAGGAAGACCCTTTTGTTAATCACTTCTCCAGGGAGGTTTTCCATAATTTTCCCTTTGAGAGTTTTCTAGAGTTGCTGCTCTATTCTGCCCATCCTGTAAGATTCATAGCAGGAGAGGGAAGTTTTCCTCATCCTGTTTCCAATCTCCCGGTTCTCTTCCTTTTCCATTTTACCTCTCAAAATCTCATGGACATTTCTTAGTCTGAGAAGATGGCAGCGTAAAATGCAGCAAATGAAACTAATGAGTCTCAAACAAGCTGTTTTCCACTTACGTGAGTGAGGCCAAACGAAGTGGTAAGATGTCGGAAGTGGGAGGCAGGGTTATCAGTTGCCAGAGGGAGGAAGCAGTGCCCGGGGTGGGGGGACGGAGTAGCTGTGAATATGTCTTACGAGAGGAATAGCGGTGTTGCAGGAGAACAGACATTGTGGCCCTTCCTTGCTCGTCAGGGTGGCTGCAGCTGTCAACTTCAAAAGCAGAATGTTCGTGTCACATCCATTGTTGCTTGCAAGCGGGAAAGTACATTTGATCTGTTTATTTGGTCAGGACAACGCTGTAGAAGAGTTACAGTAATTACAACAGTGGATTTTCCCAGATGTGGTGAAATTTCAGTGGGAACTGTTGATCTCTTGCTCTGTTTAGGGCTTGATCCATGGCTTGCTCACTTCGTGCATGTCTTCCCACTGACTTCAGCAGTTCTCGCATCGGTTCCTTGGCTGGATTTGTGGCATTAGGTGAAAATGTTTTGCCCACTGGAGAGGGCAGCTTTCATCAGGTTCAAACCGAGCAGTGACCTCTTGGTATTTCCTCGTGGAGGGAGATGGTTTTGCAGGGCATGCCAGCTGCTGAGACCTCACATTGAGGCTCAGCTGCTCATGTGTCACGTGCCTTCATCCCATCCTCTTCCTTTCCCTATATCCTGGTGAAATAGAGACTGTATCTTCAATGTGTGATCCGTGAACATGATGCAGGGCTCAGAGGAATACCATGATGACATCCATGAACCTACGTAGACATCATGTTTTCATGATTTTTTTTTTTATTTCCTCTAGTAGTGTGAGCACCAGCACTTATTTTCCTGCTTCCTTTGGGTTTTCATACAACCACACACTCTCAAAGTGCAGCAAGTTTATTACTAGAGACAAGATTGATCCAAATGCTGCATCTCAGCCTCAATGCCATTCCCGTCGCAAAGTTCAATTACTGTTTCAATTACACTGCAAGCCCTTGATGAACATTCATTAGTGGGAAGTTCGCCGTAGTCATCTAGCTGTGCGCAGTCAAACACTGCTGCATTAAGCAGGAGGCAAAGATGCTGTAACAGATGCAAAGGCGAGGATGCCGCAGGGGAAGCTGCTGATCCTTTGGTCTCTTTTATTAGGAGATCATCTCATGCTGGTGCTGGAGCTGTAGGTCCTAGGGTGGAAATGGCAGAGGGGGGTGAAATTGCTGGCCAGGCTGTGCCAGCACAGACAGACTTGAATTGGTGGAATTAAATGGTGTCTTGACTCAGGACCCAGAGTTGTTTTCAAAGGAACTCAAAGCCAGTGGGAATATTTCCATTTGCTGCAAGGGGCTTTGAGTGCCACCAAGACAGGAAAGTGTCTTCTAAAGGAGACATAATAGGCAAACTGGAAGAGATTTGCTTTAAGCAGAGATTTTCAGCGGGGTTTTAGAGTCAGTATTGTGCCAGAGATCTTAGTGCATCTGTCCCACTTGGGGTTATTATACTACCTCTCCCTTGTTAGGTGATCAGGTCATGTAGTGAGGAGCCCTAGGAGAATTCATGGCACCTCTAAACAGAAGAGTGGCCATCTCCCACCCTTAAAAAGCAGTCACTCAGGGGCAGAACTACATGAAAAAGCTTCAGGGGGGCATTGGGGCATAAAGGCCTATCAAGTTAGCTATCATCCTGTTACAGCATTCTCTTACCAGTTACAGCAAGCACCCGACTGGCCTTCTGCTAACTTGCTTGTGCAACTCTACAAAACAACCAAGGGGGCAGTCAGGCTGTCTTGTTGGGGAAAGTCATGCATGTTTAATCTTGCTGGCTTTTGGCTGCTTCACTGTGCACCCTTAGTGTGCTCTTAATGGGGGTTTTCTCTGGAATCACGTTGCACTGTAAATGCAACAGCCTTAGCATTGCTATCTGTGCAAAACTGAAGATGAAATGATGCCTGATTTTGATGCAGGGAAGCAGGTTTACTTTTACATGTTCCATCATTTGCTTCCCTTGGTTCATGATGAATGCTCGAATGGCTCTGGGCTTGGTATTTCCATGTCTAAATGACATTATAAACTTGTGTTTATAGGTTTACAGATGCCCTCTCCAGAGTACATAGTTGATGTAGAGTCTATGGACATTTTCCCCGTTGGCTGGTGTGAAGCGAATGCTTATAACCTAACTCCACCACACAAAGCTGTTTGTAAGTACATGGAAACCTCAAGCAGCATAGATATTACATCAGCGGATTTATCAGGGAGTTTGTCTTATGTCTATAATCCAGTTTTTGAAACTACCAGCCTAACTAGCAGACTCGTAACCAGGCTGTAAGGGTACTGTAATAAATAGGAATGAATCTAATTAGTGACCAGACTCTGCAGCACTGGTATTATGCAATTTGTATTTGTCTGTGTGATCAGTCACTCTAAAATTGGGATTGTTTGTGCTGGGAAAGGCTGTTATGTGGTTTGAGATTGCAGAGTGTGGCTTGTGGGTTTGCGATGGGGTTGTCAGAGTGAAACCAGGTTTCGTTGCTCTTGAGCAGCGGAGTGAATTAGGGACACAGGACCTCAAATTGGAAAAAAAAACCCAACCATAAAATATAGGGAGAAATGGACATAAAGAGGCCATCTGGGTGCTCCCTCTCCAAAACAGGTTCTGTTCCGTCTAAAGCTGTCCTCCTGTGATGGAGTTTCTGCCCCTTCCGAGGGTATCTGTCCCATTATTTCACTGTCCTTACCAGCTCAGAGATTTCCCTAGTGTTTATTTTAAATCTCTTCCGGCACAATTAAGCCCGTAGTGTTTTGTCCTGCCTCCAGTGCGTATTAAGACCAGTTTCTTCCCTTTCCATTTGCATTTGAAGGCAGTTCATGAGTTCTCGGTGGCTTGGCGGTGTTCTCCTGTTCCTCGCAGAAACTATCCAGCCCCGATCTCAAGCCACCAGACAAAAAATTAGCCTCGTTGTTTATATTAATTAACATCTGAAAGACAAATTTTAAAATGTGTCAACTCTTTTGAAGAGTTAAATATTCTTAAGTTAAAAATCAGGCAGCCAGGGCCTAATTTGGGAGAATACTGCTATGGTAACATTATGCAGCCTTATCGCAATTTATAGCTAGGGATAAATTATGCTGGAGGTAATCATGCTTGTAAAATGTAATCTTACCCATATGTGTTTCTGTATGGAAAAATATTTGTGTTTTTATTTTAATTTTTTTATACTGATCCCATAAAACACAATATTAGCATTCCAGAGGAAAGATTAAATGTATTATTACATCTTGAAAGTAGGTTTTAATGATGTAGTGACTTACTTAAAAAATACCAAGAAAAGATGGCGATAGTAATTAAGTACCATTTCATTGTGTTAGAAGTCATTTTATAGTCAGTGCATTTATACAGCTTTTTATGCATTATGGGTATACTTTATAGGACAGAAGGGTACAAAACTATTTTTTTTCTTCCTTGCTTCATTTTTGCAGTGCGAAGGAAGAGAAGAATTGCAGTTGTGCAACCAGAAAAGCAGTAAGTTTTTGTTATTTAAGGTGATATTTTTACAGGGATGCATCAGGTCTTCCAGGGGAGATAATACAGCAGCTGAGTGACTTTCCTAACTACTGCCCCGATACTGCAGTAGAGTCGACAAGGGGATTATTTTAAATCTAAAATATTTGTGAGCATATTAGAAAGTCTTTGTAATAGAAATTTTTTGCTGGTTGGGACTGCGTAGCCAGTGTCTGATGGCCAGTAAGGGCAGCTTATGGAAGATGAACATGCACCAGGAGGGCATTTCCCTATCTAGCCCTTGCAGTTTGTAGAAACTAGAATTTAAGGGATTTAAGTGTGAATATTTGCAGCCTGAAGGGCTAAAGCTCACAGACCTGAGTATATCTTTGAAGGAGGGGTGAATCTGTCTCCTTCTGCAATATGATGGCCCTGGGCTGTGATAAACCATGTGGAAGTGAGGTTGCATTTGAGGTACCTCCATTCCTTGGCCCAGGCAGGTGCTGGTGCATCTCCTGGTCCAGCCTGAAGGCTGGTTCTGCCCCTTTGCCCCATCTGACACTATTAAATACGCTGAATTGCTGTTTAACAGGTTACCATCCACAGTGCCTGTTGAGAAATTACCTCATGACCTCTGCCCGGTTCCTCAGCCAGACACAACAGGTAAGGCTGCTCGGCACCAGCAGGTTCCTTATTTCAAGGACCTGTTGCCCGTGTGGAGGCGGATGACCCCAAAACGGGAGTGAATGTATCATACGGGTGGGGAGACGGGCCCACATCCTTAGGGAGTTTGAGGGGGTGTGGACGCACCAATGGTGCAAAGAGTCTCTGATGTACAGTGTGCAAGGGTCTGGTCCTCTGCATGGGAACATCGTGTCTGGCTGGGGTTATCGGAGTTCCCCTGCAGCTTGCCCATTTCAGCTAACGATGTCAGGGCCAGGCTAACGAAGCCCTGGTGGAGATGGATGCGACTTTTTAATTGGCATCAATGAAATTGCTTACACCAGGACTTAATGGGTCCCTGTGTTAGCATCGAGACTGTGTGGCATGGCTGCTGCTTCTGCTAAAGGCAAATGTTTCTCCCCTTTAGCAATGGCAGGAGGCTCTGAGAGTGCGATATTCATCCAGTTAATTGCGTAGACTCAGCGGGAGGGGCAGGATTTAACTTACTTTATTTCAGCAGACTGCAGGACACACATTGGCATCTGAGCCAACATCCCAGGGCCCTATTACAATCAAATGGGGAGAAACAGGCTCTTTTTGGGTACGATAACAAAAAAGTGGATAACTACTTGGATGGCACATGAACTGCATCTAGAAGGACCCAGTTCTCTCCGTGGGCTATAAAGGAGCCCAGAGTAATTAGCCCAGACAAAGAAAATTGCTCTGTAGGCCCATGTTGGGTCGGGGGAATGGCACTGCAGTGCTTACTGGGTTGGACAGTAGCTGAAGAGGGGTTTGTAGAGCTCTCCACTTGAATTTTCTCCCCGAGCTGATTCCATATCTGTGAGAGGCAGCTAATACATTCCCTTTCTGGCAAGTTGCAACTGAGTCGCTCACGTCCGTCTGCGATGTGAGTTATGAAAGAGCCTCGGGTCACATTGTGAATGAAATCCTTTCCCAATTCTCCTTTCAGTAGGGTGTGCAGCCAAATCAGTTGCTATTAAAAGCACTTGCTTTCCCCATGTCGGGTGGATTCGAGTAGCAGAGGCTTCTCTGCCTTCTGTCTCAAGGAAGACTTTTCGTGTTTCCTTTACTCTTCTCCCCTCCTTCCCACGTCTAGGAGGAAGAAGGGCCCTTCATTTATTGTACAAAAGTGCTACGTGCACAGCAATGCTATTTTCTCCTTGCAGGCACCATCAATGGGAGATACTGCTGCCCTCAGCTCTACATCAACCACCGCTGCTTCTCAGGTCCATATTTGAACAAAGGCAGAATAGCAGAGCTACCTCAGTCTGTTGGGCCTGGCAAGTGCGTGCTGGTCCTCAAAGAGGTACGGCTCAGCTATCTTTTGGGGGGATTTCAGGGGAAAGCATGGGTCATGGGTTGCCAGGCCCAGAATTTGAAAAGAATGCACCTAAAATTGTCCTGGAGCTCCATGGTGGTTTCCGTAAGTCAAAACTGCAAGCCGGGAAGAGAGGGTAGGTATATGTATTGCGGGTTTTGATGGGAGGGATGACATTTTTGAAACATGGGGAGTTGCGTTGGTTGGGAGTAAGTTTTGTCTAACTGTGTGCAAGAGAATTCATGTTCTGACCAGAGCCATCCCCAAAGAGGACCTCTGTGGTTTTTGCAGTCAGCTTGTTTCTCGTCATCCACGATGCTGTTGGGCCAGCAGATTCAGTGCGGGTGACACCTTTGTATATGTGACCATGGCCCAATGGGGCCTAAACCATCAGGATCCAAAGTGAACAGGACAGAAGGCCAAGCAGGGGTGTGTGCGTTGTGCTGAGTGGAAGCTGTGGTGCACCCGGTTCTTGCTGAATGTGGATGGGGTAATCCCACGCGGCAGGGATGGCAGAGCACCATTGTCTGTTCACTTCATCCTGACCCTATCGGTGCTTGCTTTGGGCCAAATCCAGGGTGTTGAGCGCTTGCTGTTGATCTCAAAACAAAAGCTAAAAAGATTACAGTCCATACGTCGATGAAAGGCAAAGTGACTGCAGGTGGTAGAGGACAGCAAGATGGTAGTGTTGGATAAGCAGGGTGCCACTGGTGCCTTGGACACCATTTCAGTTTGACTTGGGTTTTCTAGAAATCCAGATCTTCCAGCTTTCGGGTCCGTACCTATATGAACTGCACCTGATGTGGATGCAGGGCCATATCTGAGCTTCCTCTGCCCGTGGTGGAAAAGCATGGGAACTTCTAGGTGTCCATTTATCGGATGTATTTGCAAGACCCTCAATGCCCAGCTCAGAGTGTTTGCAGTTGTCTGAAATGAGATGAATCCCAGCCCTTAACAGAAACACCTGAAAGGTGAGATTCCTCCCAGATCAGTGTAATGGGTTTACGTGGCAAGGTTTTGGTAGTGGGGGGGCCACAGGGGTGGCTTCTTTAAAAGTTGCTAGAAG
>JAVKLA010000005.1:4681392-4728335 GCA_034782735.1 Sagittarius serpentarius | reverse complement strand
TCCCTCTCCTGTTTAATCAAGGAGGGGGAGTGAGAGAGCGGCTTTGGTGGGTACCTGGCGTCCAGCCAGGGTCAACCTGCCACAATCAGCCACTACTTTTGAAAGCATCTCTGTACTGTACTGTATGAGCGACTCCTGTGTCCCCATTCACTTCCACATCACCTACGTGCACTGCTTTATACACAGTAGCACTGCTGGTTGTCTCACACGGTTGAAAGCTGGGCCATCGAGAGAGCCCAGTAATCCAGCTGCCTGTGCAGGTGGGACACTTGGGTCTCAAAGAAGCAAGTCAAAAATAGCCCTCAGCAGAAAGCAGGATACAGTAGTTGCAGAGGAAAAGTTGACAGCTGCCAAATTTGAAAGCAAGTCCGTAGCAACTTGCTGATGGGGAGCGTTAGCAATCTGCTGCTACTTGAAAAACAGGCAATGAAGAAACAACATGGGGGAAACATGAGGCATGCACAGTCAGTACTTATGCTGATGTTTCTTCCTCCTTTCCTCTTGGAATTTGGATTTTGAAAACAGAAGCAGTGCAAAGCTTCTGCCAGGTCCTCTTCTAGTGTCTTAGGGCTTAGACTAACAGCAGCTTCTTTAAATTTCTCAAGAATGGGACCGATTACCAGCTGTGTAAACCAACCTGAGTTTCCTACAGGAAGCCTATTTTCTCTTGCTCTGCCTCCTTATAGAACTGCTAGCTGAAGGAGCGAATAGCAGTGTCAGTGAGACATGGGCATCTTGCTTTTGGAAACATGAATGCCTTCCCAAGGAGCAGGACAATGGCAATGGCCCAGCATCGGTCAGTGTTATTTTGCAGATAAATTCAAGCTCATTCTGGCCACGTGGACAAGGTCCAAATTCTGGAAAGGGTAAAGAGAAGACATGCAGGGTGTTGCTGTAGGGCAGATACACCTGGTTCATATCAGCTGCTGCTGAGACAACAGAGGTGTCAGCAGCTCAGAGAACCATGGGCAGCGGGGAGGACAGGTGTACCCAGCACATGGAGGAGGCAAGAAGTGGCAAAGAAGACATCCCTGCATTGAGATGAAGATCTGTAGCAGCTGCCAGAGCACCTAAAAGGACTGCAGAGCTGAGTGGTGAGAAGAGTGCAGGAGGTACCTCCTCTAGCCCAAGACCACAGCCACAAGGCTTTGCACAGCTGAAGAGATCACAAGGGTCCCCATCCCTCCAAACCCAGTCTCTGTGCTGAGCTTGATGCCTTTGTCTTGCTTTACACCCACTGGTGATGTGGCCCCAAGAATGCAAATGCATTATAATTATATCTCTCTCACTATATAGGAAAATTGCAGGCCGTTGTAAATTATGCATCAGCATAATTTGTCTGGAATAGATAAATTATACATGGGTTTTACTTTGGCAACACACAGGGGAGGGTGGGAAAGACAACTCAAAACAACAGCTACAAAGGAAGAGCGGAGTCAGTAGCAGTCTGGTGAGAGCTTTTTAAATCACCCTGGTCTCCAGCCATAACTCACTGCCTTTAGAGACGCTCTAGTTAAAAATCTGTGCCAGTCGCCAGCTAGTTCACAGTGGGCAGCAGTCTCCACGATGGAGATGCTGCTGTGTTTGGCACTGGTGGAAACCACAGACTAAAAACAGCTGAACAACCAACTCCTGCCCCATTCCCTGGCCTGGATTACCGAAAGCAAGAAGCGAGCACATGTCCTCTCCCCACTAGCACTAGGTGATGGGAGACCTTGCTCCTGGCTGGGCACTGAGGAAGTGGCTCCCCATCCTCTGCCTTCCTCCACACTCAATCCTGAGGGTTGTATCAAAAAAACGCAGCACAACTGTAGTTCATGATGCTCTTCAGCCCTCTTTTCCCCCAAGGTCTTGTCCTTCCTTACCTCCATCACAGATGTGATGAAGCATCATCCTGGATCCAGCTCCAAACAAACTGGTGCTACTCGCCTGCACACTAATAGTGAGATAGCTGTGGAGCAGTACTGCTTGCTTCTGGATTAATCAAGGTTAGGAGATACCCTTGTAGTGTGGAGTAGGAGCATCTCCTTCCATTTGAGTAGTATGGGCTGTTTTCACCTGGGATGTCGGGAGAGAAGCAGCACAGATAGGTTTGCTTTTGTGCAGCATCTCTTTTCCAACAGAACAGGCATTTCTGCAGAGTTCTGAGTTGTTACTGCATCCCTCTGATTTCTGCCCAGTTGCTTTGTCCTAGTGCTGGATTCAGAGGTTGTGAGGTCTGCAGGGAGGAAACTCCTGAGGTGCCTTCCAGAATGGCAGCCCTTGAGCAAGATTTCCCAGCAAAATCTTGAGAGCATTTGCAACTTATTTAATAGTATGATCAAAAATATTGATGTTAATTCTATGTGTGTTTGTGTGCATGTATCCATGAATCCATGCAAAACCTTAGGTGAGTGACAAGTAATTCTTGTGCTATCTAGTGCCAAACTTCTTTTTAAAGCCTAGCTGTTCATTGTTCCTGGTGCCAGCACAAGTTCCTGCTGGGACCGGTGGTTTATTGTGGTTTCTTTCACCCCAAGAGGCAAGTAAGGTGGTAATGCCTGTTGTTGAACATCAGCTGCAAAGCTTATCTCATTCCTGAGACACCTGTTGGAAAAGAAGTTGAAATTTGGAGCCAAATACAGTGGAGACATGAACTATTGTCATCCAACAACTGCATCTGGGCTGAAAATTAGTGACTGTATAGTAGCTAAGGTATGCAGTAAATGCTAACTTTAAGTTAAATGAAAATAAACACATTGTCAACTTTAGATACAGTTCTTGGGTCAGAATATCTAAAAAATACTTGTGAATGGTTCTTCCATCTATGCCAACAACTTACCATGGCAACATTGTAGAACAAAATGAGGTGTCTTTTTTAAGACTTCAAATGATCTAAACCCCACCATATTTTAGGGAAATATGCTGTAAAGATTAATTAGCCTTATTGCTTACTGCTATTCCTATTTTTAAGACACTTTGGTCTTTCTCTGTTTAAAAAGAAAATGGACTTAAAGGTAATGTGACTGTGCAACTGATGCAAACAGGAGAAATCAGCCACCATTTGTGAAGGAAGGCTATTGCACGCTGCAACTTGAATTTTTTGGAGCGCAGCATGACTTCTTACGAGAAATTTGCATAATTAAATCGTGGTGCTCAGAAAATTAAGTAGCTTGTACTGAATCTGAGGTGTATGATTGAGCTGGGCTGATAGCACTATCATTAGTGATCAGATACGGTGTTGGAATGGCAGAAACCTCTGTAGTCTGGAAAGATATAAACGGCATTTCTGCAAGAGGGTTCACTAACGTCCTCCTCAAGACTGCTCTGTGGGCTTCAGCTCATCTGTAGTAGTTCCTCCAACTTAGGATCTGGACATCGGTATTTTTGAAATGTCATGGACTGTCATAAGCTTGTCAACACTTAAGTGCTACAGTCTTGACTATGACAAAAGTTCACTTTTATATCCTTTATGATCGCATGAAAGAATCCTAAACAACTCCTTTTTCCCTTCTCTCTCTGTCCCACAGACACGTCATTGTTCCAAGTAAAATAAAATAACTGTTCACTGTCCCACCTGAGGCTAGCCTGGGAGTTAGGGTCTCTCCTTTTAGGCAGGAGGTGTGGGCTCATATCTCAGATGGAGGAGGGAAATTGAGTTTCTCCTCATAAGGATGCTGACCATTGGGCTCTTGAACAGGACAAGAGGTGCAATGGTATTTTGAACTGCACCTTGTCAGTGATACCTCTGGAGAAGCCTTCATCCTGGGTTGGGACCATTAATGAAGAGGGGTGGAGAGATGGGAAATGTGTGAATATCAAAAAGCTATGATGGGAAGAAGGGTGCTGAGCTGTCCAGTGGCATCAGGTTCATCTAGACATGCTCAAAAAAGGGCCCTTATGCACTTGAAAAATCTATGACATAGAAAACTTCAGAGCTAAGATGTCAGGGGTTTATAAGGTTGGGTAGATGCTTGTGGTGGTGCTGTGTGATCATGCTCACTGATGTGACTCCAACCTACTTGACTCTGAAAATCCAAAGTTCAGCAGTACCAAAACAAAACCTCATAGATGCATAGCAGCAAAGGCTGGTGGTGTCTCATCCACCCCTCTGCTCCAAGGCACTGCTGGCTGCACCCAAACCTTTCCTGATGGAGAGGACTGAAAATAAACTACCAAAATCTCAAACTGGTCACACTCCAGCCAAAAGGGTATTTAGTGAATCAAATCAAAATCAGACCAGTCTGATATGGGTGAAGTAACTTTCCATCTCCAGAGAAGTCTGGAAACTAGAAAGCTGGAAGCTGGTATAGGTTTCTTCACTATTTTTACTTTAAACACAGTTAATTTTTCCACAAGAACCAGTGTTCTTGTTTCTCCCTCGTGTTTAATAGTGTGTAATATGAAGCAATAACGGTGTTAGGAGGTAACAGTGTTAACACGGTGATGGACTTCTGCTGTAGGGTAGAATGCCAAACCCAGTGACTTATTTGAGATACGAGAAGAGTAAAAGCCAGAGGTTTTAAAAAAATCATTTTTTCTTCCCTTAGAGGGAAATGATTCTTCTTACAAACCACTCTTTTTTTAAGTTTACAGAGTCCTGCTGATGACAAGCCAGTTTTAAGAAGAGTCCTGGTACTGTGGGTGTCTTTGCAAGGCTGGAGTTGATTAAATGTCTGGGATAATGCCCGGACATGGCCACACGGTTATTTGCAGGATTGGGTTTTCTTTTCTTGCTCATTTCCTAACTGTTCTGACAACTCATACAAACACCATCACCCTGATAAAGGAGCAGGACAGCACTGTTTGTGGGAACTGGTCAGCAAGAGAGGCTTACTTTCTGCATCTGGCTTTCCCACCGGCAAGCAGGGCGGGTGTAGAAGTGTGCTTAAGGAGAGCTTTCCCAACCAGCTCCTGCGTGGGCGTTAAATGACTCCCTGGATTTGCTGATTACGAGGGGAACACATCTGATGAGTTGTGAAGGAGCGTGGGAGCTACCCAGGCACTTGGTGTCTTTTGAAAACCCACCTTTGGCTTCCCTACTGTTGGGTCTCAGTGTCTCTGCGTGAAGAGGCCAGTGCCCCATCAGTTTGTATGGTGGGAGGCAGGCAAGAAAAGATGTGGATGAGCACCTGGATGGGCTCGCCTAGCAGCTTTCTTTTGGGAAATTTTCCTGGGAATCAGTATGGCTTAGTAACTAGTATAGCGGGTTGTGTGATGAGATGGGAACCAGCTGGAGAGCTGTGAGTAAAACTGTTGTAGTTTCCCCTTGTGTGAGACAGGGAGTGTGCTCCTGCCCCTCCTCCTCATACAGTGCTCTGAGATGTACAGATGATCAGAGCTGCAGAAGACATTGGTGCTGTTATTAGGCATTGCTTTAGGTGTCTCTAATTGCACTTTTTTTAAGAGTGGTTCGAGTAATGTTTCCAAAGGCCCAATGATAAATCAGATTTGCTTCTAGTAAATAACCTAGCCAAGTAACTCAAACCACTGCCACTTTACATGGTACTATGCAGCTGTAAGTGAAGCCCTTGTCTGAAAATGATTAATCCTACCAGGTTTTCAAAATGCTAGCAAATCCTCAGGTTGCTGGATTTTAAAAAAACAAACCAACAAACAAAAAACCAAACCCCCCAAAACCGGAAAAAAAACCCAAACATAAATGCGTTGCTCTTTGCAAAATGACCTAGTTGGTTTTTCATTTCTGATGAACCACGTTCATGGGTGCTGGGGAAGCTTAACGCTCATCATACTGAAATAATTTGCAGGCCCCCAAAGAATTAAGAACAGGCACTAGGTAAAGAGCTAAATTATATCAAAACTAATCTGGACTCAGTGTGGGGTCATTCACGTGCATACAATGCAGAGTGTTCAGACACATGGTCTGGTGCTGTTAAGAGATTTGTTTTTCTTGTATTTATCTCCTTAGGCCAAGTGTGGACTATTAAAGCTTGGATTCCCAGAGCCAGTAGTAGGAATCATTTTTATTCTCAGAGACTTTGGGTTAAATGGATTGGCATCTGTGTTTTGTTGTACAGAGTGGACACAGACTGGGTTTCAGGCACACCTCCTGCAAACTCTTTTTGTGTAGACTTCATTAATGTTCTTTTAATACAGTCAAGGCATGCAGCACTCAAGACACTTCAGCATATTGCTGACCTCAAGTATGTGAATTTCACGTTTAGTGTTCAGCGTGTAACGGTAGACATGACTTTGTACGTGGTTGAGCCATCAGAATTATTTTCATTTTTTATTAAATTGAACCAGTATGGATGCAGCAAATGGAATCTGCTTTGGGTGAGAGGGTCTGTCTCAAAGAAAAATTACTGATTTATGGAGATTTTGAGGGTTAGCGTTTAATCCATATCAGACTGATGTATCATCTACAATACACTTGGCACATTGATCCAGTCAGGGACGCCTTCTCATCGCATCTCATTGCACTTAACCCTGTGCAGCCTTGGACCTAAACTGGCACCTGTAAGCTGCTCTTGCCTATGCAGCACCAGGGATCATATTCAGTGTGGTCAAGGACTACTTTTAAACCCATCAGTGTTGTTGGTTTTGTCTCTCAATAGGTTCTCAGCATGGTGATCAATGCAGCTTACAAGCCTGGGAGTGTTTTACGTGAACTGCAGCTAGTGGAAGACCCTCTGTGGAATTTCCAAGAGGAAACACTTAAAGCAAAGTAAGTCTTCAGTGCGTGCTTTTTTGTTTGGGAGGCTTCAAAAATGGAACTGACTGGGGAAAAACAGAGGAGAGAACAAAAGATTTTTTTTATTGTGAGAGTTTTACTTTTCTAATTATCGTTTTGCTTCATTGAATTATTTGAGTCATTCTATAGCAACTTAAGAAATGGAATATTCACCTGAACAGTTCATTTCTATTGTCTTTCTCCAAGCAGCTGTCCAGATTTTGATGAAAAATGCCATGTTTATTCAGTGAAGTCCTGAGTTTTATGATAAGCTGTCCCTATAAGCTTGGCTATTATTGAATTAACTCAGTTCCTGGCTTTCTAAATGTATGAGTATTACTGCTTTTAATATAGAGCCTGTCACTCTAATGCAGAAAAACCTGGTGAGAATGAACGGCACAAAAGAAGGATGAAGAAAATAGCAAGGACACATTTTTAAGCAGGAGAGCGATTAGGACAAAATACTAACAGATCTGAGATTCAGGTCAAGATTTGAGGCCTTTCTAGAATAAATGCTTCAATTCTCATCTAAATAACACTTAAGAAAACTGTATATCTAGAAAATACTCTTATTTCTCCTTCCAACTTTAAAATTTACCCATTTATGTCTTCTTTATGTAATGGGCGCTACACTTAGGATGTATTGCAACAACTGTTGTCTCTCTGAAAGAGGGGAGTCTCACCTAAGCTCTCTCCAGAGTCCTTCCAAAGAGCAATTCTTCCCACTTCAAGATGGATGTCAACAAATAGTTCTTTGAAGACAGCTCTCTCCATTTACTAACTTGGTCACCTTGACTTTTTGAGTACTGAAGTTAAATGCAGTGAATCTTACCCTTTGTACTGAACCCTGTTACTCCTTTTCAAATAAAAGCAATTTTCTCTTGGTTATTTGAAATGATTGGCTGTCAAATGTGGCAGTATTGATTGCTATTGTGTTTGATCTTTGGCCACGCAGATATTGCAGAAAGTTCATTTGTGCTCTTGTTGAGGTAGGGAATTGAGAACCTTTTATTCTGCATACTCGGAAACTGCTTTTGTAAAGGAGGATTGCAAATAGAAATGAAAAGCTACTAGAAAATCCTATTTTTAATTTACTTCTTTCACCCATGTGGAAAGTCATGTTTTTGTGTTTTTCAATTGAAATTTTGTGGATGGAAATGTAAAAATCATCCTTGTGCATGCAGATTTTCATTAAACTCAAGTCATCGCCCATGACCTGATTTTCACTGATTCCAGGCTCCCACATGTTGTACTAGCGAACGTCAGATAATGCACTCCTACAGGTACTTAGCAGCTGTGAAATCAAGTTGTAATGCCCCATCTTAATATCCTATCCTGCAAAGAATTGAGCTTATGGGCAGTTTTCCTATTAGCAATATCCAAAATAGGACTTTATTGGGATTTCTCATTTGAGTGTGGGGATCCACCTTGTGCAAAAGCAGCAGTATCTAGTACTTCAGGCTGCCGCAATCTATTTTTATTTCTAATTATTTCTAATGGGAGACAGCCTGGAAAACGTTTAACTGACCATCAAGTGCTAGGGCGTCTTGTCCTTGATAGTCAGCTACATCTATAGCACAATTCACTGTGACCCCCAGCAGCCTGCTGACTCCGGGTGTGCTCACACCACAAAGACCAACTCAGTTACGAGTACATGGGCCGCTAGAGATTGTCAGTCATCCGTATCACATCAACCACTTATCCTCCCTCACTGTTACCTGATGTGCTAACCATACTGTAAGGAGCACCTCTGTCTCCGTTACTTTCCCCCATGACGCTTCTACCCATTTGTTCCTGTGGTTTTTTTCCTCCTCCCATCTATATAGCAGGGTAGCCAGCCTGCTGGGATATTCCTTACATCTACATAGCCTGCCAGATAAAAGTACACCGCTGCTTTCCAGCAAGGAGGTTTTGTATTTTATGATGGCCAGCCAGTCACAGGCTGCGTACGTATTCCTGTATGATGGTTACCACAGGAGGCAGCAACCTCAGCTCTTCAGTGAGTCAGACCGCATCGTTCAACTTTATCAAGCCACAGAGTGGATCATTACAGGCTCAGAGCTGGGACAGCAAGTTTTGGAGTGACTTCTGAGCGTAGCAGTGTATTTTCCTTGTGTGGCATTGTCCTTTGGCTCCTGAGGAGTTGGAGCTCATGGGGCTCGACAGCACCTTGTTGTTGTGGCTGTCTGGCTTCTGGGGCTGGAGCTCTGTTCACAGAGCAGTGCTCGGTGGTCACACCAGCTTGCCTGTGGGTAGTTTGACTACTTCTAAGAGCAGGTGACAGAGGGTTGACATGCCCTAAGACTGCCTGGCTACCCTAGGCCTTCCTTCTTTTCTCCTTGCTGAGTTTGCTTGAGTTTCTTCATCAAGAAGTATGCCCGGGTTTTAATTGCATTTGGTTGTGCAAAAGCAGAAAAGAAAACACGCTCATGAAATCAGGTACCCTGGGATACGCAAACGGCACATGACACGTTACATCAGGTATGACAGTCGGTTGTGCTCCAGAATCTTAAACAGACTCGTAACGAGCAAACGCCTGTCTACACCGACTTCCAGCTACACCGGCTCCCAATGGTGTCTTGCTGCTAATGATGACAGCTCTACAGTCAGCTGGAGCGTCTGTGCTGTAATGTGACATGTTGTGTCACCGCCTTCCTTCTGATGTAAACTGACAACTCCTTGGATCTTGACAATGTTGTTGTTTGTTTCTGGCGACGGCTGCAGTAGGGTAGAGCAAAGGGGAGGGAGGAGGATGGTGAAGAGAAGGCTTTTTTTCCCCGCTGGCCCAAATGCCAAATCATGCATTACCAGGAATGCATTATCTCATTCCTAGGGCAACCTGTGTTTGGTTTATTCTGCTGTCAGGAGTGACCAGCGCAGAATCAATTACACTAGCCTTGCAAAGAAGATAAACGATTTAGATTGTCCGAAGAGATGTGTCTGCAATGCGTGATGGCAGTCGCTTCCCATCAGCACTGCTGGCTCTCTGTGAAAATAGTCAAACCTGATTTATTGGTGATGATGAGTTAGAAATGTCAGGCCTGATCCTCTGAATTCCCATGAGCACCAGCCAAAGCTGTAGGCATTCAGCCCTTACAGTTCTGATGCTTTAAGTTCAGTGCCTACATCTAGTTTTGGCTTCCCAATTTTACATAAAATGCTTGAGGGACTTTATGCTTTTTAAGAGTTTTCATTTCTAAGGGCTGTAAGTGGGGCTGTTTGGACTTACCCATTTTTGCAGGACTTTGGACACAAACAGTACCATTGTGTGCAGAGAGTTACCTCCTGGGTCTTGTATGAAGCCCAGTTAATCAAAACAAGAAAGATGAGTATTTTTGGACTCCTTCATTAAATGAAATTTTGAGAGCTACCCAAATTTTGGTGAACTCTAGGAATATTTACCCCCATCACAGACACTATTGCTTATTTATGAAGCTGTATTTCAAAGAAAGTCTTTTCACTGTGGATGCTTTAAAAGACTGCCTTTCACTTGTGACAGATGACGCTGAGGTGTTTGAAGTCTTCTTTGCGTCAGCCTTTGCTAGCAAGAGTTGCTCTCAGGCCTCCCAGGTCCCTGTTACTGTTTGAGGGGGTGAAGTGTTACCCACAGTAAATAGAAAAGAAGCTAGAGATGCTATAAGCAAACTGGATGTGCACAAGTGCATGGAACCAGATGGGATGCAGCCAGATCTGCTTGAGAGAACTGGCCAATGTCATTGCAAGGCTACTCGCTGTCATGTTTGAAAGTTGATGATGATCAGGAAGGTTTCCTGATGTCTGGAAAAAGGCAAACATTACACACCTCCTCAAGAAGAGCAAGAAGGAGAATTCAAGTAACTACAGGCTGTCGGCCTAACCTCCTGGGAAGGTTATTAGGCAAATCCTGCTGGAAGCCATTTCCAAGAACATGCAGGACCAATAGGTGACTGGCAAGAACCAGCATGGATTTACGAAGGGCGAGTTGTGCCTGATGTGATAACTGGTTTGGTGGTTGAGGGAAAAACAGTAGGAGTTATTTATGTTGATTTTAGCAAGGCTTTTGACACAGTCTTCCATAGTGTCCTTGTAGCCAAGGTATGGAGATGTGGATTGAACGTGCGCATGATGAGTGGAAAGTTGACTGGACAAAAGAACCCAAAGGGTTGCAATCAGTGATATGAAGTCCAAGTTATTAACGGTGCTCCTCAAAGGCCAGCACAAAGCTGCAGCTCATATCATCTGGTTTGTCTTCCACATCAGTTCTGCCACATACTTCTTGAGGCACTGCAAGGGTGAATTAGTGTGACCAGGTAGCCTTCTGTGCCAAATACTGGAGACAGAGGTCATTAGGAGCAGTGGAATGACTCAAACCCTTTCTTTCCATAATTGGGAGGAGGCTTAACGAGACGTGTCCTTCCAACCAGAACAATTCCAGGGCCCTTTTTGAATCCTCTCTTTAAGAGTACAAAATGTCACTGGATGATTAAATAGTTTTGGAGAAAGATGTTTGGCAGACTTGAAGCTAGTAAGACAAATTGGAAATCTCTTGCAAAAGAATAGGAGGTTTTGGTCCCCCCCAAAGGAAATTGAGGCTTTTAGCCACTGAGTTGTTCGAACTAGTCTCAAGGATTGTCAGAACTGTGGGCTGTATCCTTACGATGAGACTTTTGAAAATGAGGGTAGTCTCAATGTTCTTGCTGTTCGAAGTGTCTTCAGCACAAGACTTTTCCTGTCATCACACAATGGTCCCTCACTGGAGCTCTTAGAAGACGTTTTGTTCTCATGAACCTCCGATCTATTTTATCACCAAAGGAATCTTCAACAGAAGAATGATACTGCCAGCAAAGTGCTATTAGCTTAATATTGTTGCCGATGGATCAACAAAGATCCCAAGTATATTTTTCGTGGAAGTAGTTTCAGCCATAAGGGTTTCTCCAGTTTTTGGTATTGGAGGGCAGAGAAAGGGGAAGAGGAAAGGAAGATTTCTTTGGCTTTAGCTTACAATTTTTTTTTAAAAGAACAGTGATTTCTAAGAAAAATGAAAATGTTATGCTTGACAGGACTGTTTTCCAAGTCTCCAGTGCTGCCATGCTGTCTGTGCATGCAGGTTACTTACTGCTTAGAAGTGGTTGGGAAGATAGGAGTCCTAGTATGAAAACATCAATAGGGGTATCGGTAGTTGGTAATTTTTTGAGCAATGCTAATGGAAAAGGGTTTTCTGATTATATACAAAGGAGCTCTTTCCACATGGCTGTCCCAGAACAGCTCAGATGACATTTGGTGGTGTTTGTATTAAAAATCTTTAGGGTGTGAGGAATATGGAAATTATTACTAGAACCTAGTTTATGGTTGAAAGAGGTGCTGCCAAGGCCAAAATCATGTAAAAAATACTACTGGGGCCAGTACTAACACCTTGGATTATTGAGACTGATTGCTGCAGTCATGTTGATCTCCATTTTGCCATCCGTTCTGTTAATTACTATGTGTGTTGCATTCAAACCAGACTGTGAAATCAGTCAGTTGTTAATTTTCCTAGTTTCATCTTTTTCTTTCACCAGGCACTTTAGTACAATGGGTCCTTTGTAGGCAGCCAAACACAATAGGAAGCACACAGTTAGAAAAAGTCAGCCATCCTTGAATAATACCCATCAGGCAGCTTTCTTAGCTTACAAGAAAGAAGATCAAGAGGCAATTTGATTACAGTGCTTTTGCAGGGAAACAAAACCAGATGCAGTCTTTTCATCCTAGCGGTGAAAGTCAGAACAAGGACAAATAAACGTAAGTTAAATCCAGACACGCCCAGACATAAAATGAGGCATAGGCTCATGAAGTATAGGTATAGGTGCTCCCACGCCAGGATTCTTCCAGTGTGGAGACCCTCGAGGGGAGGCTGGTACTTTTCTGGAAGTGATGCTTTAGTCCAACCAGAGTTGTTGGGGTTCAGGTGAAGGTAACGCCATGAAATTCCGCAGTCTGTCACAGGAGGCAGACTTACTGACCTAATGATCTAGGCTGTTGTTAAACTTAATGGCTCCTGGAGAAGTAATAAGGGCAGGAGTCTTTCCAAACACACTGAAAAGAAATATAAAATGTTTATAAGTAGGTATATTTAAATGCCTGTGGAATTTGTTCTTTTGATATTAGGTATTGCCAAACCCTCTTTAGCCAGCCTGCCTGTGCAGCTATTTCATAGGGAAGCTGGGATAATAGTGCTCTGTATCTGGAAGGAACTTTTTCCATTTTACATCATTTGTCCTGGTCTGTTGAGGTGCATGAAGAGCTGGCTAATTAAATCATTCATTCATTCATTTATTCATTCACTCATTCAGCAGGATAAATGAATCTAGGATGGTCACCATGACCTGGGGTCCTTGATCAGGCACCAACTGGGGTACCAGAGTCTGGTGCCTTGCAGAAATGCTCGTGTAAGTTCTGGAAGAGTTTTGCGTTGAGGTGATAATTTTCGATCAAGTCTTTCACGACATGAGGATGGTTGGACTGGGCTGTTCTCAGACCCAAGTTTCATTTGGGTACCCCTCTATAACACTTCATGTACCACAGTTTCAAACCCTTTTCCCATACCCCAGGGTTTCCAGAAAGAGCTTTTGGGAGGGAAAGCAGCAAAAGGTGGTTTCTCAGTTGCTTTGCGCAACTTGGTAGAACCTTCAGAGGGAGGGAATTGGGTCCAGGTGCATGCTGTGTATTTTAACTCTCCAGCCACGTCTGCTTTGTTTCACCTTCCACTCCTTTTCCTCTTCCATATCTGACTATCAGCAGGGAACTGTGGGACTTAATGCACTCACAAGTGCTTTGCCTCATTTTTCCTGATGACTGTCGCTTTGTCTTTCATTGCCTGCCACCCAGTAATCTTTCTTTCGCTGTCTCTCCCTCTTTTTCTTTTGTGTATGTTACTTTTTTCTCCTCTAAGCACGTGTATAATGCCTTAGCACCAGGCGCTCGCATGATTGTCTCTTGTGTTGCATTCCTCAGGACGTGCAAGAGATGTTTTAAAAACCTTATCTCACCATTTACAATAGCTTGGTGCTGCTGTTTAATAAATTATGGGGATAATTGGTTTTTCAGAGTTCGCATCTACAATGTATTACAGCAGGGATGTAACCGTATCTTTCTTAGCCATTTATCGCTCAGAAACACTTCATATAAAACATTGAAATAAATGTTTTAGTAGCACATGGATAACAAATTTAAGACAAACCTTTCATTGCATCTGCTCTAAGCATTCCCTGTAGGAATCACTGGTTTTAGGGCCTGTTCTCACAGCCCTGTTACACGGCTCAAGAGACTCCTGATGAATTCCTCGGGTCTTGTACTGCCCACATCTCTCAGTGGTGAAGTCATCTGGTCCCTATATGGCAGGCAGTCCAATTTCACCCAGATGCACCCGCAGTTGGCACAGTGAAACCGTGAGCTGCTTGTGAGCTGGAGCATGATGTGAGAGCTGCTTCAAGGAAGATGTCAATGGAGAAGACCAAAGGTGTATTGGGGGCTTATAGAGACAGTCTCCAGTGGAGCCCACATCCAGGGTGGTGACCAGAAAGCTCTGCAAGACATACAAGCTTCTCATCGTGGATCAGTATATGAGGAGAGACTACATCCGTCTCCCCAAAACTTTGCGTCAGTTCGTAGTATGAGCATACTGTCCTGTGTAATATCCTCACGAAGCCTACTGTGATTTTTTTTTCCATCTCTAGCTTTACCTACAGGTATATCCAGTGTGCACGTGCATTCCTCCCCAAATCATGTCCACACCTCTGATTCCAGGATCATTTCACCATGCCTTCCCTTCCTCAAGTCCACCTGAAATGGAGCCACTAAAACAAGTAGACCTATTCACCCTGCATGCCCAGGAGAGACACTCTCCCAAAAGTCATTAGGGAAGGTATCTCCCTAACAGAGGAGGGTCTGGTCTGTAGCATCAAAGGACATTGCCTGATTGATGACATGGGGTCTTGTATATTTTTCTAGATACAGAGGGAAGACATACAGGGCAACTGTTAAGATTGTGCGGACATCGGATCAGGTGGCAGATTTCTGCAGAAGAGTCTGTGCAAAGTTGGAGTGCTGCCCCAACTTGTTCAGTCCTGTTCTGGTGGCCGAAGTCTGCCCAGAGAACTGCTCCATTCATACTAAAACCAAGTACAGTGAGTATTGGCCAGAATGCTTCTTGTTGCTAGCCGGGAGTCAGAGCAGTGGGAGACTCTGCATGAGCTAGTGATGAAGAGGAGGAGTTGTGTAATACATTAATATTGAGTAGGATTTATCTCATCTAAAAGCAGTTATTTAATCATGACCAGGCCACCATAGGCTCCCTTAGTATTCTGTACAGAGAAACAGGCATCTCCAGAAAACTGTCCATCTCACTCCATCCTAATACATCTGTTTGAAAGTCATTACTTTTTGGAAGTCTTGACTTTTCTTCATATGTAAAGTTAATATATGGAGCACATAAAAGGAACCTGCAGTGGCCGGCTGAGATTTAAACTTGGGGGAGACAGCTTCGTTAGGTGTGATGAATCCTGTCCTTCTCAGTGAAGTGTTTCCAGCATATGCACCAGCACAGGCCGGTATCACAGTGCCGAGGTGCTGGAAGGCGTTTGGTAGCACTGATTCTCTCTGCTCAGGGTATTAAATATTTCCACATGTTCCTGCGTATTCAGGAGGGCAGAAGTTAGGCATGTGTTCGACACTTTTTGTTGTCAGTGTTACTGATACTATTGGCTCTTAATCAGGTCAGGAAAGTAGAAGCGAGTGCTGTCCTTCTTCCGCAAAGGTTGCAAGAAACCCGTATGATTGATTTAAACTAATTAGCTTCTGTTTGGTGCCAGAGTAGAAGAAGAAATGGGCTCAGAGAGAGATTCAGATCACTGAATATGGGCTTCTGTACAATTCTACACCTGAGCTAGACTCCTAGCTCCTGTTGGAGAGCTGGGGAAGTACAGCTAGGGGAGCTCCGGCTGAGATTGTCTCATCTCAAAGTTGTATGTGACTGGATGAATCGTTCCTCAAAACTCCATCGATTTGATGAAAAGCTCAGTTCAGTTACGAACTTTGACATAGGTGCCAAGTGAACATTTTAGTTGTCCCAGGATACCCTACCTGGTGAGGGGCAAAGTATCTGTCAGCCCCAGAGGATGCTGTAGAGCATGTCAAAAGGCATCTAACACAAGCCCCTAACATAAGGTCAGAGGACTCTCACATCCTTAATTTCAACTTGGGCCATGAAATAGTCGAAGATGATCAAAACCTGTTCCTTCGTGCATTGAACAAACATACATCATTCAGGATAGCTGGCCCTCCTCACTGTGCTGAAAACATTAGTAACTGAAAGAGTATCTAAGACTGTTAACTCATGCAGAAGGGCATTGGATCTAATCTGAAACGTGCTAGCCTCTTTCCCTCCAAATCACTGCTCGGCTTAGTGGAAGCTTTTTCTAAGTATGTATTGTGTGGTTAAATTCTGAACTCCTCACTCATCAGCAATAAATGTGTATACAGAAGAGCTGTAACGCTCTGCAGTAGTCCAAGATGACGTCTCATATATTTACACTGGACGTTTTTTCCAAATCAATGTATTTTAAGTTTCCTATAAAAGTGCAGCTAGAGTACAGTACTAAATCAGTAGCAAGGAGCAAGCCAGGGTTTCCTTCTCCTGGTGCTTACAGTTTTTAATGGGTATTTTGCTTCGTTTCTCCAGCCTATTATTATGGGAAGAGGAAAAAAATCATTAAGCCACCAATTGGGGAAAATAACAACATGAAAAGTGGACATGTCAAGCCAGCCAGACGCAGAAAGAGGCGGAAATCCATCTTTGTGCAGAAGAAAAGGAGGTCATCAGCTGTTGATTTGAATGCCGCAGGCTCCGCAGAGGTGCGTGTTGCACTGGGATAAATCAGCAAAAGTCCCTTGGTGCTTTTTTGTCCCCCCCCATTTGCATCTTCCTTTTGAGGGATATCTTGGCAAACTTCAACACTTCCATTTTCCATTTTTAATCCCTCCTTGCTACTCTGTTCTTCTAAGGTCAGACTGGTTTTCTTGGGACATTTGGGGACTTTTACCCTTGTCCATTCTGGAGTTAACAAGTAAAGTTTTTGCTCCCACCTTCATAATGCTCACTAGCGAACATGCTGTCTAACATATATTTGTTTTCTTTTGCTTCTTTACAAGCCTTTAGGCAGGCAGGTGAGCCTGTTAGATGCTTTGCACAGCATATAGCAGAGTGAAGGAGGTCTGTGGTCCATGTCTAAGATATCCATGTATTATAATAAAAACAACTCTTGGGCCATTGTGGTTTCAAGGGCTTTTATTTTTTCATTAAACATTTGTAATATTTTGGGTTCACAACATCAAGCAAATAGAAGTTCTAGAAGCTTTTGAATACAAGCAAATGGTTTGTGTCCCAAATATATGGTATTTGAAGCCTCCATCTTTCCAGAATGCTGTGTGATACGACAGGATCCCAGCTTTAGCAATGATTTGTGTCCAGATACAACCTGGAGCAGACTTAGTTCTGTAGGGACTGTTCCCAGGTGGTTTTCCTGTGGTAGTAATGACAAAGTTCATATGTGGTTTCCTTTCCTCAGCTGAGTGCCAGTGATTGCTGCTCTGTGCAATGTGAAATAAAACTGATTTACCTAAATTCCCTCTACTTCAGCTGGAGGGGGATATTTCAGTCAGCTTTCAGTTGATTGCTTGCATCTTCGTGACTTAGTCCTCATTTAGGTGTAGGTCTGCTTCATTTCCTTAGATTATACCTGCTTCAAAGGAATTTAAACTCACGTTAAGCCTAAATCAACCATTAGCAAATTTTTCAGCCTTTCAGCCAATGTAACTAACTTTGTCTAGAATTGCTCTTTCACTTAAGACCTAAGCATATGGCTTGGATGCATGCTCACGCTTTGATCAGAGCTAAGCTGTCGAAGCCTTTTGGGCCACTTATGTATATATAAAGTTCAAAATACACAGTTCCCATCAGTTGGTGAGTGCTTGCAAGCTCTGTGTGACAGAAGTAAGAATCTGGTATAATATCCTTTAAATGGAAATTTGTGCTTCACCTTCAGCAGTTAGGTGTTAGGCTGAAAGCAGGGAAATCTGGGTGAAATCCTCTGTCCTGGGTTTTACCGAAATGCCAGCTAAGAAATCAAGTACAAGTATGCACTTGTACATCTAGATATTTTTAAAAGGCACCAGAATTTCTGTCCTTTCAATACTGCTGACACCCATGACAGTGTGAAGCAAGGTGAAGGTTTAAATTCTAGCCTATTTCTGATTTTATCTCAAGCAACCTGAGTTTCATTTTATCCTTTTAGTATTTTCCATTTCCCCTTCTCATGCACATCTGCAGTGCCACAAGGTTTGAGATGCAAGCCCAACAGAGGAACATTTCATGCCAGATGAGTTACTGCCATTGACCTTTTGTTAGAAACAGAAGAAGATTTGTCCACCATGTTTTTTTTTCTTCTACATTGTGTAACAAATCTAAGTTGAGGGCTAATCTACTTAGCACTGTAATGAAAATGAGATAATTTGGTTAAAATAAATGTTACCCTGGACCAGTGTGGGCACGGGTGTGCAGTTTGACCCAGTGCCTTTCGATTTGCTGCTGTATTAATCTCTGAGCCTGGATGCTGTTTCTCTGATGGTTCTTGTGCAGGAGAGCGAAGACGACGAGCCGGACGCGGTGGAGGACGAGACGGGAAGTGAGGAAACCAGCTCAGAGCTCCGGGATGACCAGACGGATACCTCTTCTGCCGAGGTCCCCTCCGCCAGGCCCCGGCGAGCGGTCACCTTGCGGAGCAGCACCGAGTCGGACAGACCTCATCCCACGGAGAGAGCCCGACGGAGCCGGAGACCGCAGCCCCACTCCTACGGCGAGGCGGAGAAGTGCGCGCAAGTCAAGGAAGTGAGTATGTCCCACTTTCGCTCCCAATTAATAGCAGTATTCTTCCTAAATTAACCTTCAGTACCAAGCCTTCCTCACCTGAGAAGGGCATCCCTTCCATGGTTCTCTACACAAGGTGGTTTTCTTTATGACAGCTTTTGTTTTTTTGTAGGAAATTAAGCAAGAAGAGGAAGAGAAGCTCATCTTGGACAGTAATCCGTTGGAGTGGACTGTGACTGATGTTGTGAGGTTTATTAAATTGACTGACTGTGCACCCCTGGCCAAAATATTTCAGGAGCAGGTAGAGGTCTTCATGTAACTCTTCTCTTTGTGTCTGTGGTGCTTATTCACATGATAAAAAAAAAAGAGCAGCTCATACCACCTTGCTAGCTGGGCCTGAGGCTTTGACAGAGAGATTATGATCAGACTTTAGATCCCCTCAGATCAAGCTATAGCACAAATTTTGGCAAGGCATGGAAACCCATGGAAACTTGAATCATAGCCTTGCCAGATCCTCAAAGAGACCAAAACCACCCCAGCTGGAGTGCTTGTGAAAAGCAGGAGGTTTAGACCTTTATTGTTCTTGCCAAGGTCCACACCGCCATCCTGGTGTCACACAGGCACCGCAGTCTACCAACAGACAGTGGTTATTTGGTACCTAGCAAGCTGTCTGTCCTGGCCGCATGGATTCCGCTGTTCTAAAATATTGGCCTGGGAAGCAGAAAACTGCTGCTTGAACCCAAAACTGGCTGCCTGAATTTTGTCACTAACACCTAGATGCTTCAAGTATGTAGACACATACTTCCCATCTACGTCCCTCTGAAGATCTGGCAGTCAGGCCCTTGTATGACCTATTTTAGGAGATGCCAAGCATCTCCCCATTAAGCAGATAGGTTTGCGGGAGCAGAAGCCAATGCTCTTCGTCTCAAGTCAGTGTGAATGTGTAAAATTTATATAGAAACAGCCATTCCTTGGCTAATGAGTAACAGCCACCACTGAAAGTAAAGGGCAGTGCTAAGAAATTATACTTAGAAAGAAGCGAGTGTGGTTAATTAGGCCGTAGCCGATGGCCGTCAGTGGTATGGCCAACTGCACACTGAACTATCTCTGATTCTTCACCATGAATAACTCTGTACCCACGTACAGCTGCTTTGACTGGGAGAAGTTGAAGTACGAGTCTAGAGCAAGGCAGAAACACTCCATAGCAAGATGCTGTAGCCACTGCGTCGCAGCATGCTCCGACCATTTGTTAATCAGCCTGGAATAACGCCAGGGCTTGAAAGCCAACCCTGTCTCTCCTTTGCCAAAGAGTTTTATGGGGACTTTAATCAAACACAGATGACTGGAGCTTTTCCTTGTGATTTGCAAGGAAGCTCTGGTGCAATGGGCCGTGCCATCAAGCTTCAGTGGAGGAAGAACCCGAGCCATGGACAGTCCTGATCAAAGCAGTGCTTAAGATGTCCAAATCCTCCTTGTGTTTAATGCTACCTAATCAGGGCCATCCTGGGGAGTTTATGTTGCCTGTGAGTTACAGTGCTTTCTCTGCACTTAGCCTCCGATCCTCCCTAAGGGGGAAAAAGCAGTTTTGTAGCCTGCTTGTCTGCTTCTCAGTCCATTAAGGAATAAAAAGGACTTGAGCTCTTTAATTAAGAAGAGGATCATAAAGCCAACAGAAATCCCTAATAAAATGGCTTTTGTCTGGGGTGCTAGTTCATGGAGTTTGGTGCATAGATACGTCCGAGGGAAGGACGTGACCTCCAGAGGTCCCTGCCAGCCCACACCATTCTGTAATTCTGGGACATTAGAGATTGCAAGGGCTCCAGGTGGTCCGTGCCCCTCTGTCCTGGTTGTTCAGCAGATGAAGTGGAACAAGGCAGGTCCTGGGTGGACCAGGGGACATGGCATGGAGCAAGGCAGACACCAACCTGTGCTGAGCAAATTATGGGCCAAAAGAGGTGGGGGAAGGATCTTACTTGGCCGTGGGACCGGCATCAGTTTCTCCATTCAGCTCCCTCCCGGGTCGCCTGGTGTGCTCTCTGCAGCCTCCTCCTTGTTTCAGTTCCTCTGGCATAAAATGGGACTAATCAGATCTCTGTGGACACTGCAGAGTTTCTCTAGAAGGTGATCCTGAATTTCGCAGCTGGGAGGCTTTACCCAAACCGGGGTCAAGGTGAGAGCCTATGAAGACACACCAGACAACTTCTGAAAAAGCATGAGGTGTCCCAGAGAAAGGAGGCGGGCAGCTTCAAAGTGAGAGAAAAGGGCAGAGGACAAAACCACCTTTAATTTTGGGGGCAAACTTCCCTACTTGCTTCTCCACACGTGGTTATGCTTTCTGCCCTCGAGAGTTCACAAACAAACCCACTTTCCCTGTCTTTTTCTTCCCCAGGACATCGATGGCCAAGCCCTTCTGCTGCTGACGCTGCCCACGGTGCAAGAATGCATGGAGCTGAAGCTTGGTCCGGCCATCAAACTCTGTCACCAGATCGAGCGAGTAAAAGTTGCTTTCTATGCACAATATGCCAACTGACTGCACTTCTCCATTTCTTTCTGTTCTCCTTGTTCCCTCTCTTTTTTAACATTTCAACTTGTTCAAGGGTTTTCTCCCCCTATCCCTTTTCTTTTCCAAGAACACATGGAATTGGAAGCACTGGGAATTAATCTGTAGGGAAGAAAAAAAAAAAAAACAACCCACAACAGAAAACTAGCAACAAACTGAACTAATTTTTCTGTACTTGTAAAGCACACTGAAAGACTGCTGGCATCTCTCCTCATGAGCCTCGCCAGCCCGTTACGCAGTGGTGCAAGGCCAGCATGGATCAGATGGTTTGTCGTTCGTTAAAACAAAGCTACCGATGGCAGATGCATTCCCAAGGAGAAGGGTTGGACATTTCCAGATGATGATGGTTTGTCTAGGCCAATTTCTGGACTTGAACATTTCTTTTAGCCAACTCTGACACACTTCTTTCATATTGAAATGTAAGTGATGATTTGTAGCATTGTAGCTGGGGTTTACTGCAAATTTGATCTTAGTGATCAAAGGGCTTTTTTTCTCCTGCCTCTCCAGTCTTACAAAAGGAAAAAGTGTTATACCAGTCATATGCTATTTATTATTCCTGAGTGATCTATGAAAGAGGACTCAACCCATGGTCTCTGTACGGTATCAGACAAAGCTGCAGCGAACTGACAGGGGTGCAACAAGACCTAGTGCACGGTAACGCGTCCTGAGCCGCTCCAGCTGTGCACAGTAAGCTGAATGTCTCTGTGATGGGATCTGTACAGTACTGCATTCTTGTACAGGAACATGCACAAAAGCTTTCATAGTCAAGCCCATCCTCTTCGGTCCAAGTCATTTTAAAGACCTGACTTTGAGCCCCACGGGGTGAAAGAAAAAAAAGCTATTGAGATTTAACGATGAGACTGTTGAGTGAATGCTGGTTTCAGTTGCACCTTCATGAATCTGGTTGCTAGGTGGGAATAAAAAGCATCAATCTTTTCAAGCTGTGTATGCCACAGTGCTTTAGACCAGCTGAGGGTCCAGCCCAATGCTCTCTATGTAAAGCCCCCAGATTGTCCCAGTGCTACCTTGGCTAGTGAAACTGGGAGCTTGCTTCATGCCAGGCAGGGTCAGCACCAGAGAGGGTGAAGAAATGGGTCAGACACCTTGGGTTTGCCTCAGTTGTGTTTACAGGAGAAGTATTTCCCATTTACTTTGCAGAGATATATGACCCCATTAGTCCCACACCTTGAGCCTGAATTTGCTGTAGGTCAGCAGAGGTTGGTGGCATCACAGTGGTGTAAAATTCTCCCAGAAGCAAGAACTGAACTGGGACCGAGTTTGAATTTTGCTCTAACTTTAAGGTGCAAGTGAATCCCTCCCTCAAAAAGTGAATTGGATGGTTCATGCTGAGTTTTAGCCTGATTTCACAAGAAAACACTGACTTTGGCAGACTTTTGTTCTTAAAGCATAAACAGACCCCTGTTCCCTGGCCTCAGGGAACTCAGCCTGCAAACTGTACACAGCTCTGTTACAATGCTGTGATGCCAAAGCCCACTCAGTGAAGACCCCTTCAAAAAGAAATGTTTCTAGCCCTAAATCTGAAGCCAGTGCTTATGGCCAGATAACCCCCACCTCAAGCACGTACCATATGGTGACAGTGAACTTGGATCGGATAATCGGTTAAACCACGACATCCTGGTGACCGCCGTGTGTGCTCAGAAGAACCTGCTAACACCAGGCTATAGCTGCTGCTTTCTCCTTTATCAGTTTTCTCCTTAAATTCTTTGGATTAAAGGGGGAAAGCCTCAGAAATCATATTCTGGACTACATCCAAATCTGCCCTAGAGCGTGTGTTAGGCAAGAAGTATTTGCCATGTATCACTGGGGAATTTCTAGACTGTGTTTCAGTGAGTTTCCTGATTTGCCACTGAGGAAGGTGATGGGTGCGACCACTGCAGGCTGGGCCAGTTCCTGCCAGCTCCTGAGACTTTAAAAATTTTCTTACATCAGAGATCAGCAGGACTGGATCTGTTCTCAGCTGTTGTCTTGTACTGAAGATCTTGTTGTTCAAGTTTTAATCAACTGAAGGGAAAAGCAGTCACCTCTGCATCAAACAGTTTTCGTTTGTTTCTCAGAAATCCAGGTATAGGGTTCTGTAGTGGTGCAGACATTCAAAAACTGGGTTTTAGACTGGATTTCCTACTGACAGTAGCAGTGGACTGTGTCCATGCAACTGTTTTGATAACTACTTTGGATCCCTCTTAGGGTCCCCTAAAAACGTTGCTCCTTGTTCTGTTTCTGAAGACAAAAGGATTGTGCCCAGCAAAATGAGAGCACAGCTGAGAAAGACAGGGAGGGTGCTTCTCCCAGCTCCTTCCTTCAGCCCAGTCCCTCCAATGGCTGGTATGGCATCTGTCAGCAGAAGATAGCTCCCAAAAGACTGCTGTCAGGAGAACTGGCGTAAGAGGACATTTCAAGGAAGGGAAGCAGAATGGCTGTTTGCTAAAAAGCATTCTAACTCTGATCCTTTACTTACCACATCCGCCTTCTTCTGAGCATCCTTTGCTGCTCTGGTGTTCTTGGAGTTTCTGGCCACTGGGATTTTGACATAGACATTTAATGCTTCCTGGGACACGTTGCAAAAGCGTCATTGTTTTCTCCATCAGCTTTGTAACTGTAGATATTCCTGTGGCAGCTGACTACTCATGGAGGTACGGTCGGGGAGCAGACAGCCGCAGACCCTGAGAGCAGCCAACTCTCACGTTGGCCAAGCAGGGGGTGGATGAAGCATTGGGCCCAGCACATGGGAGTCTTTACTGATTGTTCAGGGAAGTTAAATCATATTTAAAACTCGCCTATTAAACAAAAAAAAGTTTTCATTTTATCCTGCGCCGGCTCTTTTATTTCCTCAGGTTTCTCTCTCCTCACCATTTGTCTTTCAATTTATTGTTCTTCAGTGTCGTCTCATTTATCATGCTTTGTCATTTCGAAGAAGATTATAACCTGAAATCTTTATCCTAAAATTACCTTGGGTAGTAAATGCTTTATTATTTCTTTTAGTCTGCAGGTTGGGAAGAAATAGGGGGTTGGGCTACTGTTGTCTGTTGCACTGATTGGCTTCCAGAAAAGCTGGAGCTCAACTTCTTGGACAATTTCTTAAGCAAGTGGAAAACGGACAGTGCATAGTTTAACTGGACAGTATGCTTGAATTGTCACTTATGGCTTAAGCAGAGATCAGAAGGAACTGCTTACTCTTGCCTGGACTTCATTTCAATTCTGGAACATTGGCAAGGCTTTGGAGCAATGTACTTCAAAGGAGATGTTGGAAACCCGATCTTGCTAGGGTAAAATATCACTTTACTTTGCAATATAGAAGTATAAGCCACTGGAAGTTTGGGTTTTTTTGTCCAGCCCCCGTTTTGAGTTAAATTCAGAGCTGGTGTAACTTAACAGATACACCGATGACATTGGTGAAGCCACATCTTCTCCCTGACCCTGGTTCTGAATTTGGCATCCAAGCCTGAAGTTTATTGTGTTCTCAGCTACAAAAGCCCACCACCGTGAAGTGCTGAACTCATGATTATCCAAGACCTTTACCAAGGGCTGAGGAGCAACCCTGCTGTTGCTTTTGGGCTGTTGGATGCTGACCTTCAGCACATTCACACAGACCCCTTTGCTCCCACCAGAAGGGTGTGCAGGCACCTGTTACTGGCCTCTCTTCAGGCGTAGGACCAAGGATGGGCATTTCTGAAGCAAAAGTGGGAGGTTGCAGAGTGTGTGGTACCTGCCCATCTTCATCTGCTCTGGCTTCTTTTGAGCTTGTACTCAGTCAGGTTGAACAGATCCATGGGCAGGTCCCTGCTCCCTTCCCAACTCCCTCAGCCCTTACCTTGACAGAATCAGCCAATTCCCAGTCTGCAGACCCAAAGCACCAGTCTCTGAAATTGGATTAAAGCATCAGCTTCGGGGAATGTCCGTGATTCCCGGGCTGGGTGGCCTGCCTTCCTCCTGCTGTCATGGATGCTCCTCTTCCACCTTGAAGAAAAATGCTCTTTTTGGTTTCAGAGCTATTCTTCCCTTTACAGCTCAAAACCACAGCTTACATCCACAGTCCTGTTTTTTTCTCAGTGCCAGGGTGACCAAACTTTGGCTTTTTCTACCTCTCAGAGGTGTGATGGCCTCTCAGCTCTGAGAAGGGTTTCAGGGTCTCCAGCTCCGTGTTAACCATATGCAATAGCCCTTGATAGTTTGGTCCTGCAGGGTGCAGAAAACCTCCTAGAAATGCTGTGTGCCCTCAGTAACCACTGAAATCAGGGCAGATGGTTACACACCCTGTCCTTGGTGAAGCATCTAGCAGATGCATGTCCTAGCTGAGGTGGCCTGACCCACACTGTCAGAGGGATTTGAATGTCTGCTAGAATTTACAAAGTTTCTCAGTAAGTTAGACACCTAAATCCCATTAATATTTCACTCTGGGTAAACAGCTAATTTGCCTTAAACTGGAAAGCCACCATTCCTTGGCTTCAACCTTTAACCTTTTGCAGTCCCCAGTCGTGTGGTGCGGAGCAAACACCATCTCAGCTCTTTGAAGGCAAACCAGACACTGTTGGGCTGCCATAGTCAACATTGGGTCACCTGAAAAGCCTGCCTTGGTCTTTTTAGGGCACAAAATGAAATTTGGCAGAGCTGCAGTGTCATCTCGATGTTTCAGAAGCTCAGTGCCATCAGGGCACTTCAGATACTTTTTGATTTTCTGGTGTAGAGTCTCTGGAAAATGATGAACTCAGACTGTTCCTTCCATTTCCAAATTCAAGTGCCAAAAGAGAATAACATGCTGCAACTGAACACCATTAAAACCAGCTTTATCACATGTGGATAAATACAGTCTCAAGGGCTCCATTTTGGTGCTAAGATCTGTCACGCTCTTTTTTCCATTGCATGGGATTACAAAGCTGATTCCCTTCCTTCTCCAGGAAATATTTTCTGTAATCAGCAACATCTTAAGCATTAGGATTTTTTTTTTTCTTGTGGCTGTAGATTTTTTAGCTCAGATACACTCAACAAATACCACCCCCCCTGTCATGTGAGTTTTGGAGAAGATTTATACAGTATATTTATGTAAAAACTCTTTAAAAATGTGGGTGCATGTGTATTTTCCCCTCATTAATACTCTTCATCACATCAGCTGACCCAGAACTAAGGGAATCTGTTACTCAGGATTTGATTCAGAAGCAACTGAGGTTAGTGGAAGGGCCCTCACAGATGCGTGGGCTGTGGGACCAGGTCTTCACCAGATTTTTTCACTGGGAAGTCGAAAAGTGTGCAGTTTAACATAAAATTTAAAGATCTCCTCCTCCTAGCAGGCAGAAATCCAGCTGAAATCTGTCAGACTTAACAGGAGAGGGCTCATGTCCTTAGGTGCTCATGAACTCCCAATAAACAAGCAGAAGCATTTAATACTCTCATTTATTCTTTGGTACAATACTCCAGGAAGAAGTGCAAATTATCTTAATGGCTGCATTTAGAATATAAGCCAGTCATAAAGATGAGAGTTTTACAGCCCAGTAGTCCTTTAAATGTCAGCCGTCCTGCAGAAGAAGAGTGGTTTTGCAATGGTTTGGTGCCATGTAGTGGAATTCTCTTGCAGAAGACATGTGAACTGCACAAAACCAACATGGGTCATAGTTTTAAATACTCGTGGCCTTTCGCTTGTTTTAGTCTTTCATGTTAATTCTTACCTTGAAAAAGGTCTCGTTCCTGATTTAAAACTCCAGCCTCTGTAATAGCCCATGGCACAGCATACCAGCAAAATACTTTTTTATCTGTCGTCACACTATAGATGAGTACGGGGGCATTTTGTTAACAAGCATTTAGGTCAGGTGAGACAAGGAGATCTTGCTTCTACATCCTGTTGACGGAGTCATCTCTGCAGCCTGAAGGGCAAATGTTCCCACAGCTGACTGTGGAGGGACAGATGTTTCCAGTGATGCTTTTGCTGGGTAGGTCACATAGCCCAGGTAGCCTAATGCAGCAGCTCAGTTGCCGTGTGGCTGCCTGCTCACAGATATTCCTGGTCTTGATGACTGCTGAGGATGTGGGAGAGGGGAGGGAGGGTTTCAGGGAAGGAGAGAGGTTGGAGTTCTGGGCTTGAGATAGCTTTGTGGAGAGGGACCTCTCACAACAGGGAAGCACAGCTATGGTCCATGAGCATCATTCCTGAAGGCTTCTCTGAGTCTTTTTCAGAGCAGAGATGCTTTGAGCCCCAACTGGGGCCAGGGGAGAGGAAGGAAAGAAGCTGTCAATACACTCAGAGCTGCAATGCTGAAAGGTTCATATTTTGTTTTCCCTGTGGAGATAAAGAGATTTGGGTCAGGTAGCTCTAGGCTCCTTGGCTGGATAGTGGGGGAAAAACCAGTCTTTTTTCCTTGTACCCAACTACTGTGCATTTTCTCAGTTTGGGGGGGATGAAGAACCTCCTCTTGCACATTTCAGACCTCCATAGGAAATGTCAGGGGCTAAAACTCGAGCTCTCTCCCACAGAAAAAGGTGACAATGCCCTGAGTTCAGGTTGTGGGTCTACAAAACACTCTGCTCTGTCTTATGGTGTGACAGGGTGAAAATGATCATTCCCAAGTCACCCTACCTGCTTGTTGCTGCTCCAGTCTCATCGGAGATTATGGGCATTGTACCTGCTTATAAATATATGCATTAAGTTACCCAATCCCTGTTCTGCCAAACCTGGTCAGGATGTGCTGACATATGCAGTTATTCCAGCAGGCTTCACCTTCAGGGACCTGTTTGCTAGAAAACCCTCACCTGGGGAATGGTATCATGACACTTTCATGTACACAGGCAGGGATGTCAAGTACAGCCAGGCATTTGCTGCAGTATGGTCCAACAGGTGAAAGTCTCAAGAGCAGGCTTTGAAGGGGGTTGAGCCTTCTCATGTACCATGGTGGGACAAGGCAAGCACTTAAACCCTCCTGTCCCTTGGGGAACAACAGAAATGAGCTCCACCACCAGCAGTTACGGTCCATTCGTGGTGATGCACATTGGAAACCTTTGAATTGTTTTGCATTCCAGTTTGTACTGAAGATTTGATTCAAACTTTGTGTATATAATCCCTTTGGTGTGTTACGAATATATATGTGTATATATACATGTATATATATGTGTGTGTATATGTATGTGTATATATATATACATATAAATCAATCAATGCTGGTGTTTTTACTTTTTAAAGTTCACAGGGCAAAGGGCATGTTGTTAGTTTGCTGTAAGATTCTATTCTGTATATATGTTTTCATGTAAATAAGTGAAAATCTATATTCAGAGTTATATTTTAATTTTTATTCAAAATGAAATAAATCCCCTTTTTACTTGAAACACTTGTAAGCCACGTTGTTAATAAAGTGACAATAAATCATATTTCTCTCCAGGGTGCTTTTTTGTTTGGCTGGGCAGTGAGGTTGTGTTTTGAGGTATTTGGTTCATCCCTGAGGAGGTAAGGTGAGAAAGCCATCTGCTTGGCTTCACTGATAATACCAACTTACCTCCATCTTGAGTGACTTCATGCATCTTCTAGGACAGGCCGGTCTGGATTTGTCCCTTGAGGTGTTAGACACTTACAGAGGCATCTTTGGAGACTCCCTTTTTGTCCCTAGAGGGAAGCACCCACAGTAAGCGTTAGGTTGGCCAAATCACATCGCCCTAGGGAACTGCCTCTCTTCAGTGCTTTTGGAGGATGTCCAGAAAAGGTCAACTCTTCATTTAGGTTAATACTGAGAGGGTGAGCCTGGGCCAGTAGCCAGTCTGCGTGGATGGGCATAGATAGACATTAGCTGTGGTTGCATCCCTTGGAGCATAACGGGCCCACAGTGGTATGACTGCCAGGCAGTGCAGGTTCCTGCCCAAGCAGAGGTGTGTCTGCACATCTGTGTGCTCTGCATGCTCCACAGCCCAGCCCTGATGAATGTGCTGAAGCTGCCTGGACCACAGTCTTGCCCTCACTCAGCCCCTGAACCTCCAGGGATGTGCAAGACAGCCCCCCTGGCTCAGCCCTCCACAGATGCCAAACTGCGGGGTTTGGGTTTACGTGCCTGCAAATTCTTCCCAGCAGCAGTACGGCACAACATGAAACAAGAAAGATGGTTGGTGGTTGAGGAGACACAAGAGCATCCAAGGACCTTTCAGGAGACTGACAGGGAGCAGGGTGAAAGACAGGAATGAAGGTAATGCAATGAGCAGCAGGCAAAGAAGGATGCAGTGATAGAGGAGCTGACGGCGGCAGAACAAGACTTAAAGCAAGGCCACAGCACATGGAGTAGACACACAGGAAACAAAACTTCCCAAAGTGCACAGCAGGCATTGAACGTGGCGGGGGGATGCATCCTGCAGTGGTGGAAAAGAGCTGTTTCTGGAGTCCAAAAGGTGGGCTGCAGAGATAGTGACATGCTTTGCAAAAGAAAACCTTATATTTCTTATGTATTTCATACATTTTCTCTGCAGTTACAGGCTGTGTTGAGGAGCGTAAGTTCCAGCTTTGCAAGTGAGTCATCTCACCTTTCAGACCTCTCAATGGCATCCTGAGTCCTGCCCAGAAAGTCTCTGTTTGGTGGGCTAGCTTGGCTACCGGGCATTTGCCGTTAGGTCTCATCACCCATCCCCTCTGCCCCAGTGAAGGTGGGGTAGTGCACACCCCCAGACAGCAGTATTGCATCCATTGATGCGTACATGGGAGAAAGTGAGCACACAGTCTACAGAATTAGCTAACAAGAGCTCAGTTGACCCTCATTTTGTTTTTGCTCCGTCAATCCCATTCACATCTCTTGTGAATACAGGAAAAGGGGAGAAACAAAATCGCTCCTTCCGTGATCCACCATTTCTCTTAGTTCCTCAAGACTGGCTGTTCTTTAGCAGGCAAAAATACAACCATGGGCAAGCAAGTGAGTTTAGGGTGATTTACAAAAGGATCAAACCAATGGAAAGATCTTTTTTTTACAATGTCAACAAAATCTTGGGATGGAAATCCTTCTGTATTACTCATTATGACACTGTAAACATAGCCCATGCTTTGGGAAAGACAAAAGTGCAGATAGTCCGAGAAATGACCTGTCCAAACAGCCTTAAAAATAAAGCATCAGACCAATGGATAGTGATGTGTGTTGACATATGGCTTGCTAAACCACAGAAGTCCTCACTGAAAGGTGATGCAGAGAATGGGAAAGATTTATACATGGAAATAATTCTGATGGTGACATAAAACTAAAAGAGCAAAAGCTTGAATGTTTTATGATATTCTTCAGAATCCAGAGGTGAAAATAAATCCATGTATCTCCCTGCAGCTTATTACATAGTCATTTAAAAGTAATGCAAAGGTCAGACACTGGTTTTTAAATTTCTGCCCCAGCTCAGGGAAGACATGCTCAGAGCTCTACAAAGAGCTAGTTTTTGAAGAATGTAATGCAAAGTGATTTTAGTAAAACGCTGGCAAGATATTCCAACTGAGCTCCTTGAAATTAATGACCAGCATGTGAAATATAGTTGCCATATATAGTTTCCTCAGGGAAAAAACATCTACCAGCCTTGCTTCTGACATCACAGGCCAAGATTTTGAAGACACATCCATTTTTAGTGTTGCAGTTTTTCATGCACAATTAATTTGGGAAAGATTTCTAGATACTTCACCTGATTTGTGGACACAATCGAGCACTCATGTAAGCAGCAAGATGAACACCAACATGTAGTCAACTACCCCATTAAAAAACACCTATAAAGTTGGATTTTCACGTCTCTGAGGAAACACCATCTTTATATTTAATTCCCTGGGTTTTTAGACAGAGTTTCAAGACACATAATTATTGTCTTTAATAACCATATTTTTTCTGTTACTGCTACTTTTGTTAGCATTGTTATTGCTTTTTTAATTTCAAGATTCATGCCTTTCAGTGAAATTTAATGATTCTCAAAGTCCCTCTACTGCTACAATATTTACTTAAGAATGGTCCACCTCTTGCTATAGTGTCTGTACTCAATCACCGTAAGTTGATTTTATAACTCCATCTCAGCCAAAGTTGTAATTACACTGTCTGCTCTAATAAGTCACAAAATCTTAAAACCACAGAAAAATAGTGCTGCAGGACACCTTGAGGTGTCAGCTTGACTGTTTCCCCTCTACAAGGCAGGACCAATTAGACAAAGCTTATTCCTATTTGGCATTTGTTTAACCTGACCTTTGAATGGGTGTCAAAATAAGACCTCCAGCAACAAGCGATTCCCCAGCACTTCTACAGCATATAAAAAAAAAAATGATGGCATTTGGATGATGAAGCGTAATATTCCCCGGCAAAACCACTGAGCTTATGTTGCCATTGAACGGCCATTTCATTTTCAAAAACTCAATATGACTAGTGATTAATGTAGCAATTAATAAAAAAGTAAAAGCAGAAAATTCACAGTTAAGATGAATTAGATTTCATGTAAGCAACCATGATAATAATTTCCATCATGAGTCCTTAGTTGGGGAGTTAGAACATAGGATCTGGAGCTTACAGCAGACAATGGAACTACAGTCAACTTCCCAGCAATACCCGGTGCTGCCATCGTTGTGTTTGTGTCTCTGGGTAAGTTATCTGTGGAAGTAAAGTGTTGTAACACAGAGTTCCCAGGCAACTCGGTGGCCCACTGACTGACGGCCGTGCCGGCTGAAGAAGGTCAGATCCAAAGCTGCAAGGGCTAAAGGGCAGGGTTTGCCCAGCCATGCTTGGCAGTGAATTGGTGAGTCAGGGAAGAGCTGTTAGCCATAAAGAGGAGTGGATGGGCTTCACTGGCAATCAGTCTCAAACGCTTTTGTATCGGTCGGACACCTGTCTCGTGCCATTTTAGGGAATGCAATAACTATGATGGACATGGGATGGGAATGCTTGAGCATGCATTCCTTCCAGGCATGTCTCCTTCAGTGGACAACGCCCACTAGCTAGGGAGCAAGCTACCAAGAGCCCTTAGCTCCTGAAAGAGCTGTTAGCTCTTGACAATCGTGCTCTAGGTGGGATTTCCAAGGTGATGGCTCTCTGGAATCTGCCTTTTGTTCTCAGGAGAAGACATCAACTACTTTTTTGACACAGCCCAGGATTAACAGCAATCTTTTATTCTCTGACCCAAACAGAGCTTTTAAGACCCCCTTTTTGTTAACACATGTAAACCTAAAAAATCTCCATAAGAATCAATGTAAGTTTTTCATGTAAATGCGGAGTCTGCACATAGCAAAAGGGAGAGTAGTAGAAGAAAGGAAGAAAAGCAGGCAGATCCAAACCCAGCACCAGGGACCTTTACTCCACTTACCACAAAACATACAAACAGATATAATTCTCTTAATTTTACTCGTATGAGAAAGTGAAGCTTTCTCATATTTGAATGTGTAGGCACCATTTGAACTAATTTCCCTGTATCAGCTTCATTTTTGCACTTTCTGAGTGTGCCTGTGGCTCTTTTAGTCACATGCAAGATCTCTGTACCTAACAGCTTTATCATACTGGGGCTATTGTAGATAACAGGTTGAAGTCCTGTTGGCTTAGGTGCAGATTGCTCTGTTACGTGTGACTCTCCTTCCCCTCAGACACGAGTGAAGGACATCACTCTGGTCCTCTTGCTGACATTGACCACGCAGCACTCACCCGTTTCTGTGAAATTTTCCAGCTGATTGACATAACTAAGTCAAACATGGAGCAACTACTGTTGGTGTTCGCTTAGTCTGGGGTTTGCTGCTGCTCTTTCGGATGTGAAATACGCCCACATGTTGGAAAGCCCACTCTCTCTTTCCATGTGTATCAGCTGCATATACAGAAGGAACAGCCTGTCTCCATAAACCTCCCTCCCACACATGCACACATACACAGAGCACTCCAGAGATATTCCCTGCCGAGGCAATGTGCAGTCTCTCGTGAGGAGACCTAGTAAAAGGCAAGGACCTTTTCAGGGGAGGAAAGTGTTGTTGTCACTTTCACAAATGTGTCACTGAGACCTGGAGACCTTGCAGCAGTCAGGAACCTTGTTCCCGCTGGTTTAAGGTGAGATCACACATGTCTCTCGGGAAGAGTGTGCTGGGGGAGATTACCACATCAAAATGCAATCATTACTCCGCAGTTCACTTTCGTTCATAGTTGGAAGGACCCTGGAACACCCAAACTGTAAATCTTTAAGCTTCAGTTCTCACAGGAAACCTGCAAGCTCTGCTGAGCTCCTGGATGTATGGTTGACCCTAATTGCATTTTACCAGTGCAGCTTTCTACTTGACAGGCTCCACAGCAGGTATTTACCCAGCCAAGGAGGGCTTGAGCACAGCAGGTCCCCAACTACAATCGCTCAATGCCCTGCTTCTGAGTGCCAGGCCTTTGGCACCTCATTTTCACGCTCTGTCATGAATATAATAGAGACAAGCACAAAAGGAGAGAAGAACTGGGAACCTGGACACCATCTGAGGACTGCTCTGCCTCAAAGGACCTATGTTAGGCTGAATTAAAGCCCTGAAGTATCATCTTGTTGGGGGAAAATTTCCTCATTTTGTTCTATGCTTGTCCAGTATCTACAACTGCTGATGCCTTGGAGCTTGACTTTATTTTTAGCCCATGTTATTACAAGTAATAAATAAAGTAATGAGAACATCTTTCACCAAGAACATGGAATAAATTCAAACACCTCTTTCCAGTGGGAAAGTCCTGTTGTCCTCTCATAGCACATTAACCACTGAGGCAGACCAGGATGTTCCTGACCATCACACAGCACGGCAGTGAAAAACTGGGAATCCTTTTCCCGATTCTCCCTGCTCATGGGTCTCCAGTGCACCTCAAAAGCCAGTGTAAAACCTTCCCTCTCCTTCAGGTGGCTGGGAACACTGTGCCCTAAGAGGGCGGCTGGGATGGTACCTTGGTCATGGCATTTCTGGGTGAAATCTGAATTTCTGTAAGAGGACACTGTGGCTGTGGGAGGGCAGAGCAGAGGGGAACTGATCCAGCCCCAAATATTTGTTGGTCATGAGGTGAGTGGGGAAAAGATTGTGCCCACAGATCTCAAAGAAGGTCATCACTAAGAGGTACAGATGCAGCAATGACGAAAGTTTGGGATTCATGTGATGGAGGGGTCTGGTCTGTATCTAGTGAAGACCATCTTTCCTTTGACTTCTTGAAAGGAGCTGGGAGCCAGGATGCCTAGTGCCTGATGGGACAGGCAACAGGACAGGAAGGAGAGATGATGGAAAGTGGAGAAGGGGCTGGAAATTTAGCTGCAGGCTGCTCAATGATGCACCCAATGTTAGGGGGTATTGTTTTCTGTCATGATTCCTCTGAAACCCAATACAATATTTTCAGAAATGTGTTTTAAGGTTTTATTTCTCTTCTGTGAATGGAGCCTCTACTGCACAGACATTTTGGTGTTGCTTTTGGGGGGATTTTTCTTTCCTTTTTTTTCCCCACCCTTTTTAATTCCTTTAATAAGAAACAGCTTTTCTGTTTCTATTTACAATTGTTAAGCTGCAGTATCTATGTGTGAGCATGTGTCTGTGTGTGAGAGTCTCCAATCCATTTTGAAATACAAACCAGAATATCAAGTCTTTGCATTTCCTTAGATCGTTTTTTATCTGATATTGAATTAAGTAAAGGGCTTAATGTTCAAAGTGGTGTTTGGGGAGTTACTCGCACAAATTCTGTTATTGCTGTTAATGGGATTTGAGCAGATTGCTTTGAAGATGAGTCCCTTAATGTAGAATAGGAAAAGACATTCTAAATGGTAACTTATTTCAGACAAATCTATCTTTAATTTTTACTGATAGAGCATTATAGATGTGAGGCAAAGGAGCATTTGCTGCATTTTTTCGTATATTAGTATTATTGACAGGCATGTGTAGACAGGTTTGGTTCAGACAGTCCAGCGGATACTTTACTGAGTTTTTAGAAGTGGAAAGAAAGAGATGTTAAATTTTGAAATAATGATTAAATTTGGTGACATTTCAGAGAATACAGAGCTGGAAAGAAATGGTCATAAAACATTTCCTAGACACCATCTTACACTGCAGACTCAATACTGATGGAAATCTTAGTTTGCAAAGTGGACACCTCAGCCTGCAGCTTGGTAGTACCTCCCTTAATTATTGCACTAAGTGATGACCATCCTGGTTTTAAGATGTGACTAGGAGCAGAAAAGAGCAGGCAAAGGGGAGTCTGGCTGATGGGACTGTAGAGAAAAAGGCTTGATAATCCAGCATCATGCATTTTTCTTGAGAAATCTCATCCCTTCTGACTCCAGAGAAGAGTCAGATCAGACTTGTCTTACATGATCTGGGAACAGGAAAGTCTGGGCCAACCAGGCAACCTGCAGGCTGAGGCTTGCAGCCACTACGGACAGAGCAGGGCAGCACTAGGATGTGTTATTTAATTTTCAGGTGCCTGGGCAGAGAGCATCTTACCTGACTCCAAGGCTGGAGCTAGTGATCACACCAGGACATCCAAGACACGAATGGGATGGTAAGTCCAAAGAAAAGTCACACCCTCTTGGCGCAGCAACTAGAATTGGTATTTTGGGGTCTCTTAGATAGTGGCAGACACCTATGTTGAGTCAACTCCTTCAAGTACCACCTGGATATCTGCTTGTACAGCTTCACTGACTGTACCAGATGCAATCATAGACACCAACATGCTTGCAGGCACCTGTGTGTAGGCTTCTATTAGCCTTAGCGGGACAACCAAGGTCCACGCTCCTTTTGTTGTTTCTGTCTCTGGAGGAATGCATGGGGTGATAACCACAGTGGTCCAGGCAGCTCCTCAAAGATTGATGAGCAGTCTATTGCTAGCTTTCTCACTGCTGAGATGCAGTAAAGATTAGTGGGCTGCTTCCTTCTCAGATCCTTACCCCTATCTTTTATCCTCTGATCTGGGTGACAAAGTTGACAGAAGCTATATAAATTATAGTCTTTGGAGTATTAATTGCCTGTTTCTAGAAGATTAATTACAGAATATCTCTTACATTCACAGATCACTATTAGTGAGATGCAGTATTATTCAACAACATCTCTTCCTGAGCCACCCAGTCTGGTCTGGATATAAACAGGTTGGTAGTTTCTGAGCACAGAGGCGTGAAGAAGTTATAGGAGATAAAGAGTATGAACTTTTGTGCTTTATCTACTTGTCATAGCTGCCTACATATAGGTTTGTGGTCCATTGTAAACATGGAGTAATTTAACGCGCTTAACGCACAAGCCAAGGTTACACCGTCACCTTAGTGTTAGCACTCTTTCTGCTTCAGTGAGTGGACCCATGCCCTCCCTGAGTCACCTCTGCTTTCCTGTGCTGGCATCAGTATTTTGGCAGTTGGGAAATTCATCTGGCTAAAGACTAACCTACATTAAAAAGCCATCTTATCTCTCAGCTGGCTCATTTTCCCAATCTACCTGGCTGAGCTCTTCCATCAGTATTTTGGGACGGGTAGGAACAAGCACTTGGGAGGGAAAGGAGGAAAGGATCGTCTTTTTCAGTTGCACATGGATTTACACTGAAATCAGGTACGGGATTTGCCATAGTCCTAGAGACAAGGGCAGACGCTTCTTCATAGTACGTGCAGAGCAGGACAATTGTTGTGTCTCACACAGCTCACTCTGTCCTCAAGCATCCATAAGCAGAGCTAAGTGCCACTAGACCAAACCCAGAAGATCTCCATCCTAGATAAACGATTTCACTGCGTATTTGAAAGCCAGGCTCCACAGACATACAGAAGTAATGCAAAGAAGCCACATGGAGGTGATGAACTGAAAAGCTGAGCTAACGAATTCTCATGCAGAGACATGCAAAGATGTTTCTGAGACCTAAACAAGTAACCCTATGTTTGATTTAGATCTCTCCAATCAGAGGCATTCTGCTGACATGCCCGTATTTCCTCCGTAAAAGCTAACCAGTCTTTCTCTACTGACCTCACTTCATTTTTGTCACCAGTTATCCACACTTTTCAGTTGGGTGAAAACTTGGCTTACTATATTTTTGCTCCATTAAAAAAAAGCTTTATAATTTTTTACATGCCATTTCCTTCTCCCCCTCCCAAAAAACGTGAGGAGGTTCACCAGCACGACTCTGTACCCATCCAGTCTCATAAACACATAGTTAAATTTAAGCACCCAAACAGTTCTGAACTCTGAAGTTTTGGAAGGAGTTTTGCTGTGTTTTCTGCAGGGTGGTAGGAAGTGCCTTCAGATGTATCTGATATTACCAGTTGTGTTAAAAAGCTGTTTTATTAGTGGCTGCTGTTTCTGATGATATATGTATTTTACAAATGTTTTCAAAATTACCACTTGAATCATAGCCGTTCTTACTCTGTTCTAAATTTTCATAACCTTGAGATGTTGTTTTCTTTGCTAATTAATACTTTACTTCCTCACCCCCCCACCCTTGTGGGTTTCTCATTTCCTCCCACCATGGTCTATCAACATTACTTAATTTTAGCTTTTCAGGCATATGCACCACATCTAAATTCCTTCTGTAGCCAAGGAAGGAGATAAGCACCTCCAGAGGGCAGGTCATCTCATCTATTTAAGACCATTAACTAGGACAGGATGAATTTTCTTTTGTAGTAAAGGGAGATAAATGTCTCCAGAGGAAAACTAACTTAGTCAATGTATCTAAATTTTGGAAACCTGAAGTCAGAGAAATCTCACCACAAAGTTCCTTTGGGGATAAAAATTGATCTAGTTGACTTTGGAGTCATAATATTTTTTCCCCACTTCTATTCCAAGTAGTTTTTGTATAACTGACATAAGAAACCCTGGGCCCTTTGAAGTGAAGAATCTTCATTTCAGACCAGTTTTGATGTGCCCTTCTGCTTAACAGAAACTGAATCAACTTAATGCAGGCTTGTTTTTACCGCAAGCTCTTCTAACATTTGCTTTTCCTTCATAGACAGCCTCACCACTTTCTGCCCAGGTGACCATCATATCAAAGACACTTGGGCCCAACTCCTGAAAGCAGCATTTTGTCTCCCAATCTGCACCTAGGTTGTTGAAGTCTCCCTTGTTAATACCACCCTCAGGGATATTTTTATCTTTAACAAGAGCTTCTGCCCATGTGCAATCCAGACACGGTGGGCTTCATCACAGTCTTAGCGCCATCTCTAGAGAACCTGTCCTACCATCCAGTCCAAAAGGACTTCAGTTCAAGTTGATTCTCTGCCACTCACTCTACATTATCTTAATTCTTCTCCTTATATCTTAAGCACGTGACTCTCTCTTCTCCGTTCAATTCATTCTTGGGCAGCTGTTAACTTCTCTGTCTGCATCACAGATTTATGCCTAGCAGAAACAGATTTCCTTTACTGTCCCACCAGGGATCTGTTGCTCTTTTTTACCCATTCGGTTCCTTAGACTCCTTACGTTAAGCTCTACAATTTGTTTTCTTAGCTCATGTGTATATATGATCAAGATTCACAGGCAGATGTGTCCCAGATCAGGAGCTGCACAGAGAAGAGCTGTTTCAGGGGAGTGCTTACGCAAACTCAGAAGCCTTGCTGCAAGATGGGGTTCATCTCCCAGAGTAACACATTGCTTTAACATTGATAGCTTGAAGAACAGCCACATCCCAGACTCATACCTGGGAGCTCCAACTGTAAAAGACTGGATGGACTGAGGCTTGACAGTAAAACCTGTTTTTCTGGGTATAGTTCACAAATTAAATCCATTCCCTCCTTCTTTCTTCGACACTCACCATCTTCTTTGCCCTATGGCATGCCTTAATCTATTACTGTGCCCTGGTTTCTCTGTTCTTTCTTACCTTGTACATCAAGACCAACTATTTACACATTTATATACACAGAAAAACACCTTGTGCGTTTTCAGAAAGAAGTACTCAGCTGTATCTTCAGGCATCTGTAAAAACCTGGCCCTAAGGCAGTAACTATTTACTACAGGCAAAAGCAGGTACTTTGTTAAATAAAATTATTCCCTGATAATGTAATTCCCAAGGTAGAGAGGGAGGAGAGCAGGGACAGGATAAGAGACTTTAATTGTCTCCCTTTTCCAGCAGGAAGCAAGCAGAAGGAATAATTGTTAATTGTTGTTAATTGTTAATTGCTGCCTCCTCCATCTGAAAGCTTTCATTAGGAACTAATGAAAACTTAAAAGAGCTCAAATGGGTATATTGTCCTCTGGCTCTACAACTTTTTTCCACTACAGCAGAAGAGGGGTAAGTTTTCCATTGACACTTGTTTAGAAGGATGCTCCTGGAAAGCCCCTGCTCCCAGGAGAGTGGCTTTGTCAGGTTACCTGGGGATCATTTGATCTGCAGGAAGCCTCTACACCTTGGACAGTAGATAATGAAAGTGACTGCTTTTGTTATTGCACACTGAGGACACTTGCTGAGACCAATCTCAGGTTTGTAGAGAACTAGAGGGGGTTGGCCAATGGGCAGAACCCACCATAACAGGTGCTTCAGGACACCCATTGCTGTAGTAGTGTCCCTGCAATAGCAGGTCCTTCTGTAAATAAATCTAAGAGCACCTCATGTGGAGCAAGTATTAACAGAGGCTTAAAAAAAGGAACTGACAAATCCACTTTTAATTCCTACTATTAATTATTGTGGAAAAATGTTCATGTATGTCTCTGTTGACAAGCTTTGCACCTCCTCTTGTCAAGCCTTTTACCTCATCCCACCTTATTAATTCATTCTTATTTTAATCAAATCTGGAGGCACTGGGCTGTATGCGGGACAGGAAGATGGTAGACCAGTACCAAGAGCTGTACTTGAGGAGCTGCCTTACCTCCTGCCAGCCACTGCATCTATTTTGTGTATCTTTCCATCTCCCTGTCTGTAAGATATGCAAAGTACTGCTTACTGCACTTCAAAAATCTTGTGAGTTCCTTAGTTGTGGATAACTAAATATTATGACATATAAAAGCACAGGGTATAGATATATCATAGACTTCACACTTGTGATTCACACTCTCTATTAATGTGGTACTCCATGATGACATGATATTTACCAAAGACTTCCTGGGAGCAGATTTGAAATTTTATTTATTTTTTTTCAAGGCTAAAAACTGTTAAGTTGAGTGTTTATCTGCAGTGGCAAGGGAAGGTGCTCAATGAATGGTAATGATAGGTTTCTAGTCATAAAAATAGCCTTTCCTATGCTGAGGAAAGAAAAAAAAGAAAACACTCGATGAGATTTTTCTGGCATTAAGGCAGTCAAATTGTCTTTTTAAACAGTGTGGAAATTGACAGATCATAAAAAAGAGAGAGAACAGTCACTGGAGAGTGTTCAATAATCTGGCAATATGGAAATTACAAATTTTAATATTTCCCCCTGAGTCAATGAAATATGCAAAGGAACAACTGCATAATACAGCAAGCTCTGTGTAATCCCTAGGTAGCTAGAGTTAGCAAGATACTCTATCCCAGTTGTTTTTTTTCTTGGTTAATAACAAATCCACCAAATTACTTCAATGGTGAAGAATAGAAAAATTCTCTCTGAAGTTCAATTGTTGCACAAAGCTGCTGCATCAAATATCCAAATTTAATGTTGCTCTGGTAGTTTCTGATCTTGCTGAATTCTTATTGCAACGTGAAAAGTCAGTTGGTCTATATTTGTGCAGCTGCCATCAGCATTCATTTGCCATAATGGATTTTCTTGGTGATCCATCAAACCCAGCTTTTTCTCCAGCAGAAACCAGCAAGCCATCTGAAACTGTGGGGAGGTCTGTTCCCTGAACCACGCTCACCAGCTTGTGACTGGTTGCCTTTTTAAATCAAAACATTTTCCTTGCAAATTTGGAAGAAATCTGAACAGGTATTAGATTCAGGATTCCTCCCTCTTTGGTAATATTTAAAGAAAGAGTGCAAAATATTTTGTTAACTAACATCAGTCACAAAATGACAACAGTGTTATATTTCTGCAGCGGGCAAACCTTTGCTAGACAAACAGCAACGTCAAACTCACCAAGCAGATAGCTCTCTGTAAAATGAGATCAAACGAGGTGTGCCTTTTGTATAAGAGCTTCTTTTTCCAAGAGGTTTTTGTTTAGTTTCAGTGCCTGAGCTGCATTTGGAATAATGGATTGCAGCAATTTCAAAATACAGCAGAAAACTCGGCCCGAGCTTGCTCGGGCTCCTGATTCAGAAGAGCACTTCAGCATGTGCTTAATTTAAGCACATACTTAAGGGTCTGAAGGGCTGAACAAGAATTTATGCCCCTCTAATTAGAGATTACTCAAATCATGCTGCAATACAGACCAGCATCGGAAGATGACTCAAGCCCTCTTCCCCTAATGCAGGGCCAGAAGCAACTCCAAGGGGTGGAAAACTGACTTCTAACAAAAAGACAAGGGATTTGTCTATACTTAGAGTTACACAGGCATATTCTGGGCTAGACTAGACAGGGAGGCACTGGCAGGACTGTCCAGAGAGTCCTGAATGAAGACACAATGCTGCATACAGACAACATTGAAATCAGAGCATTTTATTCAGTCCCTCTCTGGTTAGCATGGAAAGAAGTCACGCTATGAAATGATGCTTGCATTGCCTGGAGAGATGATGTTGACAGCTCGAGGCTGACCCACCTGAAATTAAAGTGGCTCGAAACATGAGTGAAGGATTTTATAGTGTGCTGGGACTCAGGGTAGGGACAACGTATCAGTTATTGCAGAGGGGAAAGCAAGCTCCAAACAACAGCATGGACAGATGGGATCTGACTGCAGCTAGCTGAGCTCTGATGAGGTTTTCCACAAGAGGATCTGATCCTCTTAGCTTTGATCCAGGTTTGCTAAGCTCATGGGAACCTGCAATGAGACTTAGCATCGTGCTAGTCCTGGACAGGCGGTTTTCATCAGAGGCAGGGTTCAAGCATGCCTGTCAGATTTTGTCATTGAAAGTTTCCATTGAGAAACTTCCTGTTTTCAATAGTTCTGCCTGTAATTCTCCTAAATACAAGTGCTTCAGACAGAAAATCTGCCTCACACATCTTCCATTTTAACAGTGAAGCCAACCTGCCTTGCACTGCTTGGGCTCAGAAGATTTAAATAATGGTTTTGAAGCAAGTTTATCATCTTCCTTCCCTCTCTCTACAAGCTATGCTTTCTTGTTAAATGTGACAGAGTTACCCCTGGATCAACAAGCTAGGACAAATATAATCCCCCAGTAACAAGAGGAGCAGCCCTTTTTCGGGGGGAGCAATCAATCCCTTACAGCAGCACGTGCCTAATGGATCTGTCTCTTTCATTAGCTCTGGGGTCCTAATAACCACTGTCTTTGCCAAATGAGGGATGTGTTATGTTGGCCTCCTCTCCCGTCTTCTCCTCCCTTCTCTGCCTTGTCAGCAGCATGCTAATTTATGTAATCAATTCATAGTACTGCTTAATGAATAGCTTTGAAGTCGTTAGATTCATCTGCTGGTAAAGGGGCTGATTGGTCAGCCTCTGAATCGTTTCCATTTTCTGAAGCTCGACAGTGTCAGCCAACATAATTGCTTTAGAAACACCCTTGAGACACTTGGGAAGTAGCTGTACAATCCCCCTTTATATTTAAGTGGAAGATAAAGTGGAACAATAATAATACTTAGCATTTTTACCACACTTTATATCATTAAAACGCTCCCTAAACATTAACTAATTTTTGCAGTACGCCCAAAAGGTGAATCATTACTTCACTTACACAGAAGAGAGTCAGCAGTAAAGACAGCAGGTCGTAAGCTCCGTGGAAGTTGCAGCTGATGGGTACCTTTGTGCTCAGGAAGGCCAGTGGTAAACCCAGATTCACAATGGCCCTTCAGTACCCAGTTCCTGTGGAAATCCCTGGGGAATGTGAGCTCTAGGATTTTAAAGCACACAAAAAGCAGAACTCACCATTGGGTTGTAAATACTGGGAATACATTCAAAGATGTCATGAGCTTTTTCTCCTCAAGAACGTGGTTCTGATGGAGGCACACAGGCAGCCGCTGACAAGATACAATTACTATGCTCTGGGGCAACAAGATTTTCGATCTCGGTTGACAAGTCTGTGGATGCCTGCCTTCTTGCCACCCAAGCACTCTTCGGTGTTCTGATCTGAGTCCAGACCTCCTGATGATGGACGCGGTGGTGTACAGCTGAGCTCAGCTCTCCCGCATGATGTGCAACAGGTATAAGGAAAGGAATTGTGGAAAGGGGGCAAATGCTTTTTGAATTCCTACCCCAATGCAAAGTATGGATCCTAGCAGTGTGCTCCAAGGGGACCCTGTGTGGATGCAATTTCATGCTTGGGTCAGATACTCAAATACATGCCCAGCCAACCCTACCAAAGCCTGCATAGGTGCAGGCTGGGACAACAACCACAACACGGATTTCGCTAGGAGATGGTAAGCAGAAGGTGAGATTTCCTTTCAGCTTGACTATCTGCTACCAACAGAGCTGAGTACTTCTTTAATTACTCAAAAACTTTCAACTACAAACAGTTTTGCTGTGCTTTATAATGTTTATTCAAGGGTTTCAGACTCTGCAGTGAGCTGCGATGCAGGATGCCCTCTGGCCACACCATTTCAGTTATGACTCTGGCATTTCTGACAGAGACTAATAGCAGAAATTGTTATCAATGTTTTTAGCAAAATACTGCAAGCTAGAAATTGGATTTCCCCCCCTTCTGCATCCTCCTTCACTCGTTAATGAGATACTCCTTCAAGGTGCCAGTGGTAAAGCTGTAAAGTGAGATGGGCTATTTATTTTCTGGGCTTGAGACCCTTAGACACAGAAACATACAGTTATTTATTCTAATGCGTCATTCACCTAAAATTACATGATGCTTTACAGGTGTAGGAGGAAGATGAGTTTCTTTATCCTGGGGACCTGTAAATTGAGATATTGATGAGATGCTAGAGCAAGATGAACTTGAGATGAAGGAATGTCACACTCCAGGTGTAGGTGAGGGTGGTGAGAACTGGTTTTGCCATGTCTACTTCTTAGACTTAAAGAAGTTGGGAGTGGACAGGACATTTCTTTCTTGATGGAGATACTTGGACTCCTTTAACATCACTGGAGATGCAGCCTCTCCAATAGAATGATTTATCCTGCTCTAGCTCAGATGTTTAAAATCAGTGAGATGAATAACGCTCTATTTCTGATTCCCTATTTCCCATGGTAGCCGATGGCGTATCTATCAACTGTGTGTGGCTTGCTCAAGTATTTCAAGGACTGTTCACTGGTGCACAAGACACTAAGGTGGTGGAGTTGCACCCTGGATGACTAGCTCCAGTGTAGGTGTTTCCACCTACAGTTGTAGATATTTCTGGGCTGCTGCAACCTGTATGATAGAATTGCTTTCCTCCAGGCATTCCTTCATACTTTCCTCCCCTTCCAGAGCACCCTAACTTTCTGTCATTGTTTTTCAGGCTGTAGCGATATAAGTTATCTCAAATTGGATGGATATGCTTTGCTCTTTGTCTGTGGAAATTCAGGCATGCATAATCTGCAAGAAGCTGTTTTATAAGCACATTAATATTTTTATTACGATAGGAATATATTAATATATTTTATTGGTACATGAGTATTTTTATTAATATCTTAAGGAAAATATAGAAAACAGAATATTCAAGCATGTAAGCATGTGCCACTCACTATCAGTGACGCCCCACTGTATCCTGCCTAGCCTCTGACTATTGCTCCAAAAGTGAACCTCTCCCATCTGTCCTGTGCCACATCAGCACCACGGGGGTCACCCCAGGTGTCCTAGGAGGGCTCATACAATACTAAAGGTCTATGTGTGAGCAACAGCATTGTGCCCAGACTGAGCTGTGGAGCACAGCAAAGGGAAACAGGCACTGAAGGTAGGTGAGGGGTTGAGAGAGGTTATCCAAGAGGGTTGATAGAGGATGAGCTTAGCCAGAGGTTATGAAGCATCTGGGAGAGTAGACACTGGTGTTTAAAAAGAAATGCTCTTTGAGCCTTTAGGAAACAGTTACTCTAATCTGCTGGGTACTGCACATTGACAGGTGATATCAGGGAAAGATTGTGACAAGGTTTTGATTCTTTACTCCATGTAGTCAGGGATGGAGGCAAATGTGTTCCAGACTGGGCTTTCGGCAGGCAGGGACAGTGATTCTAGGTGGCTTTTTTTTTTCCTACTTCTTTTAGTGTTTTCCTTTTGTTTGCTGAGAAGGCACTGTTGCTGCTCTCCCCTTTTTTTGCTTCCAGGGGGGACAGAGGCAAAAAAAGGGAGATGTGACCTTCCCATGGTGCTTGCATATAGGGCTCTGCAAGCAGATCACACAGGGGCAATACCTGGTTTTTCAGGGAAAGGTTGCAATACCAGCCTCCAGGTGGGGAATGCACCTTCTCACAGGGACCCCCAGTGTATGTATATCCCAACAGAAACTTGTGCTAGTCAGACCCCCAAGGTCACCATGAGCAGTTGTGCAGGGAAGAGGCAGTGACACAATGTGAACTTCCCTCTGCGAGGGAGCACAAGGTGAAAACAGAATGGACAAGTGTCACGTTCACTGCAGCAGGGACAGCCCATGTGGGTCCTGGCCACCACTTTGTTCCTTCTACCTCCAGGGAAGTCAAACCTCACTTGTCTTGTCATGGTCTCCAGCCCATGCTACCACAGGCACTCAACATGTTAACATTTTGCCATCCCTTCTGTATTGTTCATCCAGCCCTGGTTTTAATCTTCACAGAATTTTAAACAAGAAAACCACCACCAGCAACTGAAAGGCTCTGCCTTCACTGTGAGAGCATTTTAATTTCTTGACGGAATACTAAAGCAATCTCTTCACCTGCACTATCTCATGTAACTGCTAACAGCGTTGAGAGGAAAAACCTTGTGTTAACTTCTTGTCCTTGCTGCTCAAGAACGTCCAAGGGAGTCTAATGCACTGTTACTATTTTGCAAGAAACTCCTTTTGTGCATGTTTTATTTGATTTGATTTATAAAGGGAAACAGCAGGTCAGTTGTCACCTCTTCTTCCCGTGCAGCCATCAGGTCTGAGCAGAGACAAGAGGTGAGCGGTGCTCGGTGACAGGTTATTGCCAAGGTTGAGATATAAGGCCTTTTTGTTTTATTCTCCATCTAAATTAGTTACTGCAAAGAGATTTCCCTGGTGGAAAATTAGTTTCAATATTTATTTCCTACCTGACACTTTATTATTCTTTTATTGAGTGGAATGTGTGCTTTCTCTTTCAGAGCAGGTTTCCATGCAGAGCTCGCTATAACCTGCCTCCACTGTTTTGGTTTATAAACTCATGACAGGTGCCTGTTACAGTTGTCTGCGCAGAATGAGGAACTGTTTGGGGGCTGAGCCCTGTCATGGTTTAAGTCCAGCCGGCAGCTAAGCACGATGAGGCCGCTCGCTCACTCCTCCTCCCCATCCCGCCAGTGGGGAGAGAATACCACGAAACACTCGTGGGTCGAGATAAGGACAGGGAGGGATTACTCACCACTTATGGTCACGGGCAAAAAACAGATTCAACTTGGGGAAAAAAAAACCAAAATCATTTCAATTTGTTATCAATCAAATCAAAACAGGATAATGAGAAAAAAAACCCAAATCTTAAAACACCTTCCCCCACCCCTCCCTTCTTCCCAGGCACAGCTTCACTTCCAAATTCTCTACCTACCACCACCCTGAATGGTGCAGGGGGATGGGAGTTGGGGTCAGTCCCTCACACCTTGTCTCTGCTGCTCCTTCCTCCTCAGGGGCAGGACTCCTCACGCTGCCCCTGCTCCGGCCTGGGGTCCACAAATAACCAAATTTGTGGTCCTCCACAAACTTCTCCAACATGAGTCCTTTCCACGGGCTGCAGTTCTTCACAAACTGCTCCAGCCCGGGTCCTTTCCGCGGCCTCCAGCCCTTCAGGCACTGACTGCTCCAGCGCGGGCTTCCCCACGGAGTCACGGCCATCT
>JAVKLA010000005.1:4638824-4673397 GCA_034782735.1 Sagittarius serpentarius | reverse complement strand
ACTGAACTGAAAACACAGCGCTGTACCAGCTACTAGGAAGACAATTAACTCTATCCCAGCCGAAACCAGGACACTCAGCTATTCCTACGGTTCAGGCAGTTCTTCTGACAAGAAAAGAAGTTTTCTAACTTTATGGGAAAGAAGAAATCAGAAGCTGAGTGTCATACTTGGTCATCCTCCCACCTGCCTGCTTTAGTTGTATGGGGGTTTCTAAGGGATGGTAAATCTACCTACTCACTCCTCACAAGAGTAGCAAATTGAAGAAGTCATTCCTAGTCTTAAAAAAGGAGCTATAACCAAACAGGTATCCGTATATCTGTCCCCTTTTCTTCTCTCTCCCAGCATTTCCTTCCCTCCCCCTGAAAATACTACCCATCTCACTAAGAGGAATGACAAATGCCCACAAAAGAGAAAGGCGAATGCATCCCCGCTGCAAACTAACCACCCTGTAGATCACGCTAACTGAAGGCTTCACGTCTTATGAAGATAACGCAGTGCATCACTCAGGACTGGGAGACTGTTTTGCTGCGGGACACAGTGGACTCAGCTGAGTGTATTAATGATTCATGCTTACTTTGCCAGCACATAATGTATCGTAATCATATGGAACCAGCGTACAGCAGTACTCAAGACACATTTGTCCAGCTAATAGTTTGACTTCATCTGAAATGTTTCATTGGGTCACTGACCTATTAATTGTAGGCAGAACGCAGGAGATAATATATAGTCGATACACTCCCGAGTCAGACTCCTTTCTTCACAGTTACCAGGCAACCTCCTCCAGCTCTGCACGGCGCTGCTAATACTTTTCCTCTCTTCCCGCTGCAAACTTAGCGATGGAGAGCATGTGTTCGCAAGAGCATCGGAGGGTAAGAGACAAGGCAGAGCATATTTAAGTTAGATGGCTTTTCGCAAGCATTAAGCAATGCACTCTTGTAATAAACAACTGTGCTAGAGCTAATACTCAATAAACAGTGTGCTTTATAAGCAATTAGGGACTCACATTGTGGAACAGCCATTTCAGTGGAACGTACGCTACTACCCTAACAATGCTTAGCAAGACAAGTGGCTTGTTAAAAGCATCATAATTCTCCTTTAAAAATCAATTAACAGTTTGGTGCATTTTTTTGGTCTATGGACTGCTGGGTGTCTTATTCAAATGAGGATGAATCCAGGAAACTGCTTCTCATGTTCTATTCATTGGCTGCTGTTCAACCCCAGAAAGTGCAACTGGAAGCAAACCTGCAAAATAAATAAATAAATTTATATAACCATAGTGAAGTTCAGTTGTTTTTCAGACCACAGTGCAGCTGAAGATGCTCAGATGAGTCAGATAAACACATTTTCTCTGGGCAAAGGAGAAGCTAGAGCACATTATAAAACCATTTCCTTTGTGTTTCTTGGTAATCTTTTTAAATTAAACTAATTAATAATCTCTTCCCCAGATCATGCTGAGTTAGGTAACAGAGGTTTAGCTTCGGTTTGATTGTGATTTCTACACAAACAGGCAGTATATAGTCCTTTTCCTGAAGATACAGAATATGTCTTCCTTCTCTTCTAAAGAAACCTGCTTTATGGGATCCCTGGGAAAGAACAGTCTATCAAGGCACCAAGCACAGAAAAGAGGGTGAGGAGGTCATGGGAGAGGAACACCCTGGCCATGCCTCCCCTCCCTCACTAGCAGGCAGGGCACTGAAGAACCAAATGCCCTCCTCTTTTCGCCCCACAAAGCCAGAGGTGTTTTCAGCCACTCCTGCTTGCAAAGGTAGAAAGGCAGAGCCCTTTTCTAAGTGAGACTGAATACTTTAATCCTCTAAATACTCACACGATTATTTTTCTCAGCCCAATTTGATGCAGTCCTTATTTCTCCCTGAGCAGTGATGTGCTCTCCCTGCCATCAATTTCCTATCATCAGCCCTTTATAAATGCCTTCTTTCTTCCCTCCCTGATTAATTATTAAACTATTAAAACAAATGCTGTGTCCAAGAGTTTGTAAATCAAAATACAACCTCTGCCTGCCTCTCGTCAAACGCTGAGCTGTGTGAGCTACAGGCTTTGTTGGAAGAAAGTCAGCTGCTGTTATCTGGGAGCTTATCCTTCACACCAGCAAGCCCACTCAGCAAACAAGTACCAGAAAGGGAGCAGATTTTGGAAGATGATAAAGAAGCATTACTGGACTTCAGTGCAGGATTTCTGTTCATAATTACAGCACATACTAAGCATGCACTGGGATTGCCTTGGATAACCAACACAGTTCACGTTTACTTTTCAAATGCAAGTAATTGCAAAAGAGTTTCTACAGATTTTATAATCCTGGACTTTGCTGACCTCACGGATGAATGTACACTTGGACTGCAGAGCCTCAGAGGTGATATAAAAGCATATTGTGCTGTTGCAGATGGGACAAAAAAATGGAAAGCAAAGGATTTCAGAATCAGCCTTCAGTAGGAATTGTGGTGTAATATGGGCTGTTTGGAGAAGTTTCCAGGTGTCATGCTTGGATTAAACTAGCTAGAAAAGTGCTTTCGTCTCATCTGCCATGGAAAGCTTCATGCTTCTGGGAAACAGATGAAAAAAAAATGAATACTTTGGCTGCCTAAAAGTCAAACAGTTTAATTCCCCCCATTGCCAGGGCTGCAGAGCCAGCTGGCTTTTCCCTGCCTTCCTCTCCAACCCCCAGCCTGCCCCAGAGCAAGAGTAATGTGGCTGGTTGCAGTGTGTTTGCTTTTACAAAGCCACTTCTCCCTAAGTCCTGTTTTAATCTCTACACTCTAAACTCCGAGAGCAATTGAACACACTGAAAACTGGGAGGTGGTGCAACCCAAACGGGGTGCCACAGCTGCTCCAGCTAGAGGCATGTGTGTCTTGAGAGTGCAAGTACATGTCAAAGTCTATACTTTTCCAATCTACAAACTCCCTCTTGTCCATCTAAAGAGTTTTTTCTTTTGAATAAAGAGCACCTTTCACTTAAAAACAAAATGAATGGCACTGCTGAAGACAAACCTGTTCATACGCACCCAAGCCCATATATAAAAATCAACCCAATAGCAAATATAAAAGTCAATAGAGAAGCCTGACTCTTATGCTAAGGTATATATAACAACAAAAGGTTTGCAGAGACCACCTGAAAAAAAAAAAACCAAACACATTACCTCCTGATCCCTTTTTTTCTCCTTTGCTTTTTTAAAATTATTTTTTATTTAAATCACCTCTGAATGGGCTTATTGGCAGGTATAGAGAGGAACTCATAACATTTCTTGGGTGAATTAATCCTGAACAGTCCAGGGACCAAAACTGGACCAAATATGTCCAGACCATTACAATACTGAACTGAAGAGAACTGGCTTCTTGCTGTCTGCTGCCTGGCTCCTCTATGCTATGAATCTTTCATTGGTGCTTTTGTTTCAGACAAGGGGGAGAGAGAGAGAAAGAGGGAGAATGTCACAAAAGCAATATAAAATGGACAGATGTAATACTTCTTAGAGTATTCTCATAAAAAAATCAGCATGCATATTTTATCTGTTCTAGAGACCCTAAACCAAGTTTCACAATCCCTGCACTTTTATTTCAGGCAGGCCAGATCCTGTTCAAGAGGAATTAAAAGGCTGTTTGGGACCTTGTGAGTTAAAAAAGATTTTCATTATCTTTGGAGAACTTTGGAACATGCTTTCACCTTGTTGCCGAGGTAGCAAAACAAGAATAAGGCACGTTAGCGTCTATTAGGATTTTTATACTGATTACCTATCAAAAATTGCATTTAAGTTACAAAAGTAGAGGGTTTTTAAAATTCTGCTGGGTTTCTAGCTATGGCAAGAATGAAGCTGTCAGGTCTTAACTTCTTTTCTTGCCAGGTCCTAGTACCTTTTTAGCCCTGGTTTGTAGAAGAAAAGTACTTGACTCCAGTCCTTGCTTTTTTTCCTCTCCATGGACCTGCTGTATTTAGAGGAGCTGAATTCAGCAAGGCTTGAGGGTGGAAATGCTGTCCCTGGCCTCCAGACCATTGCTATCCTCAGTGCATTGTCACCAGAAAGCCTTGCAAGGAGCACTTCAGCTGTCACTTAGGCGCTGATCAGGGAAATGTCTCACCAACACTGAAGAGATTTTATCCCTTTCAAGGCCAGCCTCTTGGGGGTCAATGTTATTAAGATTTTTTTTCCATGGTTGTGAACAGAACTGAATTATTTCTTGTCTTCTCTTCTCTCTTCCCTCTTCTCTTCTTTTAAAACTGGGTAAACTTTTAAGTTGTAAGAACATACAGAAAGGAAAGCCCTGCTGGACTATTTCCTCCAGACATGAGTGGGTGAAAAGCATTTTTTTCCAGTTTTAGCTATCATCTCGCCTATTTCACTCCAACCAAGGAACTTCTCCTGGCCTTCTGCATCCTCATTTTGTCTTCTGGATGACTTCCAAGACAGCTACTGCTGACGGACCTGTCATCTCACCACTTAGACATGAGCATCCCTTAGTCGTAACTCATTTACAGCTCTCAGTCGATGGCATCATCATCTTAGGCATTCACAGTCCAGCCTAGAAACATCTCCTTGGCTCCAGGCTTCCTGGCTCCACAGAGCATGGGAAGAAGCATTGGCATTGAAGAGCACACAAAAATGTGTAAACTTTCCCATATAAGGCCTTCCTGGAAGTTGTCTTTTTCTTAAACAACCCTTTGTGTATCAGGTCAAGTACACTGGTGTTTTCATGTGTTTCTGTCATATAGGACCTTCAGTTCCCTGGGTGGATACACAAGATGAGAGTTGATTAACTCTAGATGGCTAATGGGGAAGAAAAGGCATTTCCAGGGCAAGATGCACTTGACTGCTTTTAGCTGCTTACTTAGAGATGAATGGCACCCTGAAAAAACAACATTGGTGAGCTCTGGTGGAGGCTATAGATACCAAATCCTTACTGAATGAGACCCCTTCCAAGTGCTGGTAATGACAATGAAGTGATGCATAATCAAGGAAATAAGATAACCCAAAATACTGTGAAGTATATATAAAGATGTCACTTGGATGTTATAGGTTATGAGAGACCTATTCCTAGAACAGTTTGTTGACACCTTTCTGAGGATAAGAGGTTTTATATCTCATGGAAATCCTGTTCTGCCAGAAGAGAGAGGCTGTGACACTCTTATGAATGACAATCTGCTACTCACATTTAGCTTTGTAAAAAGACTTCCTTCATTTTAGTAATGAAGGATGTTCATTCCATTGTGAATGTGATTGGTCAGAGGTAAATCTAGCAAAACCAGTAAATATTAACATTGATTAGTCATTCAGACTGATCTCAGTCCAGTTTGACGGCACACCTTAGAAACTGAAACTAATAAGAGACAAAACCAATAGTATAAAGCCATGGTTCAAAATGACTTACTAGTCAGAGTGAGCATCCTTTTGGGAGCAATCAGCTCTGGATTCATCCCAGATAACCCTGCAGCATTTAACAGAGGCACGGCTAATTATCCTAGGCACCCTGTCGAGCAGGAGCTTGCCACCTTGAAGACTGTGCAGTGAACATGAAAGCTAACTAGAAAAGCTAGCCTATAGTCAATAGATGGAAATTTGCTCCTCAGGGTCTTCATCTCCAATGTAAAGTATCTCTAGGGTCTGAAAATTGAAGAAGGGTTTGAAACCCCTATTGTGAAATGACCAGAGAGAAACACAGTCCCTTGGGTTTGATTTGGATTTCAGGGGATTAAACTGTGCTCCTCAGAGGCTCCCCTTCCCTCTGGTGATTCTAGGGGAGCAGATGGTGACTGTGTTTTTAATGTAACACCTCTGTTAACTGTCCAAATAATCCAACTTTCATGTATCTGGGCCTCACAAAGATTCAACTTGCTTTTTAAATCAATAATTACCAGGGAGGATGACAGCAAAAGCGCTCTGTTCTGCATGCCTGACATAATGTTGCCAACTCCCAGGGGTATATTGCAGTATCATAGTATTGGGGGGGGGGGGGTGAGCCTCCAATTGCTGCAATCATTTCAGAGTTGCCTTGTTGCTTTCTCTTCCTCTCTTTCTTCTGTCTTCATTGCCTTCCTTCTTGTTACAGGAAAATGCTGGAAAATGGGAACCTAGGGCCTCTTGCTGCAAAGAGAAAGGAATAAAATCTTCCATGTCATTATTTTTAAATTGCATAATTTTTGAGCCCAAATTTTATTCCAGGAACTGACTGATGTTTTTAGGCTTTGAATCTTGTCAGTGCTATGACTCACAGAAACCACCTCTGAGATAATCTCAGGCATGGGGTCTGAAACTCAGGTGCAAGCTCATGTTATCTTTAACCTGCTTTATAACAAGTTGCATGGAAAATAGACTGCTTTGTTAGGTGGCCAAGAAGTGGGCAAACAGGACCATATATTTTCATTCTGTGAACAATGGTTGCAACAGTAAAACACAGCAAACCCTGCTTTGTAATGCAGGCTGAAAAAAGCTCTGCCATGTGCCTCCCATTTTGAGCCAGCAGAATGTAGCAACTGCTTACGAAGTCTGTTATGATACCTGAAAAGCCTACGCTAAGCAAAGCTGAAATGAATGATAAACAAAGCAGAGCCCATTTTTCTCCAGTCGTGTTTAAGTGTATGGGGGCTGTCAAGGCAAGATGCACATTAGTACTTAACTGAGAATGACTTCAGAGAGCAACTCGTAAACCTCCATTAATAACTCCCTGACAGCGTGGCAGTGCCTGTCTTGGCATTTATCTAACAGCAGGCCACTATTATACTGTGACAAGTTTTGCTTCTCCAGAGACCTCTAAAAACCTGTAGGATCTGAAAACATTTGAGAAGGGAAAAGTGTACCACTTCTCCCTTCTCCACTCGAATTAGATTTATTATCATATTTAATCCAGCATGAATACTGCCTTATTTAGTATGATGACTATAACTGCATATATGTTAGCTCAACCGAGTGTTGGCTCCAGTGTGAAATTATTCCTTTCCTGGTTGAAAACAAATGACACAGACTAGAAAATAGCTTATGTTAGGATCCACATTTTAGGTACAGCACGCACTCAAATTGCACAAGATGTTGCTTGCTCAGGCCATTGAGGCTATTCCAGCAATCCTCAAGCTTTTCCCAGTGGATTGGGAGCAGCTGCATGTTCTCCAGGCATGAAAAACAGCAGGAAGAGCTCTGAAAGTCTCTTGCAAGGACACACCTTGAGCTCCAAAGACTGCTGATACTTGAACAGTATAGATATAAAACAGCTTCCACCACATGGCCCAGGGACCATGGCCTGTTTCTTGGACAGATCCCAAATGCAGTATAGATGAAGCCTGTGTACTCCTGGCAATCACTTATGTCCCTGAGGACAAAGACCCCATCTGCAAAATATACGGAAGAAATGTACCAGCTTTGCAAAGCTTTAATTCAGCTTATGGCTGCAACTCTTCTAATAATGACATATGACAGCTCTGTAAAAATGTTTTCAGTTGCCAAGACAAGAACTGGAAAAGGAAGGCCAGATTATGTTTGCGAATACAACTTGAATTAGCTCCTCTTTTCTTCCCGTGTGCAGGTGGAATACATTTCGAGGCAAAGGGGATTTGTCTTGAGCAGGAGATGGGGCTTAAATATCTCCTGTAATGGTGTGAATCCAGAAGGCTAGAGAAGAATGAAAAGTGCCTGGCTGTTAAAGAGAAAAAGGGGGAGATACAAAGAAATGCTGCTAATTCAATTTGACTTCAACTTCCTTCACAAAGCAGAACAAGCAAACAGTTATTCAATATAGGGGGAACAACGTGAGCATATATATGCTCATGCTGTTTCAAACAGCATGGTTGTGTCAGCTGGAGGATAGCCTGCAAGACAATGGAAGTCATTCTCCTGTCTGTCCCAGGTGGCATCCCGTGTCTGGTTTTGCTTTCACCCTTCAAGAAAGATGATTGGGCCAGTGGGAGCATTTCCAGGGGAAAGTAATGATAATGATCGTCAGCGTGACGTACATGGTCTGTAAGAACTAGTGAAAGAGCTGGAGTTGCTTAGGCAAAGGAGAAAAGCCTTAAGGTGAAAGCTTTAACAAGGTGTTGCTAAGGAGAGGGTAAGCTTTGCTATGTGCCCATGGGTGACAGAACAAGAAATGTTGGGCTTAAATTTCATCAAGAAATGATTACGTTTTTTGATTCTCTCACCATTAGTTCAAGCATCGGGTAGGGAGGGAGGCTCAGAGTACCTCACATCCTAGTTCCTTTTAACAGAGCCGCAGGCTGGAATAGAGAAGTTGGTGGCTACTAGATACATCATTGCAGCATCTCCTGCCACAGCCACAAAAACCTTCAATTTGCCTATGAGAAAATCAATGCATCTTCATAGTATGTTGCTACCCTGTAAGCGGAGTTGCTCCAAAGCAGACAACGCACATGTAGCATCCATATTAGATAATAAAATATCAGCTGTCTGCCCCTCTGCCCTCATGTTTTCTCCAGCTTTCCTCAAGAGCACATACCTTGTTTCTCCCTTTGAACCTCCCTTAGCTGGGTCTTGAGGGCCACACTTCTACACATCACTCTAAAGTCCTCCAAAGTTCATATGTCTGCAAGAATCTGACCTCCAAATAACATGGCTACTAACACCTCCAAACATATTCCCCAAGAGAATTTTGCTAAAGCTCGGAAAGGAATCTGGGATCCTTAGCCTACCGTATACAAAGTAGTAATAATTTTCCACTGCTCCCAGGGAAGTGAAAATGCAGAAGAACATCAGTTACATCCAGAGTTATATTTACAGCCCATTGAGGGGGAAGGAGCATTAGATCCCAGATATTTAGCTTCAGGAGAAGTTCTGCCTGTATCAGGGTTTGAGACAGTCTTTGATGTTAGTGAAATAAAAGAGAGAATTATTTCCCCCAGGGAGCGAGAAAAAAAAATCCAAAATCTTCAGCCTGACTTTCTTTTGTATCACTGCTCCAGCTACTGTCTCCAGAATTCATTACAATAAGCAAATACTCATACATCACTGGTTTAATATGACAACTATGATGCTTAATAAGGCTGGAAGAAACATCACTGTGACTCTATTTGAGCCTCCTAAACAATCAGTTATTGCTGAGAAGGTTACACCAGTTTTTATAGCTCAGGAGCTGATTTGCAATTTGTATTCATCTTTCATTTTGACTAGACCAATTGTGTGTTCTGTCTGCATTATCAGCTCCATAAAAATTCATTCCTATCCATAAAAATATAAGATTTCTAATAATGCCTCTCCTACTTTGTATGGGTGTATTTGTGGTTTTATTTAGAACAGAAAGGCAGTTAAGCTGGTAACTGGATTGTCTTTCTGTCCAGTTTCACTGCAGGACCTAATCCATCTACTCAAAACCCATCCAGTCAGATTTAAACTGAATTGTTTTTATGACGAGGTGATGGGAGAAATTTGTCTTTGCACAATTTATGAATTCTGAGTAACTGTGGAATTATTGCATATCAAATGTCTCGCTGTACAGAGTCACTCTGGGCAGACAGGACTCCTGACAGGTATGGCCCACGCAGTCTGAAAGAAGGTAAAGAACCAAAACAATTAACAGACTGTTTGCAGGCTGATTGAGCAATACGCATGCTGTAGAGACATCTGAGCTGAAGATACTGGTTTAACCAAAATCTGTCTCCAGACAACTGGAGTGTGGAAAGTCTCAGTGAAGAGGCAAAAATGACAGTCTAGAGAATTAAAATGATAAAGAAGTTGTGGATAAGAGGAGTAACAAATGTATTTAAGCAATGACAATACCTTTGGTGTCAAAACCAGCCCCAGGAGCCTCAGGCACCTGTGATATCTATGACTTTCAGGTGAGTCTGTGCCTATAAGTGTACTGGGAGACCAGAGCCAGAACTGGATTGCCAAAGGAAGGACAGGGAAATACGGACCTGTCATGACGAGGTACAAATGCATCAGCTAGCTGAATGTCCAGAGTAATGGGTATTGCTGGGGCCTAATCATTTCTCATCATTGATTATCTTGGATATTTGACTGACATTCACTAAGCATAGAGCCATGACACCATCAGCTCCTCGCAGATGCTCGCTGTCTCCTCCTCAGCACAGGTCATGCTCCCGTAGCAGAGGCAGCTGGAGGGAACATATGCTCACGTCCCAGCAGTGCTTGTTCACAGCCCAGCGTCCTGAGAGAAACTTACCTTCACGAGAAGTTTGAGGCAATGCACGAAATGCAGCAGCTGAGGTGGGGCAGGTGTTTGGTTGTGCCAGCTCAGCTGGAGGCAGTTACCGTCAGCAAAGGGTGGGACGGAGAGGTAGCATCATCCAAAAGTGGTAGAGGGAGATTGGCAGGAGCCCCTAGTGTAGCAGTGAATGGGCATCCAGCTACTTAAGCACTAAGAGAACTTGTTTAATCCCTCTCTTCTCCCCTCCCTCCCTCCTTCCCTCTATTCCTTCTTTCCCCCCACCCCTGCCTTTTCTCTCTTCTTTCCTCTTCCTGCCTCCTGTACCCTATTAAAATATCTGTGCCGTGGGTGGGTTTTGTTTCGTGATTCTTTCATGTAGCAATATCAGTCAGATTATGTGCAGGTGATTAAAAAAACCAGAATTTGGTGCTTTTTCACAACTGGTGCAATGTGCTGGCTAAAGTGCATGTGTGTTGCTGTTCCCAGCTACTAGATCTCAACAAACTGACTAAATATACTTTTAAAATGTTTTTTCTAAACCAGGTTGCTATTGTTAACCATGGTGATACAATAGATACAGAGCCTGCAAAGTAAAGAACCATGTTTTGATTAAGAAGTTAGAAGGGTGCAAAACCAGACTGGCATGTTAAAGAGGCAGAGAAGCATCTGTCTGATCTCAGTGGGTGAAAAAGAAGAATTTGTCTTCAGGCAAAAACACTTCCAGGGGAGTCCCACAGAGATCTCTGTCTGGCCTTGTATTCTTCAATGTTCCTACAATCTCTGTGAAACCTACTGGGCCGTATCCATACTACCTACGACACACAAGCAACAAGCTCTTGTGTTGTGTCTACTTCTTCCTACCCAGGGACCTAGGCTCTGGCAGCCCTCCGGAGGAGCAATCTCAGTAGCTCATTCCAATTTTGCTGTGAGATAGCAGTGATCACCACTGTGATCAGTTTATGTCCTAAAGTCTTTGCTGATCACTGTAGTTGTGGGCTCCTGCCTTGGCTGAGCCCTTCTCCATACTTCTTCCCCACCTGCCCCAGCACCCCCCTCCCAATCCGTTCCCCAGCGTTCCTTGCTAAAGTATGTCCCTTTGTCCCCACAAACATCCCACTGCAGCATGGCTGCCCATCTAAGAAGACATTTCTCCAGCTGGGGAGGCAAAGTGGGATCTGTCATAGGGTGGCAACAAAGTCAGAGGGATCTCTTTGCTAAGAGCTAGTCTTGCAAGTCCTCCCAAAGGGCTGACATGGAGGTAAGAGACAGCAAGGAAAATAATCAAGCCAAAGCTTCAAAATGACCTTTCCAGATTAATAAAGGCACCTTTAGAGTCCTTAACGTGTGCTGAATTGTAACTTGCAAGATTCCCCAAACCGCCACTGCCTGAGTCTGAGATTCTGTGGTTTTACATGCCCAAATCTTAATGCATCCTGAAGAAACCTCTGACTATATCCTCCACTCTGAGGAAAGGAGTTTCTGAGGACCATTCAGTCCATCCCCTGCAGCTGCAATCTGGACAAAGTGGGACACTAAAACCAAGTTTCCTTTTGGCTACCGCTGGTTACATGATATTTACCACATGCTGTAAAATAGCCTTGAATACTTGAAGCAGCAAGTGTAAGCACCCTAGCAAATGGGAAATAAGATAAGGTTCTTCATCTGTCAGCTTCCAAGCAAATATCCTTAATATTAGGGCAAATAATATGAAAGAAACTGGAAGAGCAGAAGACTCATTAGGACCATAAGGCATGTCAGGACATGATTATATCCTTCCTCACTCCATCAGGAGACTGTAAGATAGCATAACTGAAAACAACCAATACGTAATCGATCTGAAAAACCTGAAATGAGAGAATTTTAAATAGAGAATTTTCAAAACAGGCCACTTTACCAGTTTAATGAGAGCCGTAATCAACATGGATGAATTACCACAGGATCAGACAAGGTACGAAGTGTGGTACATAGATGCTCTCCAAAGAAAACTGCACATACATCTTACTGCAATGTACACAGCCCTGTATGAATGGCAGTCTATGTCCCAGTGAGAAAAAGATTCACATTTTCCCTCTTTTTTACTTGTCCTTTACCTTATATCATAAACCAGTATAGGTTGACACCTTGAATTACTGCATCTGCTTTCCAGTATCAGTGCCAAAACCACTCAGTTACAGATATTTCTCCAGAAGACACTATAGGAATGAGTGGATTATAAATCTGGATTGATCTGCAAAGATCTGGAGTTTAGTTCTGCCATAGTAAAACCAAGAAATTGTGGTTTACTGCCTCAGTTTCCCCACATATGAAATGAAGGTCATGATATCCCTTTGAAAAGTGCTAGGGCAATCCACTAGTATAAAAGCACTACAGAAAGTCAGGCATTATTATTATTATTATTAATAATAATAATAATTACTGTTTTTAATTATGCAGTGGCCATGCGGTACATTAAACTACAAAAAACTGTGGATGATGGGGACAGAATATTTGCTAGATGTTCCCAGTACTGTTAAACACAAAATGTGACACCAGTGGTAGCAACCTCCTCCATGGTAGAAGACAACATGTACCAAATGGATGAAGAAAAATGGCTTCCACCCCTGTGAAGCAACATGTCAGAACAAATAGTGACAACTGCTGAAAAATGCCTTTGGCTGGGAAGAGCTGAGATGTGGTTTTGTTCAGTTCCCATTGCGAGGAGAGTGTCTCGTTCTCTCCTCCACTCCCCTGCCTCCCCCACAATCATATTCACAGTTTGAGAAAAGATCTTGAGAAATAAGCACGGGGAGGAGGTGGAGGTGTGTCATGGGGAGGGGGGAATATTCAGCGTTTTTGTCGCAGCCTCAGCTTGAGAAATGGTGTTAACACATCTGGAACAGCAGAAAGAAAATCAACATTACTAGGGAGGCTTTGCTGGTTAAGAAATAGGAAGCAGCTCTGGAGAAGATATATGAAGCAATAAGAGATGATTTACTTCCACAGCATTTATTGTTTGAGTACGTACATACACCCCCATCTATTTTCATTTGCCCCAGCATGCGTGTCAGTCCTCCCTGTCGAAGGATGACATTGTTGCATTTGTCGTCATTCCCTCCAATACATCATGAGGAATAGCTGCTCGAAGCGCAATGCCTGGACCCGAATCGAGCGGATGGTGAAAAGCAATCCGCTCCCAACGCTAGCCCTGATAATGGGAGCTCTCCATCATGCTGCCTTTTCACGGTGCCGGGTACAAGGCTTGCACGGCTCGCAGAAGCTCATCGGAAGCGGTCTTGTGATCGTCATCATAAAGCCCAATAAAGTAAACACTTCCCAAATAACTCTTTTCACCTTGTGTTCTCTCATATTGCGGCACTTCCAATGAGCATCCTTATTTCAGAGCAAAAGAAGGAGAGAAAGAAAAAGATACAGCATCTGTTATAAGCGCTGTTGTTGTCAAGGCTTTAATATAATGTGGACTCCTCAGAGTGGAAAATTGTGCAGAGTCTGGGGACATGGCACACATTTGCTGGGATGGGTCTTTCATTGACAAGTCTGGCCTGGTACTTAGTGAAGCAGGGGTTAACGTCAGCTTGCTCCTACTCAGGTAGGTACTGAGGGGGAAGAGGACCCATATGTGGCTGATAACTTTGACAGAGTGCGCCTTAGATCATTGCATTTCAAGACACAAAGGGTGCCTTGAAATCCCTAAATGACTCTAGGGATCCATGATCTTGACTCACAACACCTTCCTCCAGCCAAGCTTTGTATTATATAAGTAACACAAATGCACGCACAGACCTCAGATCGTATGTGAGATACCACAGCTGGTGTGTACTATGAAGCAAGTGCCAGCACATAGCTCTTTCAAACCTGGTCACCTTCTCCGGTGCAGAGGAGTAGCTTGCAACCTCACTTTGCTCCGCAGTGGGATCCAGGCCATGCCAGGACGCCTGAATGCGGTGGAGCCCAGCAGCTGGGGGGTCATGCGTAGGGAAGCGTTGGTATGAGGACTCCAGCTTTGGGTAGGTGGGTGAAATGCAGGGATGCAGGGAGTTGGTGTTGGACATGGGGGCTGGATGAAGCTGGGGGCCAGGTTGTCAGGTAAGGGTATAAATGAGTCGTCTTAACATCAGAAGTACAAAACTCACAAGAGTTTATATTTTCCTTGGAGCTTTGCGTTGTTTCAGGCTTGAACTCTTCCTAGGATCATAAGACTGAATTAAGCCCCACAAAGGGCCTTTTATTCTGATTTGAAGTCCATTGCAGTTACTCTGGATTAGGATCTTCACGGTTTTGTACATGATTTTACCTCCTTAGTACAAACTGGCTCCGGAAGAAGAAGTATTGCAGGCCATAAAAGTGTAACTGTGATGGGTTTATTTTTCAGAGTCATTTCATTGCCTTCCCCTAGAGGCATATTTATATACATTAAATTCTGAGGGAAGTCCTAAGTTATATCTGTCTCTCTAGGAAAACTTCTCAGTAATTTGTCTATAATCACAAAGGCAAGTCATGTGAAGAGAGGCACTAGCTGAAATTAGGAATGTAATGTTCTCAGTGGAAGATAGGCTGTATACCTTTCCCTGCAATCCAAACCAACGAACACTCTTCACACCTTTGGGAGCCATTTAATTCAGTACGGTACATGTGCAGAGGTTTGCTTCCTTTGGTTTGAAACTCTTTAGCCTGTTCTATTGCTTTGATGGTTGCAGCATAACGTGATCCACCTTGAAAATGGTGAATCTCATCTGCATGAGTGTGCAGAGAGTCTCAAAGGCTCAGGAAATACCCTGAGGATTATTCGGATAAACGTGATAAAGATTATGATGGCAGCATCATTAACTGTTTCATTGCTTAAAATATCCCAGAAAAAATATCCTGTGTTGGAGATCTAGTATTTCCTAGAAAGGAGAGAAAGGACTTCCAAGAGGCAAAGAGAAGGTGTGACTCCTCTCCCTAGCTCATTACCTCCTTCAAGGTACATTCCATTCTAAGAATTTGTTACTGACTCTGCTTTTTACCGTTAGTTGGCCAACTCTGTGAACAGTTTAATATGTCTTTGGAGATATGTTTTGTTTTGTCATAGTGATAATTTGGTCACGTAATCTTGCCTAGGGTTTGCTGCACCATATTAACATCATATTTAGCGCAAGACATTATCATCGTGTACACAAGACAATAACAGCACTAAATTATTTTCCATTTGAGGCTGTATCTCTATTTCAGTAAAGCTTTATGTGGTTGCAGCTGCCTTCTCTTAAGAAGCTCCACAAACTTTCCAAACACTCATTAAGCTTTCCAGGAGTCCTTCCAAAGCCCTAGTCCCTCACACATTTAAAGTGTATCTTGCAAGGAGGTGCCCCAAAGCTGCAATCAAGACAAAGTTCTCTGTCCATCCTGGCCAAAAGGCTGAGAGTCACCCTGGCTATGACCAGAGATTGTCTTCTGGAGCAACCCAAGAGACATTTGACAAACTCTTCACAAACTGCTTTCATGGGTGTCTGCAGGAGGTAATGAAGTCACAGCAAATGCCATGCTCATGGCACCTCTTGCAGCCACACTTCTACATTTAGATGGCTCCATGCAGATGTCTCTGCATGACTATGGGCTGGATTTAGCTGCCCACACACAGGCACTGCATGCCAGCTGAGATGCCCTAGGATGTTTAAGCCATCCACATGGGGCTGTCAGATGTCACAGGATCTAAGAAACACCTGCACCATCATGGATCAACAGCTGGAGGCCAGGCAGGGTACTCAAGGACACCTCAAGCACCCTTGGATAATTAAGACACCTGGCAGCCCATGTAGATGTATGTTAAGGTGTCTCAGGTCACTCTAGAGGCCTGAATATGGTGAAGTGAATCACAGAATCACAGAATGGTTGAGGTTGGAAGAGACCTTTGGAAGTCATCTGGTCCAACACTCCTACTCAAGCAAGGCTACTTGCCCAGGACCATGCCTAGATGGCGTTTGAGTGTCTCCAAGGAAGGGGACTCCACAACCTCTCTGGGCAACCTGTGCCAATGCTCAGTCACCCGCACAGTAAAGAAGTGCTTCCTGATGTTCAAAGGGAACCTCCTATGCTTCAGTTTGTGCCCGTTGTCTCTTGTCCTGTCACTGGGCACCACTGAAAAGAGCCTGGCTGTGTTGTCTTTGCACCATCCCTTCAGTTATTTATACACATTTGTAGTATCCCCCCAAGCCCTCTCTTCTCCAGGCTAAACAGCCCCAGCTCTCTCAGACTTTCCTCACAGGAGAGATGCTCCTGTCCCTTCATCACCTTCGTGGCCCTTTGTTGGACTCTCTCCAGTATGTCCTTGCCTCTCTTGTACTGGGAAGCCCTGAACTGGACACAGTACTCCAGGTGTGGCCTCACCAGTGCTGAGTAGAGGGGAATGATCACATCCCTTGACCTGCTGGCAATACTTTGTCTAATGCAGCCAGGATACCGTTTGCCTTCTTTGCTGCAAGGGCACATTGTTGGCTTATGTTCCACTTGGTGTCCGTCACGAGCCCGAGGCCCTATTCTGCCACCTTTATCCCCACAGCTGTAACAGGAGCTCAAGCACCCACTTCACATGAATATACTTCTATTGCAGATGCCAAAATCAGGGCGGCTGAATAGTAATACCTTTTGACATACTATTCTGTCCACCAGCAAATTAAATTGCTTTGTATTGAGTCACATTAGACTTGCACTCACCATTGCCAAGGTATGGTTCTACCTGGGATCAATTATAGCACCTTGGCAATAATATCACCCCCTTTCTAGCAACAAGGGCCAGGAATATCTCCATTGCTTGGTCTTATGTTTTTATCGACAAACACAATCACCTCCCAGACAATAATACATTGCAAAGGTGTTCCAGTAACGAGGGACTGTTCTTTACTCGTGAATTAAAAAGGTTTAGTTTGGTTCAGTCTTCTCAGATTGTCGCAGAAAAAGTGAATTCATCAACAGTTCATTTTTCCACCCAATTTGTTCCTTGTTATTTTTAATGAGCTTTTGAAAGCAAGTAAAAACATCAAGAGGAGATGAATTTCTGTATAAAAACAAAACAAAACAAAACAAAAACTCGAAGCACAACAGCTGAAAGTTAACAGCTTTTAGTAACTAACAGAATAAATAGATTGAAGAAAGGATGAATCATCCTAAAAGGCAGTGGAAGGAAATCTGTTTTGTGTTTCGGGAAACAGTTCACTTGAAATGGTTACAGCCAAGGATCTGAAAGAATAAAATTACTTTACCTCACTTCTGTTCAAGGCTGTGCTAGCTAACACTCGTAAAGCCCCTGCTCTGCCAGCAGATGCCTTATGCTGTTCTGCACGGGTTCGTACTTGCAACCCTTCTGCATGACACAATGACAGCTCCAACTGCTGCACAGAATTGCATAGAAGGAGTTGTCACAGGGGTAAACCTTTTCTGGACTCCTGGAAAAAAGCCACTCCTGGCTTCAGCAATCCCTTGATTTACCCGATAATCAAGAAGGTCACCCGATTCCCCCAAAAGTCAGCATGATTTTTTTCGCATGGATTTCCAGGTTTTGGAAGAAGCACTGGTGCTGGAAATACTGAGTGGGCAGCAGTCTGAGGACATGTGTTTTTGTCTGGACTTTGTCCATTATCATAAAGTTAGAGATACGTAGCCAGTAGAAAGGTTTCTGCTATGTCTGAGATATATTTCTCTTTCCCTCCCTGTGCCCTACACCATCCTTGACGTTTCTAGCTTTCAGATACATGTCTTCTAATTCTTTATGCTGTAATCCATTTTTCAGTGCACATGAACAATTCAAGTCATATGAAAGTCAAGGCACCCCAAATCAATAATTGATAGTTGACTCGGTGTCAAAATGGAGACATGGCTAACCTGGTAGGATCTGACTGACAAATTTGGGCTGGCCAATTTCTGCTATAATGGTAGTATTATTCTTGTATGTACACACTTAGAAGTATATTTGCAGGCATACAAAACTCCACAGAATGAAAGAACAGGAGGAAAAGTGGTGTTTGCCTACGTTAAATACTGCTATTTGGTGTAGTAGAGCATTTAGTGCTGAGTGAATATGGGACTCTGAGGCCACACTGTAATGCACCTAATACAAACACCTAAAAAAAAAAAGCCATTCAATCACTCCAGCCCATAGGCAGCATGATGAGAAAAATGATGATAAGCCTGCTCCAAATTTAGCACAAACCACCATAGTTACTGTAGTTTCAGTGAAAATTCCCTGATTTTACACAATTGGCAATACGGTTCAGAGTGGAATCCTTAATACCCAGTAATCAAGACATCCAACAGGGTTTTTCTCACCGTGTCAGGATCCAGACAACAAAGTGTATTCGTGAGACTAGATGAGACTCGTGAGACTCAACGGCTGCCCCGGTCACTCACGGAAGATGCACCGTAACAGTCGTGTAATTAGAGACAATTTTGCAGCATCTTATTCCTCTGCTTATTAAAGTGAAATAAAAACTGTTGGAAAAAGGGAATATATTTGTATCTATCTTTTCTGCGGGTGTCATCTCTTTCTGCCTCACTCCAGTCCTTTTCTTTCCAAGAAAAGAGTAATTTATGGGATCATAACAACACAGAAAATTACTGACTGAAAGGATTCTATTATAAATTAGTGGCTGAACCTTAGAAGGTGTGTATGCTCACACTTCACATACTCACTCACATAACTGTCCTCTTTTGTTACTGTTAGCCATTTATTCTACATATACCATTAATGAATCTATAAATAAACTCCTTACATGTCCAATGCCTTGTCTTTTCCCCAGCTCTTATACATATCTTTTCCCTTTCTGCTTTTGTTGTCTATGGCTCCCCTTGTTAAATATTCACCTGCCCTTTGGAAAACACCAACCCAATCAAAGTGATGACTGTCCTCTTCTTCTACAGCAGCCCTGTGCTGGATATGATTTTATATTCCCTCTGCATCTCACATTAGCTCATGCAGCCTCTTACTTTGATGGCTTCACAGGTGGATTGAACCAGTGTAACAGCGCATGGTTTTTGGAAAGGGGAGGAAAGGTGAGAAGAGCAGAGATGATGAGGGAGGAACAGGGAAAAGGGAGCTTTCCCAAAGCAAGATTTGCCCGTGGGCAGCAAGGTTAGCTCAGCTGCCCATGGGACATCACCCTCTGTCTTTGACTGCCATTTTACCATTTGCCTTGCTTAAACTCTCTGGAAGGAGCATCTCTGTCATGCTAGGTCCAGAAGCACTTGGGTGCTTAGTGGCCAGAAACACTGTAGCATCCCCATTGCTTCCAAAGTTGGGACCAAAAATCTTGATGCTAACCATGTTGTCTATTATCCATTCACTGGAAAAAAGAAAAGAAAATAGCACATGGATCAACCCAGAGACCAGGACTCCCTCCTAAGAAAGGGCTCTTACCTCTAGAGTACTGCTCCCTCTAACTAATTTTCTTTTTGACCTCGAGGTCAAGAGGACCTGACCTTTCTATGCAGGAGGAACGGGTACCATCTTCCACCCAGAAGACCTTAATGCAGGGAATGAACGTCCCTAGGAGAGGGGAGGAAACAGGGTTTTGGATCACTCCGCGTTGCAAGGAGAATCAGTCTTGGGTTTCTGGGGTAGGAACTCTGCCTCCAAGTGGTGTTTGAAAATCAAGGGGCATTTTATGGGCAATGGAGTCCTGCTAATGGGGCTAAGTGTTCTTGGGGCAATGTGCCAGAGATACTGGCACGGGGAATACCGGGTCACTGATCCCTTCTTTATCCTTTGTGTACCACCCTGCCTGGGCATGCGAAAAGACATGGAATTAAGTGCAGGAACATTAAAATCACAGATGGAGGCACCTCAGGAGTTCAGGTGTCTTCGAGGTCATGTTGCAGCTTAGAGGATGTTTCCAGGGTAGGTTTCCAAGGTAGGTCAGTGTCAAAGCTGGGGGTCCCTAGACTCTTAACTTAAGGGTTTTGTGCCTGGGTCTTGTCCCTGCTGCTTGAGAGCTTTGGTAGTAATTGTACTTGCAAATAAAATTCCCCACTATTCTCTCAGCTGCAAAATCCGTCCCAAAATATCCATTGAGCATCATTGCTGATGCAGATTGGTTGTTACCTTCTGCCCCAATAACTGCTGAAGGATCTCTTTTATTTACAGTTTATGAAGCACCTGGGATTTTGTGAGGATGACTGACACTGCACAAATGTACATTATAATTATTGTCATTCAGACTGGAATCAGCTCTGTAGTGTTTTATGGTGGGGTTTTTTTTTTTATTTTTCTGTGTAGGAGGGCTGTTTAGTAAAATAATATGTTTCATCATGTTAAACTTTTCTATTTTTTTTCTTTTTATTCTTTGTTTTCTGCCACTTTTTCTTCTGCAGCCAGCAAGCTTTATTCTGCATGCCATGTGTGAGGGCTGTGGCTCACCAGGATGGGGCCCATCGTTTCTAATTACAGATGAACAAGGCCTTTCCAGTCAAAAACTTTTCTATATATGTAGAAATTTTTAAGGAAACATTTTGGGAGTTCTGTGAAATACCTACATTTTCCTTTTGGACTGCTCAGAATGTACTTCTTTTGGAAACAGCTTAGCAAAGCATTAAACTGCATTTTCCTGCTGATGTATGGCCTGATGGGACCGGTAGTTTTAGCCCCAATTTCACCAACAAAATAATCTCCTCAGAGGATTGTGTTTCCACTAAGGAACTGTTCTGATTTCCCACCAGCCAAGCAATGTGGTGTGTCATGGACATCACATTACCTTATAATTAGCATGTAATTATTATAAGCAGGAAGCCTGGTCGAGGAGGGTGGGGGAAATGTGAGTATTTCTGGTTTAACTACAGTTCCCATAAGACCACGTGCTGCTGAGAGAAAACAAAGTTGAATGTTGACATGACTCAAAACAAAACCTTTCAGCAAACCAAATGTAAAGGTTTTGATTTCAGGCATGTCGAAACATTTCTCTTCAGCTGAAAATGTCAGAAAGAGCATTTGACATCTGTTGTGTTTTGACCTTTCCAAATTGAATTTCTTTGTCGTTCCCTCATCCATTCTGTAAAAAGAAAAACACACATTTCTTTTGTCCTGATGTGGGGGAAAACAGAAAACAGAGAAATATCTAGAGAATTTGCCATGGAGGAACATTTTTCAATTTTACTTAGCTCTTTAGATGAAAGCTTAGTCTGAAATAAAATACCCCTTTCTCCTTTGGGTACCTGCAGGGGACTTCTACTGAGCTGAGCTGTGCAGCTGGGCACAGCAAGGAGCAGAGGATAAAGCAGCAAGTGTGATCCTGGGGGACTGCGCCTCTTGCCTGGGCACCCCAAGATTCTTCGTCTCTGAGCACACAATGCAGAGGTAAATAACTCTGCTCCTACCCTATATGTTCCTGAGCACCTTTTCCTTCTTCTCAGTCCTTTCCTTGCTGCTATCTCCTGTGACACGTTGTCTAATATATTCTTTGTATATCGAATAAATGTCCTTTAAGTTACTTTCATCTCAGCATCTTCATTATTTTCATGTCAGAAGTGTCTCAACAAGGAAATTCAAGATTGGGTGAGCCCACAGACATTTCTTTTCACTCATAAGACATGAACAAACCACCTGGCACAGTTAAGCCACTCAGCATGATCCTGAAACAAAGACAAATGCTGCTGATGTTGTTTCATTGTTTAAAATAGACATTTTTGGAGCATGGATTACTTTGGCTCAAACCTTCCAGCTCTTTTCTGTTAAACCCATTTATATTGATACATGCCCCTGTATGTCTCCATACAGCTTTAAGGAAGTGTCTCTTTATAAATAATACACAATAAATATATATAGCAACTGATTCTGTGAAGTGTATCTTAATTCTAAAATCCATTTAAAATAGCAGTGAAGCTGAACAGGGATCTCAGTGCCCACTGGTTTTCTACTGTAGACTCAAATAAAATAGTGTCACCGTTCCTACCCCTCATCAGGTTGAGCATGGCTGTTTAAGACCTTGTTCACGAGCCATAAAGGTGCCCAGGGAGGGACAGAGGTCTGAACAGTACCAAGGAAGAAACAGTTGGAGCACTGATGGCTTGGGGAAAAACTTAAGCTGAGTTTTCTCTTGGGATTTTTTAGCACAGGAATTGTTCAACAATACTTTGTGTTCTCCAGTCAAACTAAATCCCATAAGATGGGAGGTTTGGTGTGATGTGACTAATGCTCCTTCTTTGGAGCGGTCTGGGGAGAGGACTGTCCTCTATTTGAAATGATGAGTTTCATTCAGCAAATGATTCTGTCCTTAATGGGTACTTGCAAGAAAGGGTGATCCTTGGTAAACAAGGGAAACAAAGCTGGAGCTGAAGTTGTGTGGATGTTCATCTTCTAGAGAAAAACCTCCTTCTTTATAAACCAAACTTGGATTTCAGAAGGGTTGAAGCCCACCACTCCAGGCTGTAACCCACCCTACCAGAAATGAAGATAGGGAAAATGGACTCTAAATGAAGACAGTCCACTTAATGACTGCACCTAGATTTCCTCCCTGTTTTTCTGGAACAATTGGAACTGATCACTGGTTGGAAAAAAATTGCTTATCTAGACTGATATGCCCTATGGTGCCTTGTGCTATGCACTCACATTTGTGCAACAGGCTGTCTGGTGCCAAAGGACCAATTCTCATGAATCAGAGCTTTTACTATCAGGCCATGCCACCAGTTTCTAATAACTGAAGGAGATGTTGCATTAAAATTCACCTCCTTCTTCTGCACCACTGTTGGTTTTCTCTGACTAAGTCTAAGAAAATGTATAGTGTCACTAAAAAGCACTGGCACCTTTTCATGCGTGATCCTCAATTGCACAACAATCACAGCAATTTCCTTTTTAATATCAAGTGGTGCTAATATGGCTAGGAAAGCCCAAGGGACCATGTTGATTTACTGGTTCCCATGAACCCATCACAAGCTCATCATTCAATAGACTCTGCCTTTTAAATATGGCCGCTGTGCTCAATTAATAATATGAAAAAAATTCAATTTCATTTTCCACCTCCACTCTTGGAAAATATATTACATGAAAGGATTTTATCACCTACACTGTGTATAATATCCTATACTGGATATGATTAAATGTCCAGGTGGTTTCATCCCTACTACCAAACTATCTGACATCTCCAATGATGCATTATCACCCATAAACGATCCATAAGGAGAAAGGATGTGTATTCAACATAAGAACACATCCCAAAGCTTTTATTAACTTTTATTGGCATTGCAAGAGTCCAGGGAGCCTGGATGGAGGCAGTTATAGAAAAAGGACTCAGTTATTACAGCCTCTGCAAAGTCAAGGCTAGCCTGTAGCTGTATACGCAGAGATCTAGAAGGGAATTTACAGCTTTTCTCCTGATGTTCCTCTGGGAAAATGTTTTGTTCCCATACCTTTGTGGAGCAGATTCCTTCCTCTGCAGTGCCGAGACTTGTTGGGCTTTGCAAGTGGAGTGAAGTTTGGACCAGACTGGGACTTCACACATGCAGGATGACAAGCAGAGATGGCACAAAACCTTCATAGATTAATGAGGGGCTCCCAATAAAGCTCAAACATAAAAAGGATGTGTGTCAGAGGTGGAAGCAGGGTCAGGTCAGGTCACCCAGGATAAATATAGAGATGTGGTCTAGCTTTCCAAACATCATCGCTACATGCTCAGAATCCACCTGGAACAGAATCTAGCAAGGGAAGTGAAGGGCAAGAAGAAGGGTTTCTACAGGCGCATTGGCAGCAAAGGGAAGGCTAGAGAAAACGTGGGCCCAGTGCTACAGGGGCAGAAGACCTGGTGATGGAGGTTATGGATGAGGCCAGTGTAGTCAGTGCCTTCTTTGCCTCCGTCTTTACAGGTAAAAGCAGCCTTCAGGAATGCCAGGCCCTTAAGACCAGTGGAAAAGTCTGGAGCAGGGAAGACTTACCTTCAGTGGAAGAGGACCATGTTACGGAACACTTAAACTGAACACACACACAAGACCTGGTGAGGAGCACAAAGGCTGCTGAGGGAGCTGGCTTATTATCTTTGAAAGACTGTGGTGACTGGGAGAGGTTCCTAAAGACTAGAAGACAGAAAATGTCACTCCTTTTTTCAAGAAGGAGGATCAGGGCAACTACAGATTGGTCAGCCTCACCTTGATCTGTGGGAAGGCAGTGAAGCAAGTCCTTCTAGAAACCATTTCCAAATGTATAAAGACAAGTGCTTGGGAGTAGTTAGCATGGATTTATGAAGGAGAAATTGTGTCTGACCAAAGGTTTCTACAAAGAAATGACTAGCTCAGTGGATGAGAGAAGAGCAGTGAATGTTTTTATTTATAATTTAGCAAGGCTTTTGACACTGTTTGCCACAACATCCTCATTTTCAAACTGATGAAATATGGACTAGATAAATGGACAGTGAGCTGGACTGAAAATTATCTGAACTGCTGGACTCAAAGGGTTGCAACTGGTGGCATGAAGTCCAGCTGGAGGTCAGTCACAGGTGGTGAACACCAGAGATCAGTACTGAGACCAACAAAGTAACGTTGTCATTAATGACCTGGATGACAGTACAAAGTACCCTTTCAACAACTTTGCAGATGATACGAAACTTTGAGTGGTTGATACGTCAAATGGTTGTGTTGCCTTTCAGAGGTATCTTGAAGGGCTGGAGCAATGGTCAGAGGGGAAACCCGTGAAGTTCAACAGAGGTAAATGCAAAGTCCTGCATCTGGGGAGGAACAACCATATGGACCACTGCACTTGGCGGGGCTGACTGGCTGGAAAATAACCTCGCAGAGAAGGACATGGGGGTCCTGGGGGACACCAAGCTGAAAATGAGCCAGCAATATGTCCCTGCAGCAAAAAAGGCTAACAGCATCCTGGGCTGCATTAGCAAGAGCATTGCCACTAGGTTGACGGAGGTGATCCTTCTCTTCTGCTCAACACTGGTGAGGCCACACCTGGGGTCTTGTGTCCAGTTATAGGCTCTCTAGTACAAGCGATATGGACATACTGGAGCAAGCCATTGAATGGCCACAAACCTGGTTAAGAGATTGCAGCATCTGTCATGTAAGAGGCTGAGAGAGCTGGGACTGTTCAGCCTGGAGGAGAAAAAGGTCAGGGGGATCTTAGCAGTATGTATAAATATATATCGAATAAAGAAAAGGGAGCCAGGCTCCTCTCAGAGGTGCCCAGTGACCGGACAAGAGCCAAGTGGCACAAACTAAGGCACAAGAAATTGTTTAAATGTAAGACAAGTTTTTTTACTGTGAGAGTAATTGAACACTGGAAATGGTTGTCCAGAGAGGTTGTGGTGTCTCCATACTTTGAGACATTCAGAGACCACCCAGACATGGCGTTGGGCTGCGGTAGCTGACCCTGCTCTGAACAGGGCAGGTGGACTGGGTGTTCTCTAGAGATCTCTTCCACCCTCAGTGATTCTGTGATTATGAGGGATGCAGAAGTTTGAGCTTATCCCAAACAGACTGCACTGTTACCAAAACAGACCATTTTCTAGCACTGATGAAAGAATCTTCCTGCAGCATGGAAGAGTTCTCTTGAAATATTGTCTCTCAGGGGATGCAAAATAAATGTTCGGCCATTTAAAATGTGCTTACAGGATAATGAAGCAACACTAAAGAATTCTGTTGTGACTAGCTTTGCTGTGTATTGCAGCTCTGCCTGCCTTCTTTGGGCATCTACTCCTGTGTGATTGCATTTTTATTCTTTTTCAAAAGGGCAGATGGTATTTTTTTCCTGTGTGCATAATTAAACGAACACAAAACAAACTCATCTAAAGATACTAATTAATTCCTTTTCCTAATAGATTGCAGGCAGCCTATTAATATTATTCACTCCTGGGACTAAGAGTCTGTTAGCAAGATCTTCCTCCTCTTGCTGCTTTTACTTCTCCCATGGTGATGCTGGTGAAGTGATCCACCACATCCCTTCTCAACATAGTAATACTGGAAGTAGCTGTAGCTAGTCCGGTATGAGGGCTGGTCTTGGTGATAGGCTGGCCATCCTTTTTAAGTGCTGTTCAACTTGGGTCCCCTCATTACCCTTTCTAGCTTTGAAATCTCTATCTGAGTGACTATGATGCTGCTTGGGTTAGGTGATGGCAGAGGACTGGGTCATTCCTAGCTCTATACACGTTTATATCCAGTTTGGTATTCTTGGAAAGGCTGTGACAAAGGAGAAGAAATTTAGTTGTTCTGCTTTATATATATATATATACACACACACACACACATAAAAAAAGGTGAGATCAAAAATGCCTTTGGATGGCACCAAGTGATTGTCAGCTCTATTATAATTACCCTGTTAAAGAGGTGATAATGAACCCAGACTTGAAATGCTGGAGGGAAAAAAGGAGGGTGTCACTGGGAACTCAACCTTTGTTTTATCCTAAATCGTTATTGTAAAGGAATCACCTGTCAGGAAGTCTGCTAAGGAGTGAGCAGCTACTCACTGCAACACTGTGATCACAGAAACAAGGTGGGAACAGAAGCAGCCATGACAGATTCAGGTAAGGCAGTCTCCAGCCTAGGAAACCCAAGCAGCTTGGGGGCTTTTTGAGGAGCCCATCAGTCCTGGGGGCAAGGAGGTGCAGCCTTAGCTGGGGAGTTTAAATGGCAGCTGTGCTTTCTCCAGTTTTTTTAGTGTTTAGACGGTGGGTCATGTTTTCCAAAGTGCTGGACAAAAGTTAATCCACAAGCTGTATGGTCACATGTTCTGTCACAGCAGCTCTGCTAAAAAGAACCCGGGGTAGATGGTCATTAGTGTCCATCTGCCATTAATTCTGAAAAGAACTTGGGGTAGACGATCACCCCAGCAGCCTTAAAGTTGATAGGATACTGGTTTGTACTGACGAGTGTAGCCAGGAGGTCATGGGAAATGATCACCCCTTTTTACTTGGATTTTTTTTTACACCAAATCTAGAATAGTGCCTCCAGTTTGGGGCAAGAAAGACACTGATAAAACAGAAGTGGCTCCCATGGTGGGAGTCGGGGCTCGAGCACTTGCCCTGGTCAGAGAGGCTGAGGGAGGTGGGCTTGTTCAGCCTGGAGAAGAGAAGGCTTCAAGGAGGATCTCACTGCCACCTTCCAGTACCTACAGGGAGGTCATGAAGAAGACAGAATGAGACTCTTCATGCAGAAATGTCTTGGGTAGATGAGAAAATGGACAGAAAATGAAATAGTGAAAGTTCTGACTAGTTATAAGGATTGTCCCTTCCCCCCCCCATTGTAAGGCTCATCAAACATTGAAATAGGGGCCCGGTGAGGCTGTACATCTCCACCCATGGGGGTTTTCAAGACCTGGCTGGACAAAACCCTCAAACAACATGGCCATGGCCAGGTCTCATCTTTGACCCTTGTTTGAGCAGGAGGTTGGACTAGAGACCTCCTGAGGTCCCCTCCACCTGAGTTATCCCATATTTTTATGAAAACTTGACAAATCACACCTTTTGTTGATGAGATTCAAGCCTTTGCCTTCTGCTCTCAGCCCTCAAAGATGTGCCCATGCCGTGCACAGGCTATATGAGACCACAGCATCTTCCTGCTCCCGGGTTCAGCATGCTGGCAGCTTTGTGACAGGCTGGCATAAAGACTCATGTTTTTGGGATCTGAGACTGCAGCTGGTGGGCTTGGCTTCCTTTGGGACCTTATCGCATGACTTGCAATGGCTCTTCCTCCACCCCATGACACTGTCGTATAGGTGGTAAGTGCTGCTTATCGTTTAGGAAAGCATATACTTGGGAGACCTGCTGTGTAGACCACAAGACCAAAGCCAGGCTGCATGAAGCCACATGATAAACCTAGGATATATTCCTCTTTGCATCTTTCAGGATCCCAACACCCATTTCTGTATTCAATCAAGCCAAGTATTGTATCTCAAAAGCAACCACCCCTTCATCTTCCCCCAGCTTGATCCTTCTGGAAGTGTATTTCTGCAAGGATTGCCCACTTTAGGGCTACAAATCCCATCAGTCTTCGTTGATGCCTCAATAAGGAGCATGGTTGTGCTGGACTTCAGGGGCCCACATGAACAGCCAGATAAATCAGATGAATCCTCCCTTCTGAGAGACAGAGAGGAAAGCATCTTATTAAATTCTCTCAGCTTTTAGTGTGTGCAAAAATGTATTTCTTTTCATATGATCCTCATTGCTGGATTTCAGTCGTGTTCAAAGATGACAAAATGAAAAAGATCAAATGATAAATCAAAACAAGAGTAACACAAAAGCCTGAGGGATACAGAGCTGACAACAGATGATCACAGAAGAAAGTGATCAAATTCTTGCTTATTCCAGAAAAGCCAGCCTTAACTAAGAAGTATTTCCTAAATATGTGTGTAAATGACACAAAAATTTTAGATTGATTTTTTTTTACTGGATACTGTATGACCAAAATTTCAGTTTATTAGAATTTGAACCAGGCTTTTCATCATTTTCAAGGCTGATTAGTCCTAATATACATATATAAATATTTTAAAATGTGTTGAACAAGGCAAAGACCCAAAACCTAACAAATCAATTTCTTATTAAGTTACACCAGAAAATAGAGTGTCCAGAAGTGTGTGCCATTTGTAAATATTAGGTGCATCAATCTTAGTTCCTTCGAACAATCAATTTCCCTGTGAAAGGAAGAGAAACATTAAAAAGAAAAAAAAACAAAAAAGAAAAAAAAAAGAAAAAATACTCTGAAACCAACAGCAGCATAGCAGGCTAAATCTAAATCATTGTTGTTCCATTGTGGAGGATATAGCTACCCCTTTTTTTCTTTTCTTTTTTTTTTTTCTTTTTTTTTAGGAGTAGCTTTTGTAGCTCATTATAATGACAACTGGCTTAAAAGTGTTGAGGAAAAGATAAATCACTTCTGAAACGTGTTTTGAAGTGGGTTAGTTAATACAAGGAGCCTTGCAACACTTGCTGCAGTTATTTTCTGGATGATGGATGGGTTTTGGCTTGTCTCTGATCTGTTGAGGGGCTTCTTCAACTCTCATGAGGGCAGTAGAGGAATATCCTGTTAGGGAAGGAGGTGTCTGCTCTGGGCAGCCCTGGAAGGTGGCAAAGCAGATATTGTGGTGGATGGACAGTCTCCATGGGAGCTTTGAGCATACCTGGAGTTGTGAAGAGCATGCTGCCCTCTCGTCCTAAAAGCAATGTCTAATATGAGCTGGAACATATCACAAAAATACCAGTTTCTCTCTGATTCAAAAAGGAAGCTCATGTATCTACTTGTGGCACAGCTGTCTATGCTAGGTACCATCTTAAGTAGCTCTCTACTTTGTGCAGCTTGAAGACTAGTAGATATCCTGCATTAAAGTGTGGGGCAAGAGTAGCTGAGATGGCTAGTGTGTCCCCACAGCTAAGAAACTAGCTCAGGGCCATCCTGCAACCATCATCTCAACATGGTGCTGCTCCTGCGTTATTAAACCCTATCTTAGGTTGAGGGCTTTGTGTGCTGGCTAATATGGGCGCACTGTCTCCAGCCATTATCTAGCTGAACTGCTATTTCTTTGGAGATCTCTGCACCCAGCTGTTGTGTGGACACATAATGCCCTTGGGCCTGAGTTCTCTCTGGCAATGGTGCCACCTCATTAAAAAAAGTCAAGGACCAGTCTGACATTTTGTAATGACTGGATTTTGTCCTTGTGGCTGATGGTAGCTAAATGCTCAAGCTTGCTCCCTTTTATTTAGCAGGGTAGACCTTCCCCATCAGTGGAATCCCTTCTGGCCTAGGAGGGAGGATCTTTGTATCCAGCCATTGACGTCCATGAGGTCTTCAGACGCCACAGTGATGGTGCCATGGGAAAACATGGAATTACAGGGGGTAGCCTAAAGGTGTCTTGCAGCTGTATTTTGCTTTCACTAGGCGGGGTTATAATGTCTCTCCATAGCCACTCTACTTTTATCCATCCCTTTTGCAAATACGTTAGCGAAGGTCCTGTGTAGAGTATGGCAGCAACTCTGGGGTCCTCAAAATGCCCATTATACTTTGGGAGCTTGAACCAGGAGGACAAGAAGAAGCCAAAGCAGGGAGAACTAAAAGGCAGAGAAAGGCAGGGCTGATGAATGCAGCGCTCCGAAGGGCTTCTTGCAATTGCCAGCTTGTGAGGCGTTGGTACACTTTCACCATGCTGCTTATTTTAGTACCCACTTTTCCAAATGCCCACTCAAGCTAATAGATGTGGCTACTCAGCTTGACAAGCGCTATATGATATATTCACGTTGATGTTGTTTTTCCCCTCGGCTGCTGCAGCAAGCTCTCTCACAGGTGTCTGATGTGAATTCAGCAGAAATGACATTCTAAACAATCTGAGGTGTATTTAAATAGCCACACTGTGCTCGCTTCTCTCATGAAAAAGAGCTTCTTTCAGCTTTAATGGACAACATACACTGGGTCTTCTTGGAGGATTCTCAGTGAGGGAGAAGGAAAACGTGCTCAAAGCACAACAGCCACTGGTGGGTCATCTTTTCTGTTCTCCTTTGTCCTCATTAAAAAGCCCTGATTTGATTTTATGACTTCACTGCTCAGCCATTCATGTGGTATTCTGATGTTCCTCCTGTCAGTGTGATGGAAATCAGACTCCTGGGTACTGATAAAAAAACGAGTTAAACCCAGATCCCCAGACAAACTGGGACATGATGACTCCGAACTTGAAGGGCTTTCAAGTAGCTACCTCCTAACACAATCACATCTCTAAGTGGAGTCTGCATTTTTTTAAACCTTGAAAAGGAACAGTTGGGAACCCAAGGAGGCTATTCACACTATACGTGTGCCCGACTAAACACAAAAATATTCCTTATTTTCAGTGCAAACCACAGTGTATGTGTCCATCCACATGCACAGACACATTACTGTACATTTTATCCAATGGAGTGCATAATTTATTAAAAGGGTATATATTAAAGAGTTCTACTTTTGGTAAGGGTTCAAGGAAGGGACAAATGCTACTGCTTGTCTTTAGTGAAATGAATCAAATTGTACATTACAGTTAATCAGGACCATCAGTTAAGAGCAGGTATGTACTGCCACAGTGATGAATGACTTAATAGAAACGACATAGGTGTATTAAACTAGGGATAAAACCCAAACAGTAGATCAGTGATCGCATCTCTACTAAAGCTGAATTATCCCTCAGCTGCAGCTCCTACCGGTTTTGTGCAACGGAGTCTTAAAATCCTCGCTCTGGGACCACCACAAACTAATGCAACTGCCACAAAAGGATATTTGCGTTACGGAACTGCTGTCCCAGCTGTTGCTGAAAGTGCTGCGCAGAGTTAGATGACCAGAGCTCAGTGCGCCGGGGCAGAAATCAAGAAGGAATGAGGAGGGACATCACACTCCATGAGGGATAGGTATGACTCCAAAGGAAGTGTGGTCCCAAAGTAGCCATGACCAAGAAGAACTAAAGTCTTGTCTCTCTTGGTCTTGGTGTCCCTCCAGGATGCTTCCTGGAAATTAAACCTGCTTTGCTTTGTTCTCTGCTCTTCCCTTGGCACAGCCGCTGAAACTAGCCTTTGTGAGAGTGGATGTGTGAAAACAGCAGTCTCCTGTAGCCTGAGGGATGAAATCTTGGCCCTGCAGTTCATATCCTTTGGTTAAGTTATGGTTGTCTCTTCTCCTCCTATTTCTTCTATTCTCCACTTAACTGAGCCAAGTGATACATGCCTTTTCAAGTCTTTCTTTGCACACCAAGCCAACCAGCTGCCAGATCTTTTCTACTCCTTCCAGGACCCTCTCCGTTTCATTAATGAATACTTGCAAGCTTAGCCCTGTTTGGTATTCAGTGGGAGTCTTTTAAGGGAAAACAACCTAAAACATCCAGGACCTGAAAAGCTGAGGCTACTGAGTGTATAAACTCCCTGTTACCCTAACCGTAACCATGGGTTTTCCCAACTACTGTCCAGCATGGACAACATGCCTCATCCTTTAACTCTGCTTCTCTAGAGGCACCAGTCTTCTCACATTGCTTTCCCCAAACTCCACTTGCTCCCCTCCACTGCAAGATGGACCACCCTACTCCTGCATCCTTACCTCTGCTTTTTGCATAGCAGTGTGCACTTGTCAGCTTTGGTATAGGTACTTTCCAGTAATCCAGCATTCAGCCTAAAAGTGATATACCAAGCCCTTGCACAACCCTGAGAAGGGTGGTACGCCTGGAGTCCTCACCATGAGGACATCCAGAGCATACACCAGGGCATGAATGTCTAAAAAGTCCCACTTGGTGGTTTGCCAACAGCCTTGCTCACCAAAGCAGGTGGGAGCTAGGTGACTGGCTGAACGCTGATGGAGATGGACGTGAGGTTTACATCTGTTTCTGATTATTCACCACAGTGCAGCAGCTGGCATCACAAGGATCACCAGCCTAGAAAGGACCAGTGTCCTTTCAGTAGGCAACTGTGAGTTTTCTAGCCTGGCTCTTTATAGCTAAACTAAGTACTTTTAATGCAATATCAATATGTTGGCTGGGCTTCAGCCACCCAAATAGGTGCCCAGGATCCCCACCACACCTGTGCCTCCTGTGGCACCCCTCCAGTTCCCAAGCTAATTTAGGCACCCTGAGCAAGCACCTGCTGCATCCCATTCACACGGCCCACTGCAGTGTAAACCTCACTCATGCGGCCCGAGATTTCCTTCTCTGCCTTCACTGTTTCATATTCTTTTTCTTCAGCTGAATCTCACTATTTCCAGCTGATATTCCTAACCTCTTCTCTTCCCTTGTTGTTATTTCTCTGCCCTTGCTGCTACTTCTCTCAGTTTGGTTATTATCAGTACCTGTTCTTTTCATCATTAACAGAGTAGAGACCAAAGCTGCTATTCTCCACACCGCCATCATCTCCAGGATATCTCCTTTTAACTCCAGTCTTAGGTGACAAACATTGCCTTTTGTTTACAGCCCCATAGCCATGACAATGCCTCCTTCGGAGCTGATTTGAATGAGTTTTGCTTCAAGTAAGATTTCCCAAGGGATGCTAGGAAGTGCTTCTGTAACTGTGTCAATACGAATAGATGCCTATTCATCCAGATGCACACTCTGCTGTAACAACCATGGGCATTTCGTGCTGTCTTGGGGGGAAATGTGTCTGCTGTAGCGAAGCAAGTGGAGCTTGAGCTGAACTTCAGATGAAACTGGGAAACCATGCACTAATTAGTTAATTGGCTGAAGGACCTTGCATCGTATTGGCTGGATTTAGCATATAAACTGACCCTCATTTTGGGGGCAGGGGGAAACACTTTGCTAAGCCATAGACCCTGTTAATCCTAATTTTGCCTTCATTCATCCCAGCATTATATTGACAAGAGGCTGACTGATGTTACTTTATACTCAGGAATATTGTTCAAGCATAAAATCAGGAGTGAAGTCTGAATCACGTCTTTCTTTCACGCTCTGCTATGACTTCAGATTTCTTTGTTGTAAAGAGACAACGTGAGTCACTGACTCAAACAGAGGAAGAACAAGTATCCCTTTTTTAAACCAGAAAAGCACTTGCTTTTGGAGAGAGACAGAAAGATTTACACACAACCAAAAGTCTTGTGCTGGCCTACGTAACTGGAGTCCCAGCCCATCCAGAAACTGCTTTTTATGTCATGTTGCAACACAATGACTCATCCACTTAGTGGTAAGCTGTTCTTCTGGTTAAGCAGATCTCTTCTCTTTTTGGTTTACTCCCTCTACCGCATACACAAGGTTCTCATAATGCACTTCTTTTCAGAATAGTCAAGGCAGATTGACTCTACTATTGTTTAGCTCTGAACATTTTTGGAAACGAAAATAATGCTTAGCATATGGGAAGAAAAACTTTGGGGCTTTCTTGGCATTTGGGATTTTGAGATGTTTTCTGATAACATCATACAGAGAGGTGGGCTTCTGTAGTGTGAAGCAGAATGAAGATCACAATAATGAGGGCATGAAATTAGCTTGGCAGTATGAACTCTGTGATAGGGTGTAGGATTTTCAAATAGCATGAATTAAATTGTTGCCAAAGTCAGAATGGATATAAGGATTGAGTAGGGTAGGAGGGAGGAAAAAGGTGAGTCATAGAATCATTTGGGTTGGAAAAGAGCTTTAAGATCATTGAGTCCAGCCATATACCTAACACTGCCAAGTCCACCACTAAACCATACCCCTAAGCGCCACATCTACACGTCTTTTAAATACCTCCAGGGATGGTGACTCCACCACCGCCCTGGGCAGCCTGTTCCAATGCTTGACAACCCTTTCGGTGAAGAAATTTTTCCTAATGTCCAAACTAAACCTTCCCTGGTGCAACTTGAGGCTGTTTCCTCTCGTCCTATCGCTTGTTAATTGGGAGAAGAGACCGACCCCCACCTCTCTACAACCTCCTTTCAGGTAGTTGTAGGGAGCGATCAGGTCTCCCCTCAGCCTCCTTTTCTCCAGGCTGAACAGCCCCAGTTCCTTCAGCCGCTCCTCATAGGACTTGTGCTCCAGACCCCTCACCAGCTTCGTTGCCCTTCTCTGGACACACTCCAGCACCTCAGTGTCCTTCTTGTG
>JAVKLA010000005.1:4588765-4630983 GCA_034782735.1 Sagittarius serpentarius | reverse complement strand
TGCTCAGTCGTGTTTAGACTCAGTCAAGGACTTTTCAGCTTCTCCTGCCCAGCCAGCGAGAAGGCTGGAGGGGCACAAGAGGCTGGGAGGGGACACAGCCAGGACAGCTGACCTAAACTGGTCACAGGGGTATTCCATACCATGGGACGTCATGTCCAGTATAGAAACTGGGGGAGGTGGCCTGGGGGGATCGCTGCTCAGGAGCTAACTGGGCATCAGTCCGCGAGTGGTGAGCAATTGCATTGGGCATCACTTGTTTTGTATATTCCAGTTCTAGTATTAGTGTTAGTATTATTTTCTTCCTTTCTGTCCTATTAAACTGTCTTTTTCTCAACCCATGAGTTTTACTTTTTTTTTCTGATTCTCTCCCCCATCCCACTGGGTGGGGGAGTGAGTGATCGGCCACGTGGTGCTCAGTTGCTGGCTGGTGTTAAACCACGACACCACCTTATACCTGATAACAAATGTGTGTGGCAGTGACATCCCTTTTGTACAGGTCTAGGGGAGGGCAAAAGTGAGGAGGCAGTGGGTTGTGTCCTGCCCAACCATAGACACTTACCTGAAGGCAAGTCCCATCCCAGAAATGATACTGGGACTACAGGATCCTCTCAGGGCACCTCTCAGTGACCACTCCTCTCAGGGCACAGGGACATAAAGTGGCTGCATCGAGCCAGAAAGAAAGACCAAGCAAGCCAGGTCTCTGACCATGGGAAAAGCAGATGCCTGGGGTGATACTTCCCAGGTACATATAAAAATGAAGTTAACACTGAACTGCTTAAAACAAAGAGTTCCTGGCCAGCTCAAAACCAAAAATGAAACTCTTCAACCTCTGAAATTTATTTCCAAGTCCTTCGTATTCCTCCAAAGAATGTCTCTTCCTCAGAAAAACATTTTCATTTTTAGCCCAAGTTGGACCAGAAGAGCAGTCCCATGCACTTACATGGTCTCAGTTTATATTTTCCAAGAGGAGAGATCGAAGGCATCTGTTGTGTGGCAGAAAATCAGCAGGGGACAGATCACTCACACGGCAAGCACTCTCCTGGTAACATCAATCTTTGGCATTTTGGGATGTGCAGAGATTATTTTGGTTAATCTGCTTTTTCTGGTCTTCTAGACATCCAAAAATCCTGGCCAAATGCTCAAATTCCATTCTTTCCCCGCTGTGTGAACAGTGTTTCAGAGTGAATAAGGAAAGATATATCAATAAAAGCTGTCGGAGAACAAACGTCAGAGGAGTAAGGACAATAAGTATTTTGTTTCTCAAAAGGTTGCTGATTGACTGATGAAAAGCTAGGGGCAAGCAGATTTATCTCCCTGCATCAGTTCCAGTAGTAGGACAAACTCACATGCCACATGGTCCAATGTTGAGTAAATGCACCGGCTTGTACCTCCTCAAATACAGATTTGTGTAAGCAGTCACAGATTGCTCCAGGTATGAGGATCCAACAAGGGTTTGAGCCACTTGCCTGTATATAGGAGCCTTGTTGCAGATGAAATGCTGCTTGAGACATCCTTGTAGGTTTGGCATGTGCAACTTGGGACCTGCAGGAGCCCCGTACTGCCTAGAACAGCAGCTGGAGGCCAAGCAGGACTCCCCATTTTCACTATGGACCTGTGCTTGGTCATCTGGATCGAATCCCCAAAGGTGAGAGTCTGAATCCTTCCCTAGGCTTCTGCGTTCATTACAGAGGTGACCTTGGAGAAGATGAAGTGGCAGCCAAAGACGCTACAAAGCATAATGAAATTACAGAGATAAAAGTGGATGTAGACAGCTGCCTTTCCCCTTCCCTGCTAAGAGCAGAGAGGAGAGTCCAGAGAGACCTGCGAGCTCAGATTCTCAACAGGTGAACTGTCAGCAGAAAGCCAGTGGGAGTAAGATATTTGCAATTTAAATGGACTGAAATCAAAGGCAAAGGGTATGAAGAACTGGTCATCAAGAAACTAATTTTTTAAGTTTCTTCTTTAAAAAAAATATTTTGAACTAACTGCTGCCATCCCTTAATTCAACATGTCCTCTTAAGGATACCCATTCCATGCAAAGCCACCCGAATACTGATGTTTCATTTACTCTGCTGAGTGGCAAAAATCCCTCTGAAACTTTCTGCTTCCCTCATGTCACCTTCTTCACTTGCTCACAGCCCCTTCTGGTGTCTGTATCTCTCTGCAGCTGCAGTGGCAGCGAGGTAGAGGAGCTTTCTCTCATAATCAGTGTTTATTCACCATCGCTTCCCAGGCCACCTCTGAAATTGAATTTCTACATAGTTCCAAACATCCAATCCTGGAATTGGATTTTCACCAGGATTTTCAATCCAGAAGGGAAAAAAACTGATATAAAGCAGCGGGGGGGGTGTGGGTGAGTTTTCTCACAGCATGGCAGTTGTGTGAAGCAGGACTTGGTTGAGTGACGGGGGACTCTTGGCCCTCGGTAAATCAGGGCTGTGGTGAGGGGTTGTCTCAAGGCTAACAAGTCAAGTCGACAGAAACCAAGAACTGTGACCACCAAGAAATATGCAACCAAAATTGTCACCCCTTGTCCCATACGTTTTTTTCGGAAATAAGGATGTGAAACTAACTTTAATAAAGCTGGCTGCCATCTCCCAGTATTTCTAATGAGGGAGATGAGCACAGAGACAAAATGGCTTCTGAAACGTGTCCGGCTGATGGGCAGCAGAGACTTGTGGAGGAAGAAATGGGGACAGCGGAGGCTGCAGTAGAAATTAGGAGAGTGGGGCAAGAAAAACTGCTGGGATGCAGAGGAAGTAAATGGGAGAACGACTGAAAGATTGCATTTGCAATTGCTTAAGTTATATATATACATGTGCAATTGGTGGAAATTTTACAAGGCACTGTGAATTCAATTACTTCTGAGATGTCCTAAACATGTGATACAGAATTACTTTATTAAGGAACACTTTAAAAATCTTAAGATAACAACAGTGTGAGGAAGCCGTAATGTGTTTTTTTTTAACCATTAGTCTGCCAGGCAGTGTGGAAAAGGCATCCTTACATGTGAAAAATATTGCAGTTTTGGGCTGCTGGAATTAGACACAAACCCTGGCCTACAACGGTCCAGGGGTGCACGTGGGGAGGGTGTCACCTTGTAGGGATGTGGAAGGGACCTGTGGACAAGGAGTGAGCAGAGGGAAAGGACCAGCAGCTGGGAAAAGATGAATATTTCCACTCCCAGACCAGGACAGTATAAGTTGTTTTACCCTCATCTTCCAAACAGTAAAGCTCCTTTTTGCCTACTGTGCTGAGAAGGAGTTAAAAATATCGCAAAGCTGGCTGAAAAACAGAAAAAAAACCCAGCACTGATGTTACTGCTGTTTGATCTTGCTGTTTGGGTGGGGGATCGGGTGAGTTTTGATCTCTTGGTGTAACTGAGACAAACGATTCTTATCTGTTGAGGTTGGCGTGCAGGGGAGCAAACTGCACATCAGCTTCCTCAGCTGACTGACTAGAAGATGCGGAGTTAAATACACTCACATTTGCAGCCTCTGGCTTCATTAGTAAATTACTGTATAATGAACCAGTACATAGTGACTTTCCTATTTTCTTCCAAAGTTAATGCCCTGCTAGTATCTCATCCATAGGCTTGATTTATACCACAGCCAACCTATTCCTATGACAGGCAGCAGCCTGGTCCCTCCTGGGTTCAATGCGAGCCGACCTGAACCCTAAAAGTGGAGCTATAAAGAAACAGTGCTGGTTATGCTGGAGAGAAACGTTCGATCATTTCATTGACCCTGATAATGTTTCAAATGAAGACCTTAATGGTACAATCAATAATTCAGCCTGTGATCAGTTTGTTAGTCAGTCTCAAATGCTTTTCTTTTAATAGGGGACTCCCAGAAAGATCATGAACTGTTACTCGCCAGAAGTAATTTGAGGGGAGTACAAGGCACGACTTCTGGTTTTATTTTGCATCTTTCTGACAACCACAGTCAGTTCCCTGTCTCCTTAGGCTGCAGTTGGATGACCTACCCCAGGTGCCCCAAAGTCCTCTATTCTCCACCAGTCTAGCATTTCCCAACAAATTATTTGGATATTCATTCTTGTCCTTAACACTTTGCAGGAAAAGTGAGCCTCTGAGCTCCTCCAAGCTAAAAACTGAGCTGACGGGACCCCACATGCAGCTCTGGTGTTTCTGCACAGATTTCCCTAAACTCTGCCTCTACTTCAGCTCCAAATCAGAGGCCGTGTAGCTATAACATGATGGCACAAAGCACAGCCTGCCATTGCCTTCATGGAGGTCATTAGCTCAGCTCAGCCACATGCCACTTCAGTGCAGGTTCCCTCTGCCTGGAAAACCCCATGCAGACACCTCTGGAACAGGCTCTGCCCCTTTGCCAGTGCCAGGGTCCCCTCTCCCCCTTTATTCTTCCTTTCCTCCTTTTCTTCTCTTCAGCAACAGCTTCTTACTAACTAAGAAAAGCTGCCGTATCCCAGCTTGGGTGCTAAGGCACCCTTGAAACAAAAACCCTTGAAAGAGGTCCAAATCCGGCAGGCACAGAGCACTGCTCCGCTCTGTGAAGGCACTCCACCCAAAGGAAGGTGGACAAGGGGGACCTACATAGTAATATTCAATATTTGAGATGGATGCGAAACAGCAGAACAATTTCTTTGTGCAGTTTCAGTTGTAAGAAATAGGGATGCTCCCTTTCTGCTTTGCTGGGTAGAATTTTATCTTCTGGTTTTGACACTTATTAATTTTCCACTTATTAGGCTGCCTGTGAGATATTCATTGTTGGGGGGTTTTTATTATTATGTGAAAGATCAGTGTGTGTGGAGTTTTCATTGTCACATTAAACACACTGAGTAAATATAGTCCCTGAAACAGGAGATTTTATCTAGGAAACTCAGATGAAATTCCATGGCTGACAGTTGTTCAAAGGAGCCCTCTCTGCCAGAGTACAATAGCAAATTATATTCTTCATTCCCTTTACCTTTTCTTCATTATGCATCGGAGGGAAGGGAGCGAGAGAAAAGCAGGGTTGTCCTGGCATTGCATTTATTCCGCTGCAATGACTTCACTGCACACAAGTAACAAAGCATTCACTTTGAGCATAACACTTAGCAGTGAGATTACACCTTGGGTATAATATGATACGTGACCTGTTCCAGGTTGCAAAGACTTGCTAAGTCAGCTAATTTCTTTTCCTTCTCCTTACACAGCAGAAGAGCGTGTAAAAAGTGAATGGAGATTATACTGTTTCCTACCCAGAAGTCCTCACTTTTGCTGGCATCGGCTGAGATAGCCTGGAGTTAATGTACCTGAGCACTGGGGCAGCTTTCTAAAGGACATGCTCTATTCTCTGTGGCATAAGCGATATAGTAAGGGGAAAAGCAGGTTCAGCCTTGTCTGTTAGCGTACTCCTCATGTGGTTCATAATGAAAGCAACCACATTACTTTTAGGAAGAGCTGAATTATGGAGATCTGTGGGTGCTCGGTGCAGAGTGGGGGTAACACACTCAGCCCATCCTGAGGGCACAAAACGGAGTCTGGCATCCCATGAAGAGCATCAGGCTTTGGGCTAAGGGGATCAGCTAGTGTGAGCAAGAGGGCTTAAAATACAGGGTGGGTCTGGGCATGGGAATGGCTCAGGTTTACACTCACCAAGCAACGTGGGCATCCACTTAGAGCTCTTACATCCCAATACAGCACCCCTGTAATGGATGTGTTCAATTCGAGTCAGAGATGGGGCTCCAGCTGCCATGGCAGAGCGAGAGACTCTGTGTGGGAGGTGAAACTTAGGTACTCGAAGCAGCTTCAGCCCTTCACGTCTATGGACCTGATTCTCATTTACAGATGGGTCTCCCATTCTTCAGAACATGTCAGGGCTTCAGAGCAATGTACACAGTACTGACTCCTCCCTCGAGGCCCCCCTCCCCAGCAGTGCTAAATGGCTTTCACATGAAAGAGAACGGGGCTTTGCTAGACTCCCAACAATTTCCTTTTGTATTTTGCCAAAACCCACAACCATGCAGCCAAGAGAACTGGAACTGAACTGGTTCCACGACCCCTACCTGAGTGTAATAAAATGTGAAAGAATTTGGATGAGAAATAATGTCTGTATGATGGATCACAAACTGTGTCATCAGAGAGATGAGATGGTGGTAGAGACAGAGAAGGGTATCAAACATTTTTCTTCCTTGTTCTCATCTCTCAGAAAACACGCTTTGTTTTCTTAACAGGAACTGGCAAAGCTCAACACATTAACTAGGATTGCAATCCAAAGCTAAAAGTATTAAGAAAGAGAGCTGGCTCTGAGTACCTCGTATGGTGGGCCCACAGGAGAAAAGGCTGCGATCAAGATAATCAGATCTAAATTACAGGGCATATCCCACAAAACAGTGTGAAGAAAGACCCACGGCCAACAGAGCACTAAGCCAGCACTTCCAAATGAAGCTTTCATCCCTGTTGTTTGGTCTGTGGCAGAAGTCCGTTTGTAGCGTGGCAGAAGATGCGAGCAGAGGTTCCCAATCTGAGATGGCAGAACCGTACAATATCAGTCTGAGGCTACGGGCTTATGTCTCCATCTCCAGTGCTTTCACCCAAAGACCCGTGTCTCCTGCCCAGCAATCTACCGAGGTGTGTCCGAAGATTCTTTACAATGATATCAGTAACTTCATTTTCAGTTGACAGGTCAGGAAATGGAGGTATCAAGGGAGGTATCACGGGAGATTGACTTGCCTGAGGACTTCTAATGGGCCTAGGACAGAGGAATATAATTGAGATCTCTTGAGCCCAACCCGATGCTCTGTAGCTGCTCTGTGTTGAACATACATGAAAGACTTTGTTGGACACCAAACTCTTCATTGCAAAAAATGATGGGGGATGGATTGTGTGACTGGTGAGACACATTCCAAGCAATGCATGTCCCTGGGAACAGCAGCGTAGCTAGTCATCACCTCATGTTAATACTCATCTTTGCTGTCCTGGCTCAGATTGTGTTGGGACAAATCTTCCCAGGGCACGGTCTTAATTCTTCAAACTTCAGGCAAAACAGGGAGCTGTGCTGCAATGGGAGATGGAGGCAGAGGCAGCAAGTGACACTCCTCATTGGTGTTGAATGCTGCCCAGGGTTTACAGCCAGGGATGTCTTGGAAATGTCTGGGGAGTCAGGTTCAAATGGAGCACAGCTGCTCCTCCTTTCTTCCAGGCTGGCTGGATACCAAATCAGTACGGGTCTGGAAGGTGTATAGTGCAGCATGCTTGGGTCCCCTTGCCTGTTTTGCTTTCTTTACACATGGGGATTTTTTTGGGGGGGGTGGAAGATTTTTGGCACCGCTGGATGTTTTGCATCCCAGTCAGAACCACCACATATTAAACCCCCTGACCGAATACTGCATGCCAGGAAAGCCTGCTTTTTTTTTTGGCCATCAGTATGAAAATGAATGCTCAAAATCTCTAGCCTGGAGAAGAACTGTACAGGTCACATACTAAACATCTCACATTCTAGAAGTCTCTATATTGTCCCATATGCACCACACTATGTATGTGCTCAGAAAAATTGCCCACTGAAGCCACGCTAAGGTTTGGCATCAGGCTGTGCTCAGGTGTCTCTTGGCTAGCCAACGAGGAGTGTGTGCAGGAGCAGTCAGTGCCTCACTGCCGTCTGCTATATCTACATATCTACAGCGTAGATATAGAATCAGTTAGGTTGGATGATACCTGTAAGTGCATCGAGTCCATGACATAGATATAGATACAGTGGAACATGCAAGGAAGCCAGCAGGAGCTTTCCAAATGAACTGAAGGTCTTTCATCCCTCTGAACATGACCAGTGCTTTCTGAAATTTGGAAAGCATGTCGCAGCCTTTGCATTCACCATCTTCTTGCTTTGACCATAGAATTGGGACATTTACTGTTGACTTCTGAGCCTTATCCTAATCAGGATCCTAATCGTTGACTTTTCTTTGGCACATCAACCCCCTCTCGGCACTGGTTCAGAGATGAAGCACACAGGGTCCACACACATTCCTCACTTGATCTTTGCTCCATGGCCACCATTCAGCAAGGACATCCCTCACCAGCTGCGAAACGGACCTGTAAATGCTTCTGGTTTACAGGTTGCTTGGGGCAGTTTTGTCACTCTTGAACCATGCCAACCTTTTCACTGTTCCCCCATTCACTCTTGGATCCACACTGAGGATGTTTACAGCAAATTTTGCTTTAATTCTGTCCCTGAGTGCTCAGACAGGATGGGAGACAGTTCTGAGGAAAAGGCACTTTGTAACAATACTATTATTATTTTACTGGTGTACATTTTCCCCTTCTGCTGGATTGGTTTTCACTCCGGGTATATTTCTTTGAATGTGAAGGATTTTTTTCTTTTCCTCCTTGTTTTCCTTTTGGACCTAGCCTCTGTTTAAAAGCAAAGTCATCAATAATTTTAGATGAAATGTATTTGCTGTAACTCTCCAGGATAACATGGTTTGAATGTTTTGATTGATTTATGTCTATAAAACAAACTGCATCAGCCGTTTGTCTGTAGAAACCTTTGTTTTCTTTAAAGGTATGAGCCCTGTGCCTCATTAGTCTCCCAAGCTTTCTTTTTGGTACCTGTTGTGTTTCACACATTTTTATAAGCTGTCTGCCTCTAATAAATGAAATTATACTTCAGCTGTAAAGTGTTCCCATAAGCAATCAAAGAAATGCTGCCTTGTAGTCTCTGAGAATAAGCACCATCAGTACCATTGTCACATCATCAAGATGTAATACAGCCTGGTTATTAGTTTTATGCTACTCTGACAGCTCGGGTGGTGTAACATCTCTAAAAACCAGCGCTGGAGGAATCAAAGAATTGAGGATCAGCATATACCAGCCTAAGGTGCCTGGCACTACTATATTACGGCTGATTATTAGACAGAAGGGTGGCTTGCTTCAGCATAAGCTCTTGAGTGATTTCACTCAAGGGTCAGAAGCTGAAATCTGATTAATTAAAAGTGGAAATCACATGCAGGTTTATTATCATGACTTGAAGCTATCAGTATGAGGTACAAGATCTATGACGGCATCTTCAGGGAGCTCCAGAGAAGTTCAGCTAAACCTCCTTTGGGATCCACAGGCAAGTAGAAACTTGTTTGCTTTTGCTCTTGTTTCTTGTTTCAAAGGGGGAGAAGTGAAAGGATTGTGTTTTTCCCGGGGCATTCTCAGGTCAAACGAGAAGACGAATGCAGCTGTGCACGTGCTCTGGTCTGTTCTTGTCTCGCACCTACGTTGCAATCCGGAGGAAGAAGACAGGCTAGCTCATGACATACAATGTTATTCAATTTCAGATGAAAGCAGGCTGCTAGCTCCCCATTTTTCTAGCACTGATCTGGCATCCACCAATGGAAATTTTGAATTCCTGAGGTTTTCATACATCTCTCCCAAGTTCATGGCAGCATTCAGTAGCAAAGTTTGGGATCTGGCACCTTTTCCTTTCATCACCTTTTCCTGAGGTTGCACTGTCTAATGCCATATTTATACATAAAGCTTTCTGCTGTTATCCACGTTGCCATCACTGCAGCCATGAGCTCAAGATAGCTACGAGAGACACACGCTAGCTCAGAGGGCTTAGGGCACCAGTGGGTGTGAGTGGACGCAGACCCGTGAGACCAGAAAAGCAGCATAATAGGTAAGTGACAGAACAAGGATACTGCTCAGGGCAAGGCTTGGCATAGCACAAAGTTGGCTTTGACATCTGAGTAACTTTTTTCTTAGCTTTAAATTCACTCCAGCTTGGTGAGCCTGATTTATATACAAATTTTTTGCCTTTTTCTTTTCGTATGAGAGTAAGGTAGAAGGGGAGGCAGAGAGGAAATCAGCATTCAAAACTCCGCTCTACTTGCATGCACATTGCATCGCTAAAATTAACATTGTGTCTGGTTCAGTTGGATCAACTTTGTAGTCAGATTATTTAGTGATTAAAACATAGATACATCTCGGAGGCAAAAGAGAAAATCCCACTGACTCCAATTTACCCTTTTGTAACCCATCCTGGCAAGCAGCAAAGCATCAGATGGCTCTGTTTATGTACGGGTACGATATATGTATAGAGAGAAAGCAGATAGCAATTCCTTTATCCCTTTATTTCCCCCCTTTCTGCTTGGAAGCCTATTTACAAACACACAGCCAAAATCCTATTCAGAAATTGGTGATTGTGTTCATTGTTCCAGAACACATAATAGCAAAGGCAAGCAGGAACTGCTTTAGTGAAGCAGTAATAGTTTAAGTTGCTCAAACAGGAGAGGAACAGGCAGAGCAGCAAATAATTGTCACAATCTAAAGGCTGCAGAGAGCCCTAAATCACCAAGTCTTGCACTCTGTGAGTCTTGCACCCTTGTTGAGCTACTATAACACCTTTGATATGTCATAAGGACCTGAGGTTTAGCCACAGTTCCTAATACAGGGGCTCGATCCTCCTAAATTCTGCACCAGGATTCACACTGATTTCATGGTGACTGAACTGGGTTTTCTGGGGCCACGTGCCACTGAGATACAGAGCTCCCACCATGTTTGTGTACAGTGGTCCAGCCAGGGACATCTCTTGGATTCCTTTAGGGGAAGAACATCCAAGGCTTGGTTACCTGGCTTCATGGAACAAGTATCTATCATGTCTTTCCCGCGTGGACTGCAACAAACCAGGATGCGGTCTAGAGGCCACGCAGAATGGTCAAAAAAACAGTTCTTCCGGTGGCTTGGCCAGGAGCAAAGTTAACACAGGATCAGACGGAACATGAGGGAAAGCTTCAGCTCACTACTAAGGCACCTAAGGGGTGGTATCCCCACCCGGGAGCCCCGGGGCTGGCAGGCAAACCTCCAGCATAGTCTGCAGAGGACAAGAATTTGGTCCAGTTTCCTCAACACAACTGTCCAGAGCCCTTTCTTACGGTGTCCAGCCCGGTTCCCAGAAGGGCAGTCTCCCACAGGTCCTCCCCACACCAGGCCTGTGAGGCTGTCCCAGATGCCTCCAAGGCATCTCAAGTGATGTTAGATGCCTGTGTCAAGACAAGCAATTTGAGCCCTTCATTTTTACCCTGTGCTGCTCCCGTCTAATATCCCCTTTCGCACCTCATTTTGTTTTCCTCATATCAGTGGAAAGAGCTCCAGTCTCTAAGAGCTGCTCCGGTTAAAGCCATTCACGTGTTTTAGTTCCCTGGAGTTATTCGGAGAGTTTCCTGCACAAAGGAGAAACGTCAGGACATACACTTTGTGCTGATCCATCCCCCCAGCAGAGCAATTAAAATAAGAATTGTGAAAGAGCAATATTATTTTAAAAACACAGCCAACCTCTGATACAAAACAGCACTAGGAATGGACTTGTCAAGCACTATTAGTTTTTCATTTTATTTTTCAATAAAAACAGGGAGAGAAGGAGTGTTTACAAGCAAAGCAGTCTGTTCTCTAGTCAAAATACTCTGTCTGATTATGCTCTGGGACCAAGCAATTAACAATGATCAAAGAGCACATTTGTCATTAAAAAGTTAATGGGGATAAAAATATCACCATATTAATATTTTTTTGCTGTTTTTTTTTCCCCCTCCAGAAATAAAACCATAATTTGCCAGTATTTGACAATATAATCCTCATCACTCTTTGGTAGCTTTTCTTTGGGGACAGAAAGGGGTTTTTGTCTAAAAGAAAAAAAAATGAAATAAGGAAAATTCTTGAATTAAAACCATTTTTGCCAGAACTTATCTTTTATTTTTAAAAAAGGCTCAACAAAATTTTTTGGCCAAATTTACAGCTTGCACAAGGTGGTTAGTTCAATTACAGCAGGAAAACAGTAATTCTGAGAACTAATTAAATATGCTGGTATGCAGATGGTTAATTGGATTAATAATTACCTTGCATATGTAAAAAGAGGTTTTATGTTTGCACAGGCAATTTTTATCAGGATTCTCCTGAGATAAAGAAAAAAGAATTCATGCTAATAAATGATTGTTTCAAATAGTAAGATAATTTTGCCTTCGTTGAGACTAAACTTTAGAGGAAGAAGCTTTCTGCTTCCATCAGAAGGTAATTTAAATAAAAAAAAGATTTTTCCTTCTTTTTTTCTGTACACTCACCTAGAGTCACTCTAGGGAAGAGAGAAAAGCGAAGCATGTTGTAATCTGGAGAAATCAGAAGACAATGGAAAAATCTGTTTTTAAGCATTTTTGGGGGGTGGGAACAAATTGCCATGGCAACTCTCTAAACGGATATGTCTTCAAGGAAATCATGCTGTTCTCTTGAAAAGTGAGATGCATAATACAACAAGCACTTGAAAGTTATCTTTGAAAGGCATGTGTACAGGAAAATCAGAAATATTTTATAAATTCAAACTTATGAAACATTCATGCTGATTCACTAATGTTTCACACGGCAATTATTCTACTCAAAGGCAGGAGCTGAATAACCTTGCCATGTATATGTGCATTTTTAAGCATGTTTTGTAGTTGGACTGATCTGGTCTATCAGCCCCTTTTCTCTGGTTCGCAAGCACTCAGAGTCTCTTGCCATCAATATATAAGTTGCTACTGACTCAGATGGTCGTTAAATCAGAGCCTGAAATATTTAACCCATTTCTTATACCCTTTCTTCTTCTGACAGGTTGTGTCAGTCAACGTTTTCTTACCAGCAGCATCAGCGACATCAGTGTGCTGCAGAGTGTGGGATGACAGAGAGGAGAATTTGACCTAATAACTTTACTTGGAAAAACTGTTCCTCTTGTTTTAAAGAAATCAGATGACTGAGGCATCTGATCGCACTGAAGATTATATTTTGCTCACAGAACTGAAGGATTCTTATCCTGGCAGGACAAGTAAGAGTCTTACCTCAGGATCCCCTGCCCCTATTAAAAGCATGAGGAGTATTTTCTTTGCTATAGGAAATTTAGTACCTAAGCCTCTGGCCTGAAACAGTAAATAAAATATATTAAGGCCGGACAACTACAAATACAGAGGGAAAAAAAAATCATGAGCATTCATTTGCATCCTTCAGATGTAACTGACTTCATGCTTTTTTCCTGACTTCTCGGTTGCTTCTAACTACTCTTGGGCTTTTCTTCCAGAAGGCTGAACTGTTTTAATTAATACAATCCAAAAGACTTGCTTTTATTTAAACCAGATTAATATCAAAATACAGCCAGACTGAAACCAAAATCAACGTCTTCCCCATAGCCATGTGCGCCAGTTTAGCTAAGTTCATTTAAAAACGTCACCTTAGACTGACATGTTGTGTAGAGAAGCCCTGAGGGTTGCATTCGTGCTGTCGGCCCTGGGTGTTTAATTTAAGGTGTCGGAACTATTATCGCATCTAAGAAGCAGCAATTGGAGGAGCAATTCACCAATGTCTCCCTGAGGGTCTTCTCCACAAGCCGCCATCACATAGTTCAGAGCGCTGAGATGGTGGCCGCTATGCCAAGTCAGGGCAATTAGTTATGATTTCAAACACTGGAAGCAGTTAGTGAACAACTCACTCACTGATTCTCTCTTCCACGTGTATCTGTCTAGTACCTTTCTAAGAGCAGGCAATGAGTCAGTTGTGTGTTCAGCAGTTGTTCTTGAAAGGAGAATGGGCACGGCAGTCAAAAGAAGGCACCACATTTGGCAGGTGGGTCACTTGATGGGAATGGCTGGGACTGACAGTGCTGGCTGCAGAACATGGACACCTCTCATCTTGCCTAGGAAAGTGCTGTCTCATGATCTTTTTTTTTTTTTTTTTTTTGAGGAACAAGGAAATATTTTTACAAAATGTAGCACAAATGGGCCCTAAGGAGACACTGAAGTAGAAAAAACTACTGCTGATGATAGATAAAAAGACCGTAATACCTGTCAGAGATAATAATTGCTGTATCTGATGAAAGCCTAAAGCCAAAGCCAGACTTCACAGCTTGAAGAAGGGCTCAGAAAGGGGTCTGGAGGTTTGGAAACCCATTAGCCTTAGGGTGAAGGCTGGTGCTGACTCAGACTTGATGGCTGGAGCTCAGTCTACATCCCACCATCTATGTGATTCTCTGGCCTCTTCTTCAAAAGGTCAGATGAAGTGATTGTAATAACCTCTTCTGACCTTCAAATGTATGAATCTTCTATGATTGCTGAACTGGGTCATAGCAGAACCAAACACCTGAAATCCTTTCACTCGGTACTACAGTTGGATCAGCCAAAGTCTGAGTACGTCTACCCCTCCCTCCCCCTCCTTCCCTTGGACCAAGATGTTACAGTCACACATCAAACACCGGCATGGAAGTGCATGCATCCAAACGGGAGCGCACACAGTTCATCACAAACCGGTGCCAGATCATAAAGGCAAATTAAACACCTGCTCCAGTGTCATGGTTTTGGGAGCTACTGCAATGTCCAACAGGTTTGGGGTGGTGCCAGCCGGTACCAGGACGGGTACAGTGATGGCTGCTACCTATCATAACCTCTCAATGCTGGCACTAGAATTTAGGGTGGAGTCAGGGATATCCCTTTCTTCAAGGAGGTAAACCCTCCATCCATCACTTTTCATATGGATGGGGAGGTTAAGGGAGTTGCTTAATGCTACAGAATAGCAAAGCCAAGCCTAAGTCAGTGCAATCCCCCTGCTCGCTCTCCTGCCGTGTCTCAGGGTATGGCTGCAGGATATTTCACAGGCAGACACAGGACGATGCTTTCTAAGCAGATTTCACTTGCTGCGGACATGCTCTGAGCTGGCCAGAAGCTGCGCAGCTGATTTGGCACAGCCTGCCTCGCAGCAGAGGGCTGTCCAAGACTGAAATGACCCTACATGTGACCGTGACCCTGTGCAGTGACCCCATGGCATTGGTGGGGTCCCTTGGCTCTGCAATGGAGAGTCACTCTGTGCATGTATGTGAACAGCAAAAAATCCCCTGGATGAGGGAGAGAGATGCTCTGAATCCTCTGGCCCATTCAGATGGACATTAGTTTCCCTTTAGCTGGTCCCAGCTTGTTCTGGCCTAGAGTGACACCTCCCTCAAGGTTAGTGCTTTTATACCTGCTTCCAGCACGGGGATATCAGCTCCAAGGGGCAAATTTCGGGTGCTAGAAATGGGTTTATCTGAGCAAGAGTCTCAACCCACTTATGTTTAATGGGGAAGAAATCAGCAAGATTCAGAAAGCTTAACATGTCCATGAGAAATTTTTATTTTAAAAATTATGGTATTTCACAGATGAAAAGCTCATTTGTACCTGCACATAGTTTTCCATGACCAAAACATAGCCTTCGTGCATGTGCTAAAGAAGTGTTAAAAATACTGTCTAGGAGTTCCTCCGTTCATACGTTTTAGGAGTTTTCTGGGATAGTAAGGACAGGACAAATCCGTTTCAGTAATCCTGGCAGGGTTAAGACGGAGATAAAGTTGTTAAACGGCCAAAGAAGTTTTATAATTCAGTGGCATTTCTTCTGATAAAGCAGTGTTTAATCTGGCAGCTACAGGAACTGGGGTGTGACACGACCATTAGGCCAGGAAATATAAAATGAAGTAATCACCCTGAAGAAGGAAATGTTTTGAATAACACACGATGCTGGAAATGCTTAATACAGCATCAAATACTGTTGGTCAGTGCCTCATCCCAGCCATTTGCCATTAATTTAAATATTATTGAGGCTACTTAGGGCAAAAATGTTTCATCACTGCCTGCAGCAGCATGAATACATGTTCTTGCTAGAGAATCTCGCCAGCAGCCCCAATAGTTATGGGATCTGTTGTGACACATGAGAAATGACATTTTTTAACAATGATGATTTCAAAATGGTGGGGGAGGAAAGGTGAGAGGAGGTGAAAGGATTTGTGTATGTCAGTGTCATGAATGGGATCAAACCAGACCAAGAGTTTCAGAAAAGGGCCCTGGATTAAAATCGGAGTCATTGGAAGGAGGACACAAACAGTATCTTATCATGTGGGAAGAGGGGCTTTTGACCTTACAGATACTTGAAAATAAATTATTTCTTAACAAATGAAAAGGAGGCAAGTTGATAATTGCAAGACTGAAATATCAGGAGCTTTGGGCTTAATTTCTGAAAGTGCATCAGGAATACCAAATAACACCACCCCCACCCCACCCCACCCCCGTTGTCCCACTGAAGGTGTCCCAGGAAGGTTTCTGGAGGCTGAGGGCTGAGCCCAGACACTTGCCTGACAGTCAGGTGGGAAGGCTGGTTGCTCTTTGCTCAAGTGTTCCGCCTACAAGGAGAGGAAGAAGGTCTGAAGCGGAAATATGTGATGGAGCCGCATGTGTAGCTGCTAACGGTGTCTTTTCGTCATCATCAGAGAGAAAGGGAGCCGGGAGCCCCAGTGTGCAGTGAAGCAGAGACCCATGCCACCTCTGCAGCAGGATTTTCCTTCTGAGGGAATACCTCGGTGGTTTTTGTATTTTCATCCTGGTTTGAGATTTTCCCATCTCCACCATCCCCACTATACCTTCCCCAAAGTATTGCCATCTTTCTCTCCCTTCTAGGTTGTACTGTAACCTAATAAACAACCCAGCCCTCCCCTCCCAGGGACAACCTTTTACAACAGAGAAAAGAAGGTTTTAGACAGTGGGACATCACATTTGCATTAATATATACTTATCTTTATTCCACAAAAAAAAAAAATTGAGGCAGTGAGAAGAATGTAGTAAATAAAAATAATAAAGGCTGACACTCCCTTTTGAGTTGGATTTCTTTTATTTGACGTTAGCCACCTGAAAATGAGGCATCTGGCCTAGTGCGGACATGTGGATTCTCAGTAGAGGGAAGCAGTTTCAGAGGTGATTCATCACAGCTCTTCACAGGGCATGAATTGCTCCTGGAAGCTCCACCAGCTGCAGAAGGAAACCAGATGACAAGCTTAGCATGGCTACCCACCTGTTAACTGGCAGGAATCAGTCAAGAAAAATCCCATCCTTGCTTTCTATGATTAAAAAAGGTCATAGGCAATATTGTTCCACTGCATGATCTGAAATAAGGTGGTTATTATTGACCATAGGCAAGGACACATGTAGAGTTATTACAGAACAGGTGAAAGTCAGAAAGGCGATTGCTGGTATAAAGTCACAGTTAAGTTAGGAACTGGCATTGGTCATCTATGAATGTAGGTACTTTACTCGGTGCTGATACTTCCTTCAGCGGGTCAGTTAAATGCCGCTGCAGTTGACAAAAACTGGCCTTATCTTCACACCAGGGAGCATGCTGAGGACACCAAAACCCTCTCTGACGCCTTGCTGTCATTATTGTAGCCATGCCCTGGGCTTCGTGGTGGACCATGCAAATAGAGCAGGTCAGGAGATAGGTGATGCTGGCAGTAGCTGTCCCAAGCTGAAGTCAGTTCTGCTGTGTCTTTGCAGTGCTTGGCCGCTGAATTCAACGGCGTGTAGACCAGTTGGATGCTCCTCTGAGATGCCCACGGGAAGGGATGCCTTCCTGATGTCCAGGATGCTGGTACAGACCATGATTTCAATCTCTCTGTGAGCAGGTATGGTGTGACCAGACAGTTCCATACAAGGTATACTAAAGATGATCTGACATTTCCATTCCTTACTAAGCTTCCCAGTGTCCTAGGAAGCCCAAAACCCCAGCATCTGGTGCCTAAACCCCAACATCTGGTGCCTTAGCTTAATTCCCTCTCCTTACTGAAGAGCTAACACTGAAGCCCTCAGCAAAACTCTGCATCCCTACCGTGCAGTTAGAGGGAGGAAGGAATGACTGCATGTATGCATGTGTGCACATAATCTCATTCCAGGGCAAAACGTGTCACTGTGGGTGTGACAACAGTGGATGCCTTCCCTAGGGGATGCAGGGCAAATGCAAAGCCCCATGCAGTGGAAGTCACTCTCTAAAGCCATTAGGCTTTGGATTAAGGCCGTCAGTCGCAGAAACATCTCCTCCTTGCCTCTAAGTGAGCACGCTTATCCTGGTTTCCAAGTGAGACAGATTACAATTCCTTTTTTTAAATTTATTTTTTCCATGGACAGGTGCAAGTGTGTCCCTCCAGGAGAAAGTGCGTTTCTCTTTATGCCCCATTAAGACTCCAAACCTGCCAAGCTATTCAAAAGGAAGCAGAGAAAAAAAGTGCAGAGGTAGACTTTATACTCCTGATCTCAGCTATTTTTCCTTGCAGAAGACCATCTTTGAGTACTATGTTATTGAACCTTCCCATTTAATGACCCTTCTAATGCACTGCTATCAGGTTGTGCCATCTGTATTTGGGCAAATGTGCTCACTCGTCTGTTTACTCAGCATAAATTATCTTTATTTAAAGTTTAATGGAAGTTACATCTATTTGGACATCTGTACTTTGCTGATTACTGGCCATGTTGGGCCGCCTGGTGGTTCTGCATGAACTTGCCAGCTGCTATTAGATGATAAGAGCCTGACATATGTTAAAAGCCAGCAACAATCACGGTCAGGGAGTACAATTTTATTTATTTCTTTTTTTTAATATTTCTGAGCTGGCAGCTAATAGCAGCATAAAGAAATCCACCCACTTTCCCCAACTGCCTCCTCCACCCCCATGCATGTCTCCATTGTCAATCCAAACCTTTTCAGAAGAACGCAAAAAAAAAATCCCCGCCCCCCCTCCTTAGGAGTGAGTGAACTTCTTTGTACATACCATTAAATCCACGTACAGTTTGCTACCTATCTCATGCAGTGAAACACTTCTGTCTGTGGGAAGCCAGAGACTATCCCGGCTCATCAGCATCTGCAACTGATTTGGAAAGTTGCTGCCATCTATAGATAGGTATGAGGATTTGCTAGCACAGTTGGAGAAGAGGTTTGAGAGACAGCAACAGGATGGAGGGAAAAGAAGGGAAAATACAGAAGAGAAGGGGAGGTGCAGGTGTCTGAGGAACTGCCCCACTGCGCTGTACCATGGGGTCCTTCTGCTCCTGTCGCTGGCAATGGCCACATGCAGAGGGCTGCATGAAAAAGAAGCAGGAGACAAACGGGAGAGAAAGCTTCTTTCTGACTCCAGGCTGCCAGAAGTTGGCTTATGCCCTCCAAAGGTGAATGAGAGAGTCTATACTCCGCTAATGAGATTCATGGTCTTAAATAAAAAATATCCCAGCCAGAGAACTAGATGCTCTTCACACCCTTCTAGTCCAACATCTCTTCCTGATGATCTTCCACCCTTTCATTCTCCTGAAAGCTGAGCTGTGCGGAGGCATTCTCTGCAAAAAGAGCAGAAAAGGCAGCTGTTATTCCTCACTCAGCCCACAGTGCTATCTCCCACCCTGCTCTAGACAGAGACCCAGTTGTACTAGACTTTGGTGGGATGTAGGCCCAGCTTAACCTGTTTGTCATCTCTATAGATAAGGTCTTCACAGATCTCTAGTGCTAACAAGGAGAGTTAAGTGCCACAGCAGCCTGGATATCAGGGAGGATCGGTCTGGAGCCTTTCAGGGGGGACGTTTCTGCCTTGTGTCTATGATGAAGTGGCGCTGGGATCTCAAGACAGATTTCTGCGGGCAGGTGTCGGTGATGAGTGTTTCTGGGTGGTTCTGCATGTGGGCATAGGTAAGTTTAATGGCACTGAATGTAACTTTGGCACTGTTTTTTTAGACAATGAGAGAGAGAAAACCTGCTATGTCCACCTGGGAGCAAGGTCTTGGATTGCAGGGCGGGACAGAAGTACAGCTCGGACTGCCACTCGTGTGATGCGCTGTGATTTCTGGCATGTAAGATGAAGGGTTACTTTTCCTTGAAGTCTAATGGTTAGAGTGTGCCTTGGACACTGAAGCTGCCTAGATGGTAAACAAGTACACTTGAGTTAATCAGATCTCCATGACTGGTGCTCCTGATGGCCTGCCAGTACAGGTGTGGAGCAGGACCTTGAGGAGCAGTGGATGTAGCCAGGTCACACGAGAAAGCTCCCTGATCCTTTATTGTAGCAAGATTGTACAAGATGTACTGTAATGTTGTCACAGAGACTGGCCAAGATTAAATAAAATTTACCTGTATGCTAAAAATATTTTTGTCCATGATTTCTCTGTCTTCCAAGGAGATGATCAGGCTGGAAAATACAGTCAATGGTCTGTAGATCCAGGGTTTCCTTCTGGACTTGTTAGTGCATCAATTTCTACATGCATAAGATGTTCTCAAATGCCTAATACGTATTATACAGCTCTCTCAAAAAATATAGCCAAAGCAATAATATTATTCAGGTTGCAATGCCAGGCACTTAAATGTTAGGAAAGCGTATGGGTGAAGAATCATCAGAAAGTACTCCGGGCAAATATCATTCTGACTTCAATCTGAGTTTGAAAAGAGCTCCGTGCTAAAGACTCGGAGTTAAAAGCCTCTTCTACAACCTGTGCAGCGTGCACAATGCTCAGCCTGATCTTCAAGTGTGGCATAAGCTGTCACAACATGCCAAAATGCTTTACAGCCTGTATCTTTACTGAATCTCAGCAGCGCACTCGGAGGCTACCCCGTTGTATCATAGGGCTGACGTCTCAACCTGTGGCAACATTGAACCTAGACTGATTTCAACCTACTCCAACATCAGTTCTGAAAACCTCTTGTCCAGTGTTAAGCCACATCTCATGTTGGACAGACTGAGGTCAGAAAACAGGCCTTATCAGGTGAGAGTGTTTGTGCAAGCACTTGGGGCCCAGGGGTGTGCAACAGGGTTGAGCATAGATCCTACACTCAAGAAGGGTAATTACATGTGAAGGAGACGAAAAATCATATTCTCTTCCCATTACCTCCTTCACATCACCAGAATGAGTTTGCTTGCCATACTACTCCTGTCTTGTCGGCACTGGATATGCTGCTTTAGCTTTATGCACAATTATGTTGTAAAAATGGGCTGAGATTGTATGTATTAGACAAGAAATGTTCCTTTTGCAATATCTGAATTGTTATCAGTTTTGCTTCAATTCCACATAAGCCCATGGAAAAGTAAAATGAAATAACTTCTTATTGTGTTGGCTGCACAAACAGTGGTGTTAGTTGCCAACAATCTTGGACTTCTCCTTTTGGTCTGTTCTCCTCTGTGTCTTTCCTCCCATTATCTACTGTTTGCCACACGGCCAGCTGAACTTTATCTTGGAAGATACAGTTTGTGTGGGAAGACCATGACCCAGAAATCCTAGTTTTTGACTAGTCCTAATTAAAAGCTTATTTGTGAGTGCAGATGCCAACCTGATATCAACAGCCGCAGCTCTATAGGAGCCAGTGGAGCTACTCTGGTTAACACCTTGTTGCAGGTAGTCGTGACCATTGTGTAAGCCCAACAGATTTGGCCCTTGTGATCCATGAAATGTTACCTTTAGTTAGACTTCTGTTCTAGGAAGAGTGTTCAAGACCTCTCAGTCTCCATACCCTCCCATCCCGTGGACCTGAGGTTAATACAACAATGCAGATTGTCCTAAATTTAGCTCCCTGCACAGAGAAGTGAGATAGGATTATTCTTCGATGTGTCCCAGCACTGGTATGCCATTTTTTGCAGAGGTTACCTAACTGAGAAAGGAGATCTTTCTCCTTGCAAAAAAACAGGGTAAAAAGGATGACAATGCAGACTCTGCTGTTTGAGGGTATTTTTGTGTCTTATCTTGCACTGAGGAAGACTAAATACCAATTAAAATCTCAGCACTGACTGGGCTAGGTGAAGGAAAGTTGTATGAATCCCCCCAAATTTGCATTTGTTTCAGAGCAGCATGTGAGATTTACCTTTCTTTACAGAGGAGGAGTGCTGCTGGCGGAACAGATAGTGACTTTAATATGACTGGACAACATTTCCTACTGCAGAAAACTCTACTGAGTATCAAAAAAGATGTTTTATGAAAAGCTTCTTTACATTTCCTCTCATTTTTCAGGGTTCCTTTAATCCTTTCATACTTAACTAATTTCTCTCAGGATGAGATGATTAGTTGCTTATGTTTCCTCAACACTTTGGTACAAATTTAGCCCTGGAGAAAACAACTGTCAGCTCAGATTTGTTGTGGGTATCTACTGGCCTTGATGACTGGATTTTGCTTAGGCCTCAAAGCTGCTCCTGTTTAAATGACGATCCATGGAGTTCCCTGGAAGCAGAACCAGGCTTAGGCTGGGTTTCTGAATATAAACTCCTAAAATCCCCTTGCAAAACTTTCATAATTACTGACCACTGTCAAAGTGGATTGAGTCTCAGTGAGAACTAGTAGCAATCTACTTTCAAAAACCGGGGCTGCCACATATCTAGTTAGCATGGATTTAAAAGTTTAGTATCAGGCACTCATTTCTGCAAAACTTAGTGGAGTGGAAGAGACTTTAAAACAACCTGTGTCCACTGGAAGCAAAGAGGCCCATGGTTTTCAGCTGCAAAATAGCTGAAGGGTGGAAAGCCTTGTGCTCCTGGCGTCAAACCAACCTCTGCTTCATAGGCACTGACCTGCAGGATGTGGACCATAAGTGAAGACCAGGTATGGTCTTTGGAGCTTCTGAAGAAGGGATGGACCATCACGGATTGATGGAAGAGGCATCTGGTTTTTTTCTCAGGGCTCAAGGACTCTTCCCCTCTTGTGCAACCCCATGTGGAGTGGTGGGACTCGGGACAATTTCCACCACATGCCCCTGCTCTGCCTTCAGAAATCTTCTTCCTTGGCTCCCCTGGGGAACTCGTGTATGTGTCTCATCTACAGCCACAGAAAGACTCTGGTCTGAGAGAGAAAGGATCAGAAAAGCTGCCCACTCTTCTATGTCTCAAATGGGAGAAGAAAATGTGTCACTGGAGTCTCTTAGTCCACCTCAGTCCATTGCAATTCTCTCTGTCTGCTTTAGCCCCGAAGGCATGAGACAAATACAGATTACGTGTGGTGGCTCCTCTCTTTCTACTGACACAGAAAATTACTTTTATTTACCATTATGATTAAGTTGCCATATGTTGTGTTTTCATCATATGGCTGCATGTAGTGATAGATATGTTTGCATCCTGAGGACAGGATGTCTGTAAATATACCTTTTTATTCTATGTTTGTATACAGTAGCCTGGTGTTTATAGTCTTATTTTCCTTTGTCATAGTAGAACTGGTGCAGGACAAGCACAGCCAGCCTTGCTGCATAGGAAAACACAAAACAGACCTAGAAAATGAGAGAGAGAGTGAGAGATGGAGACAATGATGGTGCATATACACACACATGTGCACAGGCAGGGCCAGATTTCTGCTCTCATTTATGATGGTATAAATCTGCGATAACCCTGCTGAAATCATGACAGTGACATGAGAGTAAAATAAGCAAATTCATAACCGTGTTGTAATGTAATTACAGTTTCGATTACTTAAATATACAGACGCACACACTTTCCCCTTCCTCCCCTGCATACACACGCTTGCTTAATTTCTGAGCAACATCCGAATGAAAATTGCTACTTGCTGATTATTATTCTTGGAACATATTCTAGAGTCACAGGTACTGCATGGTGAACAGGCTTATTTTTGTTGAGTATCTGACAGAGGTTGGACGATACATAAGGAAAGATTTGCAGTTTCTAGAAGAAATAGAAAGTTTGTAGGTCCACACTGAATTAGTTCAAAGCACCTGAAGATCTGGGCACTTGTTGGAGGCATTTTCAGGTCCTGTGCTTTATGTGGGGCAGACTGGTTAATTGTTGTCATCATGTTCATGAGTATTGGTCTGTTGGCAGCGATTCATTTGCATTACAGCAGGAGGAATTATATGTAAATCAAGCTGTTAGTGCTTTTTTTTTCCTAAACTAAATCTAGAGGATTAAATTAGCTGTGGACCCAAAATCCAAGCCATTTATACCTCTGCTTCAGTTTTAGTGTTTTAGTGGAAATGACAACTCATTCTTAAAGAGCTTTGAATTATGAATTTTTTTGTCTCTATGAATTTAGTATTTTCTTATTTAAAAAATTAATTAAACTCTTCTCTCTTCCCCCAGCACTAAATCACACAGAGCTTATAGACTTAAGAAGAAAAACCTTATATTTTGGTGCTACTATGAAACCACTCTACAAACAAATCTATGCTTTAAGCCACGGATATTTGTGAGGGAGAAAATATTTTTGCTATCAGAGAAGAGAATTTTTATTATTCTTAACGTATTCAGGAGTCATGAGATCCTAACTTACACTAGTAGCTTTAAAGTTATGATACTTTTCCATTTTAAGTATTATTTTATCTTTACTTACCCTCTGCTTTTTGCTTCTAATGCTCGTGTTTTCACTTCTTTTCTCAAGCTATAAACTTGTCTGTTACAAAAAAGTAACCCAGGTCTCTCACACGATCAAATGTCTCCGGGGGATCTGAACTCTAAGACCAATTACCCTTATATCGCCCTCAGAGTCACCCTACTATCTCTTGAGAATTGCAACACCTCAGGAAATGGCAACCGGAGTTTCTGGGCCGTGGATTACAAATCATCTGCTCTCTGAAACATGCTACAGAGTTCAGCACACTGACTTGCGTTGACTCCGACCGTCCCATGTGAATGCAATGAGTTGTCACGAACAGGTAATTTGGGCAACGGACTCGAAGGTGCCCTTTGATACGCAGGGACTTTCTCCAGCCCCATTTCTGGCTGTGCTCTCATCACACCAACCATTTCTGCTGTTGTCTTTATGGCTTGTACCAGACCTGCGTGATGGATAGGTGCCAGGACAGCTGAATGGGCATCAGCCCCCTGCCTGGGATGAGATGCCAGACTCTGACTGCTGGCATTGGGCAAAGGACTTGAAGGTGGGAAGACCATGGCCATTGCTGGGGATGGTCCCTCCCAGCCTCAGGCTCCTCACCCTCCAAAGATACAAGCGGGACTCCTGCTGAAACCACCTGGGTACAGATAACATGGTCAGGGACATGCCAGCCTTTGTGTCACAGAGAAGAAGTAAAGCAGCCCACAGCAAATCGTTCCCCATTTTCTAGCGTTAAACCTGAGCTCCACTCACTGTTGCTATGCACAAAATCCTGACCCTGAAAGCCAGCAGAAAACCTCCCCTGAGGCACAGTGGCATTGCTGCTGCTTGCTCCTGGGGTTCAATCCTGCTGCCTAAGCAAAGTATCTAGGGGCATGAGATGCCTTGGGCTACACAAGGGACCCACGTGAGTCTGGAGCTGAGACAGGACATACGGGGGTCCTACGCCCTTGCAGAGCAGCATCCAGGGGGCATTTAAAACTCCACCAGATGCCTGTGTTTTTCATGCCCCAGCTGAAATACAGACACACATTCTTGCATTATAGATCAAACTTTCCCATGTAAAACACTGAGATTTACCAATATGTTTTAGATCAACTGCAAATATAAAAAACATCTGCCTCTTCCCCCCCGCCTGTACGAAGTATTGACACACATGGAGGTATTCTTGGATGATGAGACTGTAGGCTCAAAGGGGTTTTGTAGATGGAAAAGAGTTATGAGAGCATCAGGGCTGTTGTTCCTGCAAAGTCATCCTGCAATCTCCCAGCAGAGAGTGCATCCCATGGAGAACTGCTTCACGCTTGTAGCACAGAAGGAATGCAGCACTTTTTGCTAGTTCAGAGATGAAATTCTAAACATTTGCTGAACTCCAGTGAACAGTTGTCAGCAGAGGTCAGTTCAACACCTGCTTCTGATGTGGATCTGCTCTGTTATCTTGTGCAAGCCTCTTGCCTTCTGCTGTGCGTTGGTCTGCTTCTCTGTTTAATGGAGGGAAGGATATGAACATTTTGAGATCCAAGGAGTGAACTTGCAAGGTAAAAGCCCCATGAGTGAGTAACCAAAAATCAGATCTTACCCCATTCAGATCAACTCCAAGAAAACCTCTTAAAAAGAAGTTTAAAAATCTGAAAAGGTAGATTTCTCAAGCTGTTAATCCTATATGACAAACCTCAGCTCTTTCAGTTCAGTTCAGTTCAGTTAAGTCCATCACATAATAGTTTTTATGTTATTTGCTCACTGAATAATAAAAAAGTGTACATATGGCTGTAATTAAAGAGCAAATCCACAAAGGACTACATGAAGAGTGCTTAAGAAAAGGTGTAAAGAAATCTCCCAACCTTTGAGTGCTTCACCTAGAAATTTTAATGAAGTTCTTTAACTTAAGTCTACTGCTTGTGCAGGGAAGTGTGGAGGTGGGTGTTTGTGTGTGCAGTCGTGCAAGATACATGCGTGTTTGTATGCACTTATACTTTTTATTCTGCTATGATAGACTTCTCAAAACCATTGAAATATCACCAAAGCAAAAATCCTACCTAAAATATCTATGATTTACTCTTCCTTTACAGAGAGTTACTTTTTTTTGATAAATCCATTTCTAAGACTGAAGGTGTGAGTGGTTCTTTTTTTAAATCCAGAAAACAAAGCAAGAGTCCTGTGTTGAGAAGATAGGCCTGGGCATCAAAACAACTAGGTTCTCTTCTTAGACTTTACTGGGGAGCCCTAACAGATATGTTGGTCCCATACGAAGAGCAGTTATACCATAAACCAGTCTTTTCCCATAGAATAATAAATAGGTACACTAATCCCTACATAAAATTTGTAAAAACTGAGGTTAGTCACAGCTTTGAAGAACATCTAAACCATCTAGAACATCATCTGAAAACATCTGACAACTTCAAGGATCCCATTTTTACATGCCGTTTTGACCATCCTCAACTGTTGCTGACTTCACTGGCTGTTGACAGCTCTGAATCCTGGGAGAGTGCTTGGTATCTTTTAGGTTTAGACATTATGACCTAAGGAAGCGTTGGCTTTTTCCCTTCAGAGGTGGTCAGTCTAGGGGCCAAAACCTAACTCACTTTAGGTAGATCTGTCTGATAAAAAGTTGTAGAAGGTAATGGAGGAATCTGAAGTGACATTAGTATATGCTCATAGGAGTTGTTTGAGAACTATTCAAGATCATGAATAAAGTTGGCAGAAAAACAATTGCCTGTACACTTTCCATGAGTAAATTTAGGCCTACAGTTAAGCAAAGGTATCCTAGCATTGAAACAATGACGGTCTGGAGTAACTATGGAGAAAGGACTCAATGTGACACAAGGAGTTCTGCAGTCCTAGTGTCCTTTTATTTGTATATCTGTAATACTTAGCAACTTCAACCTATTATGTTTTCCTTACTGTAGACAGTATACAAAGAAGAGGCAAGAGACAGCCTTTAACCAACTCATCCTTTGCTCTAAGCTAGAAACGCAAAGGATAACTCAGGACCTGTTCTCAAGATGTGGAACAGAGTATTGGAGGTGATTACACCTCTTTTGGCTTCATTCAGTGCCTCTCAGGCCTCTGTTGGAGTCCTGTGCACATTTTGGGCTTCACACTGATGGTCTAGACCAACATGAAAGGAGAAGCATGCTGAGAGATCTAGGAAGCATAGCTTTCAAGAAGAGAAGGAAAATAATGTTGTTTGATCTACAGAAGAGAAAACTGAAGGGGAAACTCGATGACAATCTTTAAATACTTAAAAGAGTAGAATAAAATCTTCTTTTGACTGTTACAGGTATAATAAGAAACCATTGGTTTAAAAGCAGAAAGACTTTAGAAAATCCTGAAACACCAGAATGTACTGTGTCTGGGGAACAGTCCCTGCCTCTGGAGAATTTAAAACAGATTAGACCATTGTCTGCCAGGATTGTTTTAAATTCAATGGATTTAGGTGGGAATGGACTAAATGACCTGTTAAGGTCTTCCCCTGTCCTATTTTGTATCTTAACAAGACTATTTACCCACAAAGGCCAGAGTTCACAAACACTTAAGTGGGTAGTTGGGTTTTTTTACCCTAATTCATCAATCTGAATGCAGATGTCTCACCAGCACTTGGAAAAAAAATGCCTTAAGGATCTAGCTTGACATTACAGTATATGTAATTAGGGAGTTAATTAAAGTTTACAAAATATTTTAAGATCTTCAGAGAAGTACCATATCTACCTAGAAAGGTATTATTACTGTGTCACACAAGGAGCGACTGAGCACTCCAGTAAAACAGAGAATATACAGGAATAAAGGAAAAAAAGCACCAGAAATTTGACAGGGTAAAAAAATATTGAATTTGCTGACAATGGAAAGGGGGGAAGGAGGGAGATTAGAAACATATAAAAATGTCCAAATCACTGAAAAGCACTAATTTATTGTCAGTAGGCTCTTTGAGAAAGAATATTGCCAAACAATTCAGTGGTAGTGTAAATTATGCAGAGCACAACTCTTCGGGAAATGGCAAGTGCTCACCTAGCTAATAGAAATACTGAATAAAAACGAAAACTCTGTCTGACTATTTATTAGACTTTTTGAAGATTAGAAGAGCAAGTATCTGGCCTAGAATGTTAACTTGATTAGGAGTCTTTATGCAGTTTACCTGTCATATAAATAATGGATTGTTTCCCTTTACGTGGCTTTTTCAGTTTATTAGCTGCTTCCATTAGACAAGAGCTATTTCCTCAGAGATCTGCAGGGATTTGCCTTTAATAACAGCATGGCCTTCATCTTTTTCCTTTTTAAATTAGATTTTGATCCAGGTTCACTTTCTTCTGGTGGCATGAAGGAGCCAGGATCTGTCCCTACAGGAACAGAGCTGTCTCCCATGAGATAGTCACCTCATAACACTCAGCTATGCCCTGATTTAGCAACTCATTGAGCAAATAAAGCTGCAAAGCCAACAGCTCCAAGCAAACTGCAAGTGATGGGGGCTGGATAGGGAAGCTGCACAATTACCTACACAGAGTGGGTAGGATGAGGCATTTCCATACAAACAATGACTTCCTGTTCATATTCCTTTTCCTGGTCCCTCCCCACCAAAACATACCTCCAAAGGATCTTCAACAGCTTTGGAGGACATTCCTGTTGTCCCTGCTGAAATGTGGGCTTCAGTGAAATGTGGGCATAGAAAAGATAAACCTCAATGATTCAGTTAAAATAAGCTGGTTGAATGAGAATTGCTTTTAGTCAACAGCAAAGTGATATAGTGTGGTAAACCTGACAGAGGTGATCTGTGCAGCCACTAAGAATGCTATTTTAATGAATTATCCAATGCAGTTAAGAAATGCTTAGAAAATTAATGTGTAAAGTAGCTAAACTATGATACAAAACACATGTTTAACAGGGTGATTATCTGGTACTTTCCACAGGGTGATGTTTTTGCGATCTTTTCATCCAACTTCTGCTAAGTACCATTGCAACAGGACAGTAAACAACCCCTTTCACTATAATAATGAAGAATATTAACTCTATTTAATAAGACCTCTGTAACTTTTCCATAAACACTTCAGTGTGCCTGGTCAGTGAGAAACTTGGCAAGGACTGTAAGTGTTAGTTGGGCTGTACTTCATTTTAGTCAAACATAGGAGTCAGCAGTCTTTAACCAGGATAGAGCACTGTAAACACCATCAAATGGAAGTTACAGCACATTGATTTACGTTAAGTGAGAATCTTTCTGTGGACTTGACTCCAAGCATCTTTTACTCCTGTCCATCTCTAATTAGAAGCCAACTTACTCGAAGACCTAGTCCAGGTTACAAACCTTCACAGTAATTATAAAATCACGGTTTTGCACCTTGATGCCTTCTGGCCTTGTTCCTGAGATTGCTGGAAGGACAAGAGCCCTGTCCATCACCAGCAAGCGCGATCGGTAATCAGAGTCATTAAACTCAAACGATCTGTTCCACTGGAAAGGAGCTGAAATGCTGTCCTTTGTGTTAAAATAATGGCTGCAGCTACAGTTAAAAGCCCGTCGTTTACATGGCACAGAGGAACAATCATCTCGTGATGGAGAAAATAGAGCCCTTGGATGGGTGTCAAGGTTTTAAGTGCAAATCCATGCTTATCCCTTCAGCGTGCTTGCTTGTGCCACCTCCTCCCATCCTCACCTCCCTGATCCCCCAGCTGAAGCTAAGCTGCCAGCAGTGAGGGGAGTCATGCACATCCCCCAGGGCTGATAATTTTCTTCCTCACCATGGTTTGGGTGGTCCATCTGCCTGGGCCAGTTGCCCTCTGGCAGGTCACTCTGATCTACAGTTTATTACTTGTGAAACAGATGTTGCAGCTGTGACCGGCAGTAGAACCAGAAATCTTCCTTTTCCAAGCCAGAAAGACTGGAAGGGAAAGAGCAAAGTCACATATGTGATCTTCCACAGCCAGCTTTTAGCAGGACTGGTTCAGCCATCTGATCCCATCATGACAAGGTGTTAAATGTGGAGCAAAGGGATGACCCTGAGGATGCGGCTGCTTATGTTATGCCATTGGATCGACCATGCTTGGTCAGGAGACATGTCTTAATTCCTTGGTGTCCTTGCCATAGCTCTCAAGCAGTTCTACAATAAGGATGGTCAGAGCAAGCTGACCATGTTGTACCATCCATCTAATCTGTCCAAGTCTCTTTGCAGCTGAATATTCCCAGGAGCTCTTCATCCCTTCTTCCCAGAGGACACAAAGCCAGGTGTGTATGTTTAATAGAAGCTTAACTAAGACCACTGGTGGTCAGTATGGAGGCAGGGAAGGCAATGGATTAATGGAGCAAAGGCAAAGTCTCTTTCTTCTAAGTGTTTGGGCTCTCTCAGCATATTATCTGAGGATACTGCAACTGTTAATTCATCTTCCTTCACCACCCTGTTGTAGGGAAAAGCTATAAAATATGCCTGTTTTACAGGCTGAGGACAAAGACCTGAAATCGTCAAGATGCTTAAACACCTAAATTGTACCGATTTCTATGTGTTTGCAGACTGGGACTCAATTATGTCATTCAAGGTGAAAGTAAGAGTCTTCTATGGCAGAGCCAGGAAGGGGAAATCCAGCAGTAGTTTCCTAGATGCTCTGCTGTTCATCATGTGTCACTATAGCTTTAGCATCTGGGATGCTGTTTTTGCCACATGGAGAAGACCTGGAGGAAGGATTGTGCCCAGCCTTGAACTAAGCCCACATAATGAGAGTGCTAGTCTCTTGCTCAGAGAGTCCCATTTCCCTCCCAGCTCCTCATCAGCCATGAAGCACTTCTCCTGGAGTGACTGCAGACGTCTCCTGCTTAAAAAAGAAAACCCTATAAATCATTTAAAAACATATTACTAAGCTTATTATAAGGTATTATAACAAATTAGAACTAATAGTGTTGCTTAATAACAAGATTTTTGTAACAAGATATTATCCCCACATATATCTCCATGACTAGTTAGCTAGCCACTGTAAGAATAGGTAAGGATGATTGATTGGCGTGCTTTTTTCCTCCTCTGATTATAAAGCAAGACAGCTTGGATTCAGAATATTAAACTGCACTATAAAATACATTATTAATATGTACAGCAACCCTCTTTTTACAGCCTTATGCCAGTTTATTGCTACAGTATCCTTCTGAATGTGACATTAATAAAACTAGTGCAATAACACAGCCTCTAAATTGGTAGTTACTGGTAATGAGGGAGCGATTTAGTAGCGGGGTTTGTTGGCAAAATTGAAGGCCCATTATTAGTCTGATGGTTGATTAATTAGTAATTATTCACTATCTGCTTTGTGACCCAGGCCACTGTTTTTAGAGATGTTCTCACAAATATGCAACTTTAAAGCTATTAGCCAAAACAGAAGTATAATAACAGTCTGCTGTGCAGCCTAAGTAAGGGGTTTTGGTTTAAAAACAAGCAGCAAGAGTCCTCATCCTCTGTGCCATAATCTGATGCTATAAAATGTCAGGGACCTCCATATTCCTGACTGTACAGGAAGAACCAAGGCTAGCACTTGTGAAATCACTACTGCTCTCTCCAAAAAGATGTGTCCTTCTGTCCCTGATCCCGCACCACCTGCGAGCAGCTTTCTGCACCTGAGAGGCAGATGTGCAGCACCCCACGCAGTACGTGGGGGAGGCACAGCTGCATCCTTTGCCCTGGGAGGCTGCTGGCATCTCAGGCATCCTCCTGCCCAGCTCAAGATGCCACGATGCCTTCATCGCTCTTCAGGGTCTCTCCACTCCCACCCCGGTGCGGCGCAATGATGCCACTCCTCTTCCCAAGCTGTCAGCAGCTGAGGAGCTTCTTTAGCGTGGAGAGGTACCCCACAGTGATGCTGAGGAACAGGCAAACAAAGAAAAGGAAGCACTGACAGCAACATCAGTTGGTTTATTCAAGATCATTTTATATAAAGATGAATTTTCTGGACACTGAAGTCGTCAGATGTGTGGATGAAGTTGCCTGAAGGAGCTGCTAACATGGGGAGAGCTCAGGACTTCACTTTCCTCTAGGAATGTTCTCCTCATTGTTAATACCATTACATCTGCAAACTGCATCTTACAAAACCAAGGCAAGTATTTTGGGTTTTTACATGAAATTTTCATCCCATGCAAAATCCATTGTGATAAATCAAAAGAATATAATTAATGCCTCAATAGCATTTACAGTGCATTTATGAACAGGCCTTACCATCTGCACCTTAATAATTTTTTAAAAATATTTTCAGCAGTGTTCCTTGTCCACAGCAGGAGCAGCAGCAATTTCTACAGCATCTGGACATCTTCCCAGGCTATTTTATCTGCTAAACCATGAATCATTTTTGTAATAACAAATAATAAATATAATAAATAAAATAACAAAAGTATGTTAACCTGAAAGCTTTTAAAATACTTTTTAATGCTTTGCCTAACAAAAAAATGCCAACATTCTTTCCTCGATATCACTGGAGACACAATATCTCCAAGGATACTTGGATGATCTTTTGTCTGAGAAGGAGTTCTCCAAAAGGTATTAAATCACTAATATTTCCTCTGCCAAGGAGCTCTGATGGTTCCAGTCCCACCAAGAAATGTGAAATGTATAATAACTGGCAATCTCAGGGATACAATTTTTTAGAGATTGATGACCATCTGTGCAGGTCAAGATCAAATAAGTCTCAATTAATAGTTGAGAGTGTTTTTTTTGATGGGTTTGACTCTGACCCGTTAAGCTAAAATGAAGACAGAAAGCCACAGGCTGACTTCATCCTGTGGTCAAGAGGCCACATGAGTACGCTCTCATGTGAGAATCAAAGAGGGATTCTTACAAAGCCCAACTCTGCTAGCAATTCATTGCTCCTTTCAAACCCATAACCCCTCTGGCATGACAGAACAAGACGACGAGCAAATGTTGAGAATTATCATCTCATCAGAAAGTTGTTCTTGATCATTTCTTTAAGTACCATATTTTATCTCATCTACTGTTCATTTAATTATAGGCTGTTTGTTAACATTGCTCACATTTTGAAAATGGGAGAAGTATGATTCGTGAAAACATAGGTATTTTTCCCTGTATTACACCCTGAAATCTAACTGTTCTGTCTTGTAAGTAGTGGAGTTGGGGGTAAAGAAGAGGCTGAGCTTGACTGCACCAACATTTTGTGTTGCTCATATACCCCACAATGCATGTGCACCCCAGGGTGCATATAAACCTCCCTCAATTCTGTGTTTAAAAATGAATTCATTTACATTTACACGCCTTCCCCAAGGACGATACAAAACCAGAGAGACAGAAGAGTCACAGTCCATTAACATCTTCCCAAAGCATACTCATCATCTAATGTTCAGATATCCATCCCACGTGACAAAGGCATTCAGGTCCAACAAATGAACAGCTGCCAGACATTACTGCCTTATCAAACTATTGAAAAGCCCCTCACATTGTCTTTATAAAGGCAAATCGTTTCACGTAACAGACTACTTCCACTGCTGTTACGTCTTCCAGCAAACCTTCTGACTCGCAAACCCAGTTCCTTTCTCCTCATGTAATCATGATTGAGAGGAAGCCTTACCAAGGCCAAAAAACGCCACAGAACTGAACAAGCTCCTTCCAGAGGTGTGTAGTTTTTCGGTGAATCCCGAAAGTTGGAATGGCTCACACCAGGTGATGAAATCTTAGAAAGGGAAAACAGTTTCCCCGGGTACAAGGTTTTCAGTCCTGTCTGCGGAAGTGATACCACATAGAGGACAATTCAATCAGGAGTTTTCTGCACGCTAAGGAAAGAGAATCTGTTTTCTTCTCTGTTCTGTAGCCAAACCATCGGCTTCGTCTCCCTGTGCAAAATGTCTGTCAGACAGATACAGGAGGGAGGAGGCCTCTAGCCAGAGGCTGTGAAGGAAGGAGGTGACAAGGGTTAGAGCAAAATGCATGTTTACGGGCTTTCAAAGAGTTTCTGCTTTAGCTGCAGGCTCAGGAAAGGGTGTTAACCATTATTGCGCATTGCTGTCAAAGGCAAGAGTGCCTGTTTTCAGGCTGTTTTCTGAAGACATTAACAGTTGTTGAGTTGTCAAAAAAGACTATGGTGCAACCTCACTGGTTTTGAAATCTGAGGCGAAAACGACATAGAAGGAAGTTCAAAGTGATAAGACCCCCACCACTTATATCTTGCTATCTGGCAGAGGCATAGTGAAACACACTGGTAGGGATGATCGAACCAAAGAAAGACTTGGCTGAAACTGATACAGGTTGTTTTAAACCCTTTTTCTTCTCCTTCAAAGTAATATTTTCCCCTTTCCCATTTCAACCCTCCTCATATTAGTCCTTGCAAACAGATTAGACAGTCAAACACCAGGAAGGAAGCAGGTAAAGCTCGTCCAGACTTGGGGCAGAGGATGGACCAGAAGACCTCTGAATGTCTTGCCAGCCCTGTGACAATGTGAGCCAGCAAATTCCTTAACATGACATTTGAACAAATTTGATGTTGATTAATTAAAATCAATGGGAGTTTTAAGATCCATAGTCAGTGATGTCAAAGTCAAGACCAACATCTGTGATAAATTCTGCTGCTGTAATGAGAGATCATTGCCTTGGAAACATGCAAAAGAGCCCACAAGAAAATTTCAATTACACATTGGTTAGGCTTGCAACTACACCAAGAATTTACAAGCTCTAAAGGGAAGTAGTTAGGTGATTTCATCGTTGTTGTTTATTTTTTTAAATTTTTTTTAAGCTTCCTCAGCAGAATGGAACAGTGGGGAGGTTGTTGGTGATGAGATCCAGCACATTGATCTGGCTGCTTCATTTTCTCTCTTTCCTATTTTCTGTCTCTGCATCTGTCCATTGTTTTTTGGCTTTGACTTTGATTGATACCTTCTTTGACTGAACCAAGAAGGAACATGCCACTTACAGGGCAATAACTGCTCTACTTCTTATTTCTACTTCCTTTGTCTTTTTCCTCTCTCTTCCTTCACTCTACTTTGTCAGATGATATCCTCATTTCCCATGTCTTCCCATGTCCTCACAGGAATACCTATAGGGACAGCAAGCTGAGTGTTTTCTGGTAACAGATTGGCTTGTTCCTTATCTGACATAATTAGCAGTGGGTGCCAGGCAATTGCCTAAATGAAAAATGCTGGGACAAATCTTGAGCTGCTATCAACCAGTAATCTCTTTTGAAGTTCATTGGACTGCGAGTATTGGCACCATTTAATTCATCAAGCTCAAATTTGTTTTGAGCCCCGAATGTTCAAATTTGCTGTTTATGCCCTTATCTCAATTATATTTTGTATTCATTGAGTAAGTGGCCTGGTTTCCAACTCTCCAACTGAAATGACCAACAGTAATCTTATTCTGGGATGCTTCAGATTACAGCTGAAAATGACAATGACTGACTTGTTGCTCTATCAGCTCGCAGTCTGATTTGCTGTCTTATAGTATCTCTTTCAGAGATCTCTTTCAGTGTTGCCATTTTCAAGCTTCTTGCCTTGAACTGAGACCAATATCTTTGCAATCCAGACAGAATAGTTTGTATTTGTCAGGATAAAATTGATTTTGTAAAGAAAGTGAGGAAACAGTCTTCCAGCAGAACAAAACATGTCATACGACCATATGACCTAGGTGCAGTCAATGCTGCCTTTAGAAAACTGCACTGTTTTGGTGGCCTCTTGACATCTCCTCCAGGTGTACTGCTTTCTGGTGTTTACAAAATTCAGGTGACTGCACCCTGGGCAAAAAAAGGAACCAGAGAACTGTAAAACAACAGACAGTGCACTGGGTAAATAAGACAAAACCAATAAAGTCTAAAGACATTACATCATTCAAAAGAATCAGATCTGGTCACAGTGAGACTAAAAACCATCAGCTTCAGACTCTAACAGTTAAAATAAAATTTGATTTTTTTTTTGCCCTGGAACAATCACCTTGCGCTTCTAATCAGCACCATTTTCTCTTCCCTGCCCTTTACAGCACAGTGTAGAGGACCTGGACACCACCACTGTAAAACACTGCTTTATACAAACATCAGGAGTGGGATTTCCAAGGAACAACCACTGAATATTTGAGAAAATGCCAGTGTCTCTGGATAAGCCCAGTCTCTTCTCCAAACCTCTCTGGTTCAGCCATGTCCCTCCCTGCAAGGTAAATAAAACCTCAGAAGGCATAACCAGTAGTCATCTTAACAGCTCCACACACCTAAGCTGTTCTGGTCTCTTGAAGGCTGGTTTTCTCTCCTGAAGCTCTTATTTCCTTGTGATTTGTTGTTGTTTTTTTTTTTTTTTTTTTTCTTGTTATAGGCTTGGTCCAACTCACCAGAACAAAATAATACCCCTCAAAAGTTAGTCAGTTTAGACCATAAAGACCAATGGAATTTACTCTGGTAACAGTGGTCTGGATAATCCTAAAAAAGAATGGCAAACTTTTGTTTGGACTACATAAATAGATTTATTACTGATTCAAAAAAAGAACATTATGGAACTAGAGGCTGGACCTCCCAAAAGGCCTGAGTACCCTTACCTCTGAAGAGAAAAGTACCATCTTTTTACATCTCAGGAACTCAACTGGTTGTCAGATAAGGAACCGGTGATAATACGGCACCTTCTGACAGGGTTTGCAAAGTAGGCAACTCTGAGTGCCCACTGAGGCAATTTCTAACAAGAACAAAAGAACGAGTCAGCCCATGTGCCCACAGCAGCTTCCGAAAATACAAGGACGCCATATCTGTGGAGCAAGATGTGTGCAGGAAAGGCTAACACATTCAGAAAATGCACAGCTGTGAAGTGATCACAGGCTGGAAGAAAAGAAGAACAAAAGGAGGTTGTATTCAGCAAATCACCAAAGAATAGCAAAACTCTAAAGGGCAGTTCAGCATCTCCCAGAAAGGACCACATTGCGTTCAAAAGATGCATCTCTGTGACAGGAGCTACAATGCAGTCTTTGGAGTAGCTACAGACTGAGATATGAATAATGGAATAAACAGAAAAGATGAAAATGAAGCTTCAGGAAAGGAGCTAAAAATCTAAATTAGTCACTCTGGGCAGACTGCCTCCTCCCCTCCCATAGTACACCACTCTTAGGGTAATCTTATTGAAGTCAACAAGATGATTTAGGAGCAAAGGCACATGAAAAACGAGAAAGGAAATCAGAATATGGCCTTTTGTTTAAGAGAAAAGATGCTAAGATGAACTAAAGCAAATCTGAGAAGTTTAAGATCGATGAACAATCATCCAGAGAGAAATGTATCATGCTAACAACCTTTATGCATCCTAGATTCACGTTTTTTCCCCCTGTAGTTTCATATATTTCCAGCATAAAATACAATAAGAATCGTTAATAAACAGGAAACCTCAACAACTAGTAGGTCTAACTTTTGGTGCTGTTTTAGTTACTGACATTTTTACACCATACATACGAATCCAGTTTTGGTGAGCCCAGCAGTTTAAGATGACTGATACAGTTCTTTCAGACTAGTAGGGCTAAAGTTTCAGAGGGTGCTACAGTGACATTTCAGTGAAGTCAATCAAAGTTGCTTTTCAGCATTCAAATTCTACCTACAGACCACATTCCTGCATTTTGTGAGCTGAAGGAAGGAACAAAAGTGTGGGATTTGTCTTCCATGTCTTTAAGCAGTCACAATGTTGACAGCCCCATCTGAGCTAGTTATCTAAGCTACGTTGTCAACAGAGAGAGGAAAATACTTCTACAAATGTGATTCAAGCAATCTATCTAAATATCTACATTAGGATAAGATGACTCACACCTATAGATGACTGCAAAGGGAATCATGAGTCGTGAGGGTAACGATATCCAGCTTTTAGCCAGCATTAGGTGAGATGAAGCTCACATCTAAAGTACAAAATCATGGCACTTTTGTTTCCCAGGTCTTTGGCTCAAAGGGCCTGGTTTCATGCTGCTGCTGCCTTTACATGGCAGCAAGACTGGGTTTAAGGACTGCAAGGTTTGTGTAAGCCTTTGGAATATGCCAAGAAAGCAGTTGTAAATATTGGGATCTGATATCTTTCCATCAATTCTGACCCAACTGCTACCCACTGATTATCTACACACTAAACCAACCCCGTGGGGTACCAGCCATCTTCTCAGCCATGCCCAGCATCCTGCAGAGTCAAGTCACAATCTGCTGGAGATGGATGTGCTCAAACAAAAGGCTGTGATTTCAGTGAAACTTCTTGTACAGTACGAAAATTTTCTGTCTAGTGTGTGGATCACAGAAATGCCTCAAAATTCTATTCAGGTTTTAAATTACTCTGTGTTTTCAGAAAAAATGAAGAAGAGATTCCTGTGTTTCAAACCACCACGTTCTTGTGTTAGGAACAAGATCCATCTTACACTAAGGAGAACTAGGGTTTAATTTACATTGTGCTCCAATTCCCCACTGTTCAAAAGGCCATGTTGGCTATTGGATATGAAAGAAAACCACTGACTCAAGTTTCATTAAATCCTCCAGTTTGGCTAAAGAACACTCCTAGAACATAGAGAAATGGCTGGTTACCTTTTCAGTTCTTTGGTTTGGTAAACAGGCATCCACTTCACCCGAACACATATTACTCGTTTGCCTTTTACCTTGTCAAAAACAAATGAAGGATGTTTGCTTTTTTCCTTCTCTTCTTCCCAAAAGAGGAGGGGTTGAACTGCCTGTGAATGGATGCTGGGCTGAGAACAGACTGTCACGACAGACAACCCTTTTAATATAGCTGCCTACAGGGACCTTAAGTGCTCCAGGGTAAGGCACTGTGCAGACGTAAGACAGAGGCTGCTGCTCTCCTAAGAGCTTATCCTGGTTTCAGCAGGACTAGTAAGTATATACATAAGATTTAAGGGGAGGAATAATCTCCTTTTCACCTTGCCCTAAGTTACTGCTAAGCTTGCATCTGCTGACATAAGTATGTGAGTAAACACTCCTTAATCTGGTGCTGCCAAGCAGGACATCGAGAGGGGTGGTGGACCCCCCATCCAAGGAGGATTTTTGTTGGCTGGGCAAAGGCACAGGTCACCTGCTAGTGTTGGTGATAGTCCTGCTTCAGGAAGGAGACGGGAGTAGAGACTTCCAGAGCTTTCTTCCAACCAACATTTCTGTGACTCTTACCCTTTGCCCAAGGTTAGGAACAAAGTCTCTTATTGTAAAGAGCAAAAGCAGACTTGTGCTATTTCAGTAGACAAAGGGTAAAGAATTGTGTGAACAGATCACCATGGGCACTAAGCACAGGGCTGAGTTCGGAAAAGGTGTTTTGAGACCAGTGACATCAGTTTTAGCACAGTGAGGACAGCCTATCTCTGTGGCTCTGATAAAAACTAGACAGAAATTGCCAGCTGACATTTCATCCAAAAGACTTAGATAAAACCATTTAAAGTGTTTATTGCTCTGCATTGCTCATCTGTTGTTCTGATGAATTTAAAAGATTTTTGGTAAGGGTCTATATTTTCCCAGCCTGATTAATGAAGCAGGAGCAGGAACATTTCTTTCTAACCCAGACAGGCATGCTCTTGCTCGTGATGTGGAGGTGCCCAATGCAGTCAGGGAACCCACTGGGTCATACCTCTCCCCAGCGCACATGTGCACAACATACACACTCATCCCGCTCTCTGTGAGGTTGCTTTGCCACCTGGGATCTCATGAGCTCCCAGGAACATCTCAGGACCAAAAGAAAGGACAGTAAGCTCTGGGTTTGCCTTCGCAGCACAGAGGAAAGTTGGCAAATGGCCCAGGCAATCTGAATAAGACAATAAAGTGGCAATCCCTCAGAGAGAGTTGAACATTCAGAGTTTTTTCTATATTTGCGCTTCTCTGTATGCAAGAAGGGTGAGGCAGGGGGGAACCGGCCTCCATGAACTGTTTGGTTGGTCCTCAGTATCCCCCATCTCCCTAGTCAGGAATTATTTGTCTGAAAAGTTTTAATTTGTTTTCCTCTGCCACGGAATAATTACTGCTTTTAACAGGTGGTTCTACGTGTTTTAAATAATCATAGGCTTTCTAGGGGGGGATTCTCAAGGTGACTTCCAGCTTGGAAAAGTCTCATACTTGTTCAGAGTCAGACCAGGTAATCTTCAGTTCTCCACCAAAGCAGTCTGTCCTGTGGGATGCTCCTTCTCCTGGGGTGGACATTCCCTCCCTTTCCTGCTGTCTGGAAGCTTTTAGTTTGCCACAATGTGAGACTGAAGGGAAAGAAGCAAAGTTGATTTATTTTTTATCTTTCGTAAGATGAGCAAAATGTGTCCTGTCTCACTGGACTGCTGATGAATCCTGGGCCGCAAGAGTGTGTGAAAATCATTTACCAAAAGAAATGTGTGCTTTTTCCCTTTTTTATGTGGTTCAGAGTACCTAAAGTTTAATTAAACAGTTGCTGCTTTTAATGTGAATACCTGCCTCATAGCATCAGTGTGATGACTGAGATCAGAAGCCAGCAAGAGGGGAAAACACTCATGAAAAATGAAACCCACTTCCCCCTTATCACCGAGCAACCATCCAATTTTGCTCCAGGCATTCCGATTTTTTTGTTTCTTACCTCGTGTCTCCTTGCTAAGGATAAATAGCACATACAGGGTGTTGGTTCACTGGCTTGAAATTGTGAAATGTAAAGGATTTTTCTATGTAGAAATGTATCTTGTGAATGCCCAGGTGAAAATACCCCTTAATAACTCCCTTTTCATCTGTTCTGACCTGCTGGACTTTACACCTGCTACCTGGCTCATCAGATAAGCTCCTTGCTAGCTGACAAGTGAATTGATACGATCTCAATCCCCCTGTTCTCCCTCCCTTTCCCAATGGGATACAAGGAAAACCTCAACATTACTTGCCACTGCAATGGCTATGGAAGAGAGATGCTGAGTCCTTTCATGAAATTCCACACAGTTTTTACTGGGGAGGCTTTCTGTCCGTGGTGCATTATGTCCCGGAGCAGAAGGTACCCAGAGTGGATGCTGAGGCTTCAGACCTTCATCCCAGACATAACATGGCTCCGGTAGGTTGGAAGTAGCAGCACAGCTTAGGTCTTGCAGGAGTCATGTTCAAACGGGAGAGAAATGTGCTGGAAAACTTCTCAGTCTCTGGGTCTTGAACAAAGACCAGTGGACTTGGGCTGACCTATTAATATACACAATATAATTAAGCAGACTTCCCAGGATTTCCTCCCCTTTCTGTGCCCCTACCTCAAGAGAAAGAGCAGTGGCACTCCGTCTCATTAAGGTCTTCACATTAGCAGGGTCTTGTTTACAGCGAGTGAGAGGCAAATAAGATCCTTGCAGCTGACTGCCGTTCCCTTTCCATTCACAAGCCGCAGAAGCGCCCATGAAGACATCATTGTAAAGTCAGTTTTGATAATACATAATTCAGTGCTTTCAATTTGGCCCTCAAGGCAACTGTGGTATTTTATATAATGGCTTTACTCACGAGGGGGAAATTAATTGCATCTTCCTAGCTGGTTGCTCAGAGCTACAACTTCATGTGCATGAGGCAGGCTCCCCTTAGGAGTCCTGATTTTTGTCAGAACAATCTGAAATTGTCTCCATGTCATTTATTATTACAACAACAACAACCGAGCAGCCTATATAAAATACAAATCTAGGTCCATTTAAAACCGATACGCTTTATTGCTGCTATGAACAGCATGTTTTAATGAAAGTGAAGAAAGAATAGATGTCTGTGGTATTTGCCTGGTGTAATTTTGGGACACTTGGCTATAGATAGGGAAGGCTCTGAGGAAGACAATTGTGGACATATTGCAAATAGGCATCCTCTTACTTATTCACTCATGCTTTCATCTGGCCCTTGGGGCTTGTAGGGAAATTAAAATGGCAAAAGCAGAACAGGATGACTCAAATAACCCCTGCTGTCCAAGCTGTCATGTATCAATAAAGCCACTCACCTAGCAAAGGACTGGTCACATAAATATTCACTGCTGTCCATATAAAGAAACATTATCTTACCTGGCTGCAAAGTTTAGTGAGGTGAACATCCACCAGAGTCTAGGGAATTGTCCTGGGTTTGGCCGGGATAGAGTTAATTGTCTTCCTAGTAGCTGGTACAGCGCTGTGGTTTGGGTTTAGTAGAAGAATGTTGATAACCCCCTGATGCTTTCATTTGTTGCTCAGTCGTGTTTAGACTCAGTCAAGGACTTTTCAGCTTCTCCTGCCCAGCCAGCAAGAAGGCTGGAGGGG